>JASDDO010000179.1:0-500000 GCA_030015575.1 Agapanthus africanus
ATCTTTGTGATAAAAATAGATTGACCGAGTGCAGCATAGGAACATCATTTCCTATCAAGAGTATATCATCCACGTACAATACGAGGAAGACAACCTTACTCTCTGCCACCTTTTTGTATATACAAGGTTCATCTACGCTTTTGATGAAGTCAAACTCTTTGACTACCACATCAAAACAGATGTTCCAACTCCGCGATGCCTGCTTCAACCCGTAGATGGATTTAAGCAGCTTGCACACCTTTCTGCTGCTCCCACTATCTACGAAGCCTTCTGGCTGAGTCATGTACACGCACTCTTCTAAATCACCATTTAGAAAGGCGGTCTTAACATCCATTTGCCATATTTCGTAGTCATGGTATGCAGCAATGGCAAGTAGGATCCGGATAGACTTAAGTATAGCCACTGGAGAAAAGGTTTCATCATAGTCCACACCTGGTCGTTGACGAAAACCTTTTGCAACAAGTCTAGCTTTGAAAGTCTTAACTTTTCCATCTACACCAAGTTTTTTCTTGAAGATCCACTTGCTCCCGATGGGTTTTACCCCTTCAGGAGCATCTTCCAAAGTCCATACTTTGTTGGTGTACATGGATTCCATCTCAGATCGCATTGCATCCAGCCATTTCACAGAGTCCCCACTCGTGATGGCCTGCTCGAAGCTAGTTGGGTCATCATCTTCCATGATGCAATCCTCGCTCCCACCATCAATGATAAAACCGTAGTATCTCTCAGGTGGATGAGGAACCCTACTAGATAGGTGGAGAGGCTGAGGTTCGTTGGGTACTACTGAATCCTCTGGTTCCAATAAATCATCAGTTGCAGTTTGTGCTGCTGAAACTTCTTCCAGCTCTACCTCTTCGCCACTTATTTCTTTTACAAGAAATTCCTTTTCTAAAAAGGTGGCATATTGAGAAACACACACCTTTTGTTCCTCAGCGTGGTAGAAAATATATCCTTTTGAATTCTTTGGATATCCCACAAACTTGCAAAGAACTGATCATACCTCGAGTTTGTCCGGATTTTGCCTTTTGACATAGGCCAGACAACCCCATATCTTAACTCGTTTAAGATACGGTCTCTTCCCACTCCATATCTCATATGGTGTGGTAGGTACTAATTTAGATGGAACTTGATTCAATAGATATGTTGTTGTCTCAAGCGCATATCCCAAAAGGAAATAGGCAACTCAACGGTAATCATCATAAAGCACACCAATCCAATAGGATGCGGTTCCTCCGTTCCGATATACCGTTGTGCTGTGGTGTATACGGATGAGTAAGCTGAGAGAGAATCCTATTCTCTTTTAGATATTCATGGAATTCTGTGCTCAAGTATTCTCCCTCCCCCCCGATTAGATTGTAGGATTTTAATACTTTTACCCATCTGGTTCTTGACTTCATGCTTATATTCTTTGAATTTCTCAAAAGCTTCAGACTTCTGTTTCATCAGGAACATATATCTGTATCTTGAGAGATCGTCAGTGAATGTAATGAAGTATGAGGAACCATTTCTGTCATGTGTAGACATGTGACCGCATACATCACTATGTATCAGTCCCAAGAGTTCTGTAACCCTTTCTATGTGTCCACTGAACGGAGTTTTGGTCATTTTGCCTTTGAGACATGACTGGAAAGTTTCATAAGATGATAATTCGAACGGATTCAAATATCCATCCTTATGTAACTTAGCTAGTTGTGTCGTATTGATATGACCTAGTCTACAATGCCACAAGAAGGATTCATTCATTTATGAACTCTTCCTCTTGTGTGTGTTTTGTACATTAAGAAATGTGGTTTAATTTAGAATGTATATGCCATTACTTAGCGAGCCTGATCCAATCAACTTTTGATCCAGGAAGATATTCATAACATTATCATGTACTATAAAATTATTTCTTTCTTTACTTAATAAAGAAACTGATATAAGATTGCATATCAGGGTCGGTATGAAATAGCAGTCGTTCGAAATCAATGTATTACCATTTGGTAATACAAGGTGATATTCGCCAACTGGTTTGGCTGCAACATTTGCACAATTTCCTACTAGTACGGAATGATCACCTATTCCCAGTTCTCTACCTTTCCTTAGCCCATGTAACATATTACATATGCGGGATCCCGATCCAGTATCTAATACCCAGGACGTAAAGTGTACTGAGAAACAGTTCTGGGTGACTAGCACACCCGAAGAAGATGCATCAACATGCTCATTATTCATTTGGGTAGCTTGGGAATCTGGATATGTCCCTATTCCATGCTCAGTCTTATAACAATTATAAGAAAGAACGGAACCAACGTTCCCCAGCTCAGCATAACAAGCGGGTTCGGTCAATACATCCATATTATTATCTTGATTAAGGCCTGACATGGTCGCTACCTGAAGAGAGAGAGAAGAAAACACTTTAGCGTATGATCTTACAAGATTAGATTGGTTTTTATCTTATCTAATCAGGATGGCTCCTACTGTTTTTATCAAATCTTCCTTCAAACCCTAAAAGGTAAGACTAGCTGGGATTAATTACACCGTACAAGTTTGCCAATCTTTCAGCCAGGCCAGTGTTGGTACTTTGAGGGAGGTTCCCCATGCTTTCGCACGGACCTAATTAAAATAAACCTCGTTTTCCCAGAGGCATAACTCCGTTAACATCTTTCTAAACACCTACTTGATCGGCTAATTGTGATGTGTAAAACTCTCCTAGGAGTAACTCTTACTCGCAGTGGGTATCGGGATCCAACTATCTCATAGAAGGTATGCAATCTCATTGCAAATTTCAACACTTGAAATTCCCAATAGTATTTTGCCCCTAGCTACTTATGACCTTAACATGGTCAACAAATCATAAGCGCTAGCCAAGTTCAACCCGTCATTACCTGATTGAATTAAACCCACCCGTACGACCCTTAACATGGTCAACAAAGTCGTACGACTACCCTAATCCAATCGCATCACATGCTTTAGCAGATAAGCACTAATTAGCTACCGCACACTACGCCTTAATATGGTCAACAAACGTAGCACGAATACTAAGTAGCATTTATCTGAAATGACGGAGGGCTACGACAGGTTTTTAAGAAAACCTTTTGCGTAATGAACTTGATATCGTTGTAGAAACACGTGATTTTTGAAAAGGAGTGTTTTTGATGCTTTCTACTAGTTTTTCTAAAGAGGTCACTCCCGGTAAAGGGATCTCGGCTCTTTCCTTATCGAATAAGGTGCAGGATATTTCACAAATACCACTATGCAAAGCAAGAACTAAAAGAAGCAATCATAAAACAAAACCGAGTGGGTTGTAGTATCTGCTAGTTTCGCTAAAGAGATCACACCCAGTGAAAGGATCTCATCTCTTTTCTTATCGAATAAGGTGCTGGATATTCTACAAGGAATACCGCTATGCAAAGCAAAAACTAGAGCTACCCTTTTTGAAAATTTGATTCTACAACATCTTTTAGGTTTTTTTTCTTTCATTAATCTCATTAATGAAGTCCCATCATTTATGCTTCCTAAGCATCACAGAAGAAACGAAAATATAGCGTACGCTTATGCCCTCCGCATTCTCCACAGTGTCCCGTTATGCACCGTTAGGTTACTTAACTAACGACATAGCGGGGCGGGACTAGCGCGGGTGCAAAACATAAGCAACGTTTATTATATATCATATATACAATAATAAAGCATTCGTCTCACGTATATAAAGTGATCACATCACAGAATATCAGCAGCAGAAGATAACATATGAAATATTGGATATACTAGGAATTCCGTATTTTAAATTAAGCCGGTATAAAACACGGATTCCACGGTCGCGATAAATAGACAAACCCACATCCCTAGACCCTACAAGAGCGGCAAGCAACCCTACCAATTCTAGAGTTAGGATACCCGGACTTGACTTCTCGAGATGGTCTCCCACTGGACTCTAGAACCCAATTACTTGTGCTCCCCATCTTAGGTCTATCCTAATGCGGAAAAGTAAATAATATACAATAATGGTGACATCATCCTCAACCCGGAAGTGCCCCAATAAAATAATATTACATACAAGTTTTTTATATGAATGAAAATAAAAAAACTCTCATCTCACATAAAAAAAACCCGGCTATTCAAAACACGACGATCCAATATAACATATCAGAGCAACACATAACATCACATGTCATCAATGTAAGTAAATATGCGTATCACAATTGTCGTTGACATATAGCAACGAAAATGGCCATACACCACATATTACACTTACAGTCGCAGAATAGAAAATGTCAAACTATAACATTTGGAATCCACAATCACCTTAGATATCATAAACCCGAAATATCACATACTTTGGATTTCATGCCTAACAATATTAATTCCAAATATTGTATCACATTCCACAAAAAGTTAGACGATATTAAACATTCCGATCGAATCAATAAACACCCAAAATTTCCCAAATAGCTCAACCCTTAAGCGTAGTTTAAAAAAACTCAGTACATGCCACAGTACCTATGGACCAGCCGTAGAAGGGTCAACCCTTGCCTCACCTATGGCGCCGCGGAACTACCGCAAACCCTAGGGTTTAGCGGCAGTTCTTACAGTCATAGAATCGAATTAGGGTTTCGTTCTTATAGAGGTTCCATCGCATTACTTGCATGATTTTGAATGTTATTTAACTTGGAAAAAATTCAACTCTTGGAAAATTTTCCGTCGAGGGAAAAATTGGGTTATTGATATCCGTTCGAACTTTTTAACAACGTCTAAATAATCCGAAACATTATTATAATTATGACTACGAAACACTCTGAATTGCCTTTATAGAAAAATAACATCTCATGCAATTTTAGGAAAAACAAGCAACACCTGAAACACCAAAACCCAGAGACCAGAACACAGAACAAAAACAAACCCCAGAAGCTATAAATAGGCCGGCCGGCTCGGAAATTTAGGCCTTTTCACCGGGTCAAATCCGGCCAAATGTGTTCGTTTTTGTCCCGTGTTCATGTTACATCTCATATAACATTCTGCAGTTGCTAAAAAAAAATTCGACGACTTAAAAAGTTTGACAGAAACTGGATTTCAATGTTTCAAGTTTCGGAGTAGTTTCGGTTTCGTAATCTAACAAACATCGTCTAATTCTCTAACTTTTCTCTAATACCACTGTAGGATTACCTAGCACGATAGTAAGGTTTCGGGAGGTATCGTCCATGCCATTTTCAAAAAATTGCCATGCTACTTAACACTAACCCTAGAATCTTAACTTGAGAATTAGACAATACAAAATGTAAACAACTTTACATCTAAGTGAATATGGAATACAACCTTTGTAGACCGGTCCTTCACATCAAATGCTCGGTGTAGAAGTCCTTTCGCTCCAAGTAGTGGTGATCCGGACTCTCCGTAGGCTCCACTAGTCGAAATAAACGAGCTTGCTCAATGATCATCGAGGCCGAAGATGATCTAATTTGAGGAGACACCAACTCAAGCTACCTCTTCACTAATTAAGGATTAGTGAAGCTAACACCCTAAAATAAATGGCTAATCTAGTAGAGGATGATGAAGTAGGAATTTTGCTCACTTTAGAATTCTTTTTCTCACTCTATTTCTTTACCTCACCAAAACCTAGAGAGCTTTCTCTTGATGATGAAGAAGAAGCAAATAATGGATGAGAGAGTGAATAGCAACCATGGGTGAGAAATATCTCATATAACTCATGTAGAGACTTAACCATGAGTTTAGATAATGGTTGGATTAATAAATATCTTAAGTAAAACAAAATTAGTAGACTAAGTCAATGCATCTAAAAGCTTCCACAAGCTTCATGCCATGTGACCAATTTCCATCTAATTTGGATTTACTTTAAATAAATAAACCTCACATTATCATGAGTATAGTGTGAGTCTCATACACTCATGTAGTGTGTATCATCAAGCATGACACAAAAAGAAAACACAAATAATATATATCACATATATATCAAGTGTGCACATGTGAGAAAAAGAAATGCTTAAGTGAGCAAATATTAGTTAATATAAATTAATATATCAAATATATAATTGTACATTAAATCATTAAATCAACACTTGATCTAATAATCCGGTTATATCTCATATGACCGCCTAATATTATTTGTATCAACATATCGAATCAACACTTGATTTGATAACCTGGCTATATCTCATATAACCGACCGATATCAAAAATCGCGAGAATAGAATACGGTATCACATACTCATATTAATCTCGGTCCTGCACATATCACATATGTGCTCCAACTTCGTTTTGCCTGAGCCAGTAAAACCTCTGTGTAGGACTCTAAAGACTCGTCAATACGCCGGCAGTAGGTGATGATCATATCATGCACCCACAAGCCGTCAGCGGTACTAGCTGTACGTAACGGCTACCCAAGTATTGAGCGATCAGAAGATCAACAAGCAAGCCTGCTCTAACTCCTGTAAAGCCTGTCAGTAACACTATCGTACATTCCGGTCTCTTCGTCTGATATGTCGCATATCCAGTCTAGGGGTGGGAAACATCAGACCCCAGTAACCGATAAGTCGTGTCGATGTGAGGATCATAACGGGTCGAGAAACTGCTGATAACACTTATCAGTAAATCTCCGTATCAACCCTGGCCAGGAACTTCCTGTTATAGCCAATCGAGCACAGCGCAACATCAACCCCCAATACCGGGAGAGACGAAACCCCTCCTATCGCTCATTGCCTCCATGTAATTCGGGACTATACCCAAAAGCCACCGTTTTGCACGTTCTCTTGAACGTGGTAAGGTAGAAATCAAAGCACGGTGGGAATCACACAAGACTCTATGACGATCTCGGGTCTACAGACTAACCTGTACCAGTATCACCAGAGAACTGCTATCTAACGATAGGTATAATACCAACTAGGAGTTCTCGGCGAGTCCGTTCAGTGTACCCAATCTCCACTGAGCACGTGTATACCATCTTTGATGTCAAACACCAATGGATGTGGGATCATCCATCGCCCATCATATGGGTCAAGAAGCGTATACGCTAGTCTACTCTGGAATATCGATGCCCTGACTCGATACACCCTCGACTAGGAATAATTAAAGTATGTACTTATGGACTACCCTGGCCCCATTAGTATGATCTTTATCATAGTCCTGGTAATCAAATACACATCCTCAGGGCTTCATCAACATGCGAGAGCAAGACAGTATCACAATACAAGTCTACATATTAAGACAAAGAGCAACCAGATAGCATATTATCATGTCGAGCAAGAAAGTCCTCTCTACATATATCCAAGCATCCACTATAATATACATCATATGTACAATAATGGCCTCTATGGCATATACATAACTTACAGATCAGGGAATCTCATGCCCCTTTGGACAGGAGAAGAGCATCCAATATGCTCAATTGCGAGGGTATTTTCCTTAGATGTGCCAGGACGATGTAATCCACCTTGTTTTTCTTAGATGGATCTTTTGCCGTGAGCTCTTTGACTGCTTTTTCATCGAGGGCGATCTCCTTAGGGATTTTTCCTTTCCCTTTGTCCTTTTTGTTCGAACCTTTGTTTGTAGGTCCGAGGTTCCTCTCAAGCAGCGTGAGGTTACGCAGCTAAATATTCTCGCAGTTCTTCTCCTCCTCTTCTTTTTCGGAGGGGGAGTCTTTGAATAGAGGGTTGAGAGACATTTCGTCCTCAGATCGCTTCTGAAGATAAGAACTTGGGGGTTTTCCCCTTCTGAACCGGTACCAACCATATGACAGTTGCTAGTCGTTTCTCCATTTGTGTCCGTCTCACTATTTTGCCGTCGACGAGCATGAGCTTCGCGCTTCATCCTCTTGAAGTGTTTTTTTATGGGCAACGTATCCTTGCCACCACTTCTTGAAGGTGCTGCATTCCTCGATAGGATGAGTGACCCTCCGATAATATAGGCAGTAGTCTGGATGTGATCCTTCTCTATCGAGGCTTATGATCCTGGGAGTGTTCCTTATGAGAGGTGGCAGCTTCATCCCCATTGACAGGGCTTTGGCGAACCGCTTTTCTGTTTTGATCCTACTCTTATTTGTAGTAAGTGTGCTTTGGTTTGGTCGGAGTACTTTACGACTCGTCCATGCCGCAACTTCTTTATCCTGACGCTAACACTTAGCCCTTTCATATATGGCCATCTCGCGTTCTCGATCAACTTTGTTTTTTTGAAAGGTTTCATTTAACAGCTTCTCGATCGAGTCTTCTGGCGGTACGGGGATTTTAGCGCCGATTTTGCCCCCAGTTCTGCATTGTTTTCTTACGCTGAGTGAGTTTCTTTGTCATTTAACGACGAATGGCAGACCATGTTACAACTTGCTATACGGTCTTCGGTGTCTTCTGACGAGTCATTTTCCTCAGCATTGCCACTGTCTTCGTCCTCAAGAATATACTTGAGGAATTCTTCGAATGTGACCGATGTCCGCGCCTTCCAGTTGTACTCCTCCAGCGCATCAATGTATTTTTGTAGGTCTGTGCGCTTATCGTCATACTCGGCAAGCTGCACAGGCTTCTTGGTCTTCTTCTTTTTCTTCGAAGACTTTGAAGGCTTGACCTGGGGGGTTTTCCCCTCATCAACAATTTTTGGTGCGAGGCGAGATTTTAATATCCTTTCGATTATTTTGGATTCAAGTGGGCTTTTCCACCTGACTATTGAACAAGCCTGTAGATCCTTCAGCATTCTTTTGGTTTTTCCTAAAAGAACGACTTCCCATGGAGTTTCTTCCACGAGTGAGCATGATGCCTCCTACGCATCCAACTTTTTGGGAGTGTGCTTCTGGGATGGGCTTACCCTTCAGTTATCAGACGGCGCAATTTTCCCTATTGATACTGGTCTTCGACCCAGTTCTTGAAGACATAGCAATCTTCAATTGCGTGGCTCACCATTCTGTGATAGGAGCAGTAATTAGGGTTGTTGATGTCACCGAGTTTCGGTGGACACCGCGGGCCTGGCAATATGATGAGTTTATTATGCATTGCCAATTCAAACAATCTCATCGTCTTGTCGCAGGGAAATGAGTAAGCGCGTCCTAGTCTTTCCTCCAAGGATGGGCGTAGACGCGCGTTGTTTTAGCGAGCAGCTGATTTTGGGCCACTCGTCTGTAGTTGCGTATTGGAAACAAAAGCCGCTTTCCTTTTACCCTTGTTATTTCGAGGGTCCTTATTTGAGGAGGAAGGCCCATGGCCCATCTGGTCCATTTGAGCCAGTTTATCTATCAGAGCCTGCAAGGTTGTTGGTTTAAAGAATGTTATGAACTGGGACACAAACGTTTGAGGATCAAGGGTCCCGATAAACATGCCCACGGCAGGGGATTCTTTAATACGTTGTTCGCATTTAGACTACAGGTTCCGCCACCGGATCGCATATTGGACCCAGGTTTATCCCGACTTTACTCTGGCATTGATTAATACCGTGATTGGAGTACGTTCGCTCGCGCTGGAGAAACGCTGTGTGAACAGCAGTTCCATCTCCGCGAATGTTTTTACGGGGTCATTTAGGAGCTCCGAGTACCATTCGAAGGCTGTTTTTGACAGGCTGCCAACGAACTGGTGAAGCAACAGTTTGTCATCGCCTCCAGTGTTGCCGCACAGAGCTCTGAATTGAGTGACGTGCTGGTGAGGGTTTCCTATCCTTTTATATACATGGAACTTGGGGATCGTAGATCCTGGCGGGTACTTGATTTGATCATACCATCCTGGATATGGTCGTCCGGTTCTGACGATTTGGCCAGCGGCTTTATTAGCTTGATGAGCTCTTATTTGTTGAGCTATATAATCATCAAGGGCGGCCTTGGAGATCATTTTTTCTTTGGCCACTGATAAAACCGGGGGAGGGTTTGATATTTCCCTTCTGTCATCCTCGATAGTTATCGGCGGATCTTCGGCAGGGAGTTTTGGCTAGATCATCATTCCAACCATGTCTTGTAACAAGAGAGCCATCTGCTTTATGTTAGCAGCTTGCTCAACGGCCTCTTTGTCCTTTCTCTCAAGCACCCTTCGCAGAAACTCTGTATCAGTCTCCTTCTCTTGGCGTTGTTCAACTTCTTTATCCAGACTTTCTTTCTGTCCGGTAAGTGTTGTCATTTTGGTCAGCATTTCCTGGAGCTTTTGTTGTTACTCCTGAGCCTTAGTCAGTGATCGGGTTTGCGGTCGATGACTCATGGAGGCACGGCTTTCTTCTTTTCCTGAAGCCATATAGACTGTATGTATTGTTATACCCCTGGACTTGGGGCGTATATGTCTATAGCCTTTGGAATTTGCAGCGGGCGGTAGATTTTTCTCCAATCTCGTTCTTTTATGGGAGGTTGACGTTGAAGGGGCCGCTGTAACAGGAACCTGCTTAGAAGAATTCCCCCGTTGTATGGCGGAGGAGTGGTCTTTTTCTTGCCGGCCTTTGGATTTCTCAGGTCGACGAGAGTATTCTTTGTCAATCATAGAGCCTTGGACTTTCTGCCAGACCCTATGAATTTGTGAGGAGAGCCGCTGATGAGGCCGCTCCGGCTTTGCCTTCACAGGGACGTCTACTGGCAGAGGTGATTTCTTCAGCACCGCCGTCAAGGAGTTTTTACGTACCCACCTGAACGGATCAAAATTGTTTCCAGTTAGAACAGCAGCGTCGACTTCCACCATTGGAGCTAGTGGGGTAAGTCCAGAGGTGGAGTTTCCCCCTTCATCTCACTCGGCGCTAGTGGCGACATCGAGCGTGCCTCGCAGAAGGGACCTCCTCAGTTTTGGAAGTGGTTTCATCATGCCCCTGGTTTTGCTGAGGAGCTTCAATTGGTGTCAACCTGTTAAAGACCGACGTCCTTGTTGAAGTTTGAGGAGAAGCGGCCAGCCTTTCGAAAACCGACCGTCTGATGGGGAAAGCACCTTTAACTGCTTCGCCTGTAGGAGGAGTTGGGAGGGCTATCCGTTTTGGGATAGCCCTTTCAGATATCACGAGCTTCTTTATGGAGCCGTTTGTGCTTTTTCTCAGCCTGTTAAAGACTGAGACGCCATATTTAGACGGTCGTTGAGAAGGGCCGTTTTGGTTGCCAGTTGATCGAAGACCGACCTTTTAGGGGCTTCTTCTTGCGGCGCTGAGGCACCGAAACTCGTAGGTGGGAGCATGGTCCCAAAGAACAATCCAGTAGTGGTTTGTGTAACCTTCCCCACTGGCATGGAGAAAATAGAGGCCGCATTGGGCCCATAGGTCACTCCTCCAGTTGGGGTGGAGCGAGAGTTTCTGTTGCATGCAGTGCATTGAGAAGCCATTGATTTTCTGCACAGGAGCAAGACACCGGGTTTAAGTACCTCGAATCCAAGGGCAACCATAGCGAACCGCGATTTTGTTCACGAGTCACGACATATGAAGTGTGGAGTGGAAAGAGGAAAAATTCCCACCGGGCGTGCCAGAATCTATTTACCGCCGAAAGACCGGACCAAGACGTTAGGACGTCTGGCTTGAATTTGGGGGCAGATGCTATTTAGACATATCCATCCACCTCTCCAAAGATACCAAGTTGATTTATGGCACCATATATCGGAGGTTTGGATAGATACGACCGTTGTAGCAGACTTCATCAGATTCCCCCTCATTTGTGAGGCGTTTTTAATTGTAGGGACGCTCTTCCCTGCAGGCACAAGCCCCTGTAGTTAATTACGTTATCGCGTTGCGATAACCACTTTCTCTTGCTCCAGCAGTTCACTTCATGTCATGTGTTATTTTGTTTGTTTTGGTTGCTCGTGGATTGTATACGGAGACTAGTTTATGTCGTCGCCCGTAGGGTGCGGATCAGTCCAAATCCGTATATTTTTAGATTTGGGATTTTGAACTTAAGTTATATTTTCCTTTAGTTCGAAAATATTTTGTTTGGTTTAAGGACCGTTAATCTAGTTTGAGATTATGATCAACTTAAACATATGAACAATTTGGCCCAATTTATTTTAACTAGGGAGACGTTAGTCTTATTTGAGACTAAGGTCAACATAGCAATATTTTCAGGATCATTAAATTTTATTAAGATCCAACAACAGAGCATTTGGGCTCAGCTGCAAGAGACATAGCCAATTGGGCTTAGTCTGCTCAGTCTTCTTTTTTTTTTGTTCAAAAGAGCTAAGCACTTATTTGGGCTCTGTTTGTCCCCCCCCCCTTTATGCAAAAATGCTCAGCACTTGTTTGAAGCTCTGGCGCTCACATGGGTATCATATGAAGCCTTCAGTTATGGGCATTGTCCAATCAGTGCTAAGCACTCAATCCATTTGACTAAATATATATATAATGCTAAGCACTTTTTATATGGCGTCCACGTGAGGAGCACATGCGGCGCTGTCTCATTTTATTTTGTTAGGCGCCCACGTGTTTTTCACGTGAGGCGCTGCCTCATTTTACTTTGTTGAGCACCCACATGTTTTTCACATGAGGCGCCGGGCACTACCCAATCAGTGCTAAGCACTTAGCCGTTTTGGCTATATATGAGGTGCTAAGCACTTTTATTCAATGCTCACATGTATTTCACGTGAGGCGCTGGGCGCTACCCAATCAATGCTGAGCACTTAACCGTTTTGGTTGTATATGAGGTGCTAAGTATTTTTATTCAGCGCTCACATGTATTTCACGTGAGGCACCGACCTTCTGCTTTGGACGCCCGCATGTTTTTCATGTGAGGCGCTAGGCGCTGTTGGGGGCGCCCACGTGGGAAGCATGTGAGGCGCTAAGTTCTTTTCTTTTTCAGAGATTGAATCTCTGTTAATGGCCTTTTGACCATTAATGATCACCAAGATCTTTGTTTTGAAAATCTGAGATCAAGTTTTCTTTATGAACTAAGTTCTTATATTTTTTTTCTTTTATAAGAACTAAATTTCTTTTTAGGGTTAAACCCTATTTTCAGAGGAATTGAATTCCTATAGGATAGGTTCATTTTCTTTTTCTTAATTCTTTTCTGAATGTTTGATTCTCAAGAACAAGATCTTCTCGATGAGAATTAAATTCTCAACTTGTGAAATACTTGTATGGTAGATCTCAGATGCAGAGAAAGAACTAAGTTCTTGAGAAGGGTTAAACCCTTAGATATGATATGATAGGTAGGAGATGTTTTGATCTCTGTGGTTTGTTTACCTAGGATTTGAGAGGAGCAAGATCTTCTTCTCTGTTAAGAATTAAATTCTCTGTTGTTTTTTAGAGCCTTCTGTATTTTTGCAGAAGCTTATGGGGGTTTCCCTTTATATGAGACTTGAAGTCTCGGGTCCTTTATATAATAGAGGCATGTTTGTTAAGTAATTTGAGAATATCTCTCATTGAGAGATTCTAATTGATTTTATTAGTCTCAAAGATTACTTGGGGAATTTTATCCACCGTTGGATATTTGATCCAAGAATTTCTATTTTACAGAATATGTTTTCTTATTTTTAACAAGATTGGGGAAATATTTTCCCATATGCAGCATTTTATTCTGTAAAATGGTGATTTTTAATTACCATTGGATTTTTAATCTAAGGGCTCTCTGTTTTACAGAGAGCAATCTTTTTGTTTGTAAAGTTGAGGAAATATATTCCCAAAATAGAATTTTATTCTATCATTGGATTTTTTATCCAACCTAGAGTATCTTTCTCACTTAGAAAGATTTGGGAGATATTTTCTCCTAATAGAATTTAATTCTATATTCTAATGATTTACCATCTCCACTGGATTTTTGATCCAATGGCTATGTTTAACAGAGAGTATCCCAGTTTTTAAGGAAATATCCCTCTGTAGAATATAATTCTACTGATTTTAACTTGGGCGCTGGCGTTCAAGTGTCATGCACGTAGGTGCCACTTAAGAATTTAATTCTAAGCGCTCCTGTGCTTTGCACATTGGCGTCCATGTGAGCTCCACGTGCGGCGCCACTATAGAATTTAATCCTACAAGGTTGGCGCTGATGCTGGCACTCTCGTGGGGAGCACGTGAGGCGCTACCTCATTAAAATTTAACAGAGCTTAGCTCTTTTTATTATGTTTAAATATTAGGGGAACAAATCCAACGGTGGATAAAATTCCCTAAATAATTTTTGAGACCAATAAAATCAATTGAAATCTCTCAATAAGAGATTTTCTCAAAACTAATCAACAATTTTCCTTGCCTATATAAAGAACTTAAGACTTCAAGTCTCACACACAGACACAGAGAGGAGACACATGCAAAAAGGAGGAACCCCCCATAAACTTCTGCAAACAAAAAGATAGAAACTGCAATTGAGAATTGTCTCTCTTTCAAATAAGATCTTCCTCTTTTCAAACCCTAGGTAATGAAAAAAAGAGATTAAAAGTATCTCCTTTGCCTAGTGCAGGTAAAACACAAGGGTTTAACCTATCATATAAGAACTTAGTTCATTCTCTAGATCTGAGATCTGTAAAACAAATCTCCTACAAATTGAGAATTTAATTCTCATCGGGAAGATTCTGTCCTTCAGACTCAAAATCTAGGGGAAATAACTAGATAAAAAGAAAAGACAAAAACGAAACTTGTTCCATGAATTTAATTCCTCTGAAAATTGGGTTTAACCCTATAAAGAAACTTAGTTATTATAAAAAACATAAGAACTTGGTTCTTAAGGAAAACTTAATCCCAGATCTTCAAAACAAAGATCTTGGTGATTATTAATGGTCAAAATGCCAATAACAGAGATTCAATCTCTAAATAAGAAAAGGAACTCAGCGCCTCACGTGAAAAATACATGAGTGCCCAAAAGATTCCCAAAAAAAAGGACGAATGGTTCGAAAAAGTGTTTGTAGTTAACCGCAATCAGAACGGTGTCGCGTGTAGCTAGACCGAGATGAGTACGGGTCGTCCTCTGGGAAACGTTGAATCTTTTACTCTTACTTTAGATGTGTTGAAAAAGAGATGAGGGATAAAGAATTTTGTGGAATGGTTTCTAGATCTACGTTAAGCACTAATGCAAAAATATAGATCTAGATTATTTTAGGGATGTAGTTAATATAATAAGGGGGCTTGTAGGGTTCGTTAGGATTTAGTAGTCATGGATGATTAATTAAAAGTTACCATTTTTATCCTTTAATCGATTTAAAACTAGAACGACGGTGATGCGTGTAGATTAGGGTTTCTGGAGGGAAAAGGAATCCCACTCTTAACCTTTATCTCGATAGGGAACTCCGTTCATATCTAGCCTTTACCAAAACAATCATTAATCTAATCTCTAATCGCGGTCGGAACTAACAAATAATTGTTAGCACGCCCGATTAAGATGTTAATGATTCTTTTGATAAAGTTCATAAACTTTATAGGACTTAAAAAAGGTTTAGGGATGTTCATCATCCATTAGCCTACCCAAATCCTACGAACCCTAACAAGCGGAGAATTACTCGCGCATGTTGGGAGAAAAAGAGATGGAAAGAAATTGCATAATTAAACTACGAAGAAATAGAATAAGAAAAGAAAGCTACCTTTATTAATCAACAATATTCATTACACTTGAATCCTTAGAAAATGATTACAATTTATAGTTACTTCTCGATCTCTTCCAAAGAGGTAGACGAACAGTTGATGATCAGCCTAGATGCGTGAGCCGTCTTGGACTTCGTGATCTCGTCGGCTTGATGATTTTTCCAAGAGGCTCTCGGTTTTTATTTATAGTCCCAAAGCCAGAACCTTTGCTTCCAAATATGGAAGTTAACAGCAAAGATTCACCCCCAAAAAGAGCAGCCCCCAACTCTTCTATATTGCCGCGGATCCGCGGCCCAAGGGGGGTATGGCCGTTGATCCGCGGCCATATTATCTCGGCCTTTGATCATTTTCTTGGGGCTTTCTCTATGTGACATGTGGTGTTCTCTAGAATCTTTGGATCTTTGAAATCTTCTCGTAGTTGCTGCCAAACTTGATCTCCAAGTTTTGCTTTCTTAATTAGGCAAGTTTTCTTTAACAACTTGATTTCTTGGAAAAATTCTGCACAACAACTTGGAAAAATTCTGCACAACAACTTGAATAATATTTAGTAGACTTTGTTCTCTTAGGATTTGGTCAATGATATTATTTGCATACATTTTCCTACCAAATGCTAATTATAATATATCAACACATGGAAAATAGTATTTTTACAGATAAACCCTCATATGTATGATATATTATAATAAAGACATTTTTTAATATAGAAATAGTAGGAAAAATGTAATAACAAATGTACAGTTTTATCAACTGAACAAATACCCCCAAACTTATCTTTGATCGTCCCGAGCAAACTAGTTTATTGAAGAGAAGGAGAAAACTAAGCACACTTTCGTAGGCAAACACGATTGCACTGAGCACGTGCAACAAGCCGTTAAACCTCTAGATGTCCCTAGTAGGAGGAGTGTTGTCTCCTGAGGGTTTTCAGCGGATTACACCCACAAAATCCTATAATAAAAGAGAGATGGTGAAATTTACATATAAAGATAAGAACCATAAAAGAAATACTTTGAAAATTTAGAGTTTCCTACTATACTAGCTTTTCAGTTGTCATGAGCCCTATCTTAATAGTCATGAAAAAATGTTAGAAATCACATCATCTCTCAATAAAACATCGTCTTAATTCTTTATTCCTACCTTTCATCCAAATATCGATCATATACCCCTACGTGTATGAAATGGACATCCCTACACTCGGAGAATTCAATTTAAGCTATCATACTCTTGTCCATCTACCTCAGTACTTTTTAACTTGATGAATATTTAGATTTGCTCACACATTTTCATGCGACCGTTAATACTTCTTGAGGCACTAACCGACCGATTACCCATGTGCTTGCTGATTAGGTGATAGTATTTTCCTCGTCTTGTACCACCTAAGGCTTAGCAGTGACTCCCAAACCAGTTGGTCTAAGGCACTAGGTGATGAAGCACCCTCGCTATATTTTTTTATTGCTGCCTTGGCAATAACAAAACCAGTGTTCATTTTTCTTTTCACCATTTTTATATTTTCTTCATTTTTTTATTTTTTTATACTTTGGCTTTTAGACAAGAGCATTTCAAGGTATCCTCTACTATCCCGAGTTTCAAGACGTGTGTATAGTAGGGTATCAACATTCAAATGTTTGGCTTCCAGAATAGAAACTATTTTTCAGACTTATTTTTATCCTCAGATTAGTGACTTCCTTCATCTTACTAACCCTTGGGACAACGGCTCATAACTACTTATTACAAGTTCGTTTAAGAAAACTTCTAATTTTTTGGTTTTCTTAAACTATTCCTATCTTTCATATATAATTTTTCACTTTCTATTCTTTTATTATCAAAAAATTTTTGTGCTTATATATAGTATAATGCAAAGTATGCGTAAATAAGCATAAACCTCCCCCAAACTTGTTTTCAACAGTGTTCTCACTTATGCTATCTGCTGGATCACAAAAACCTGTAAGCTTGGGAGGACATTATTAATGGGTGCAAGAATATATGAAAGTGAAAATCCTCTTCCAAACTTTCTTTTGGCTCACAAATTTGAGGACAAAAGTTATGTTCAAGAGCCAAAAATATACCCCCCCCCCCAAACATGAGTTAGACAATACGAAGTATTTTAAGAGGGGGTGAGTCATTTGGTCAAAGTAAGACTTTACAAAGACCAAAAGTTAACACCAACCATTCAAAGATTTTATCAGTATAGCGTATAGGTTGGTGGAAGAATGTGTTGTATCGAGTCAAGAAAAAATGGGGAAGGGATAAGAGGTGGTCTAGAAAGGGTTTGAAATTAGAGAAAAGAAAGAATGAGGATGAATGTGAATGATTAGGAAGAAGGAATGGTAACGGTTCAACCTTTATAGGTGGAGATTGATTAATCACAAAATCCGTATTGTTTAAAAATTCAATTTCATCAGCAAAAAGTTCTTCAAAATTTTTATCAATGGTGTGATTGAACATTTTGCTGTCAAATAGTTTTGTGTCAGAATTTATCCTACTTGATTCAAAAATTATTGAGGTAGAGGACTCGAAAAACTCATCTACCTTATTTTCAAAAATATCCAAATCAAGTTGAATTTATGGTATTATTGAACTTGAATTAACGGATTGTGGTTCATCAAAACTCACTGAAACTATAGGAACAGAAGAAGAACCGGAGAAAGTAGAAGGTGAAATGAGTAAACAAATTGGTGTGTCGAGTGTTGCTGTACCAGATGTGGAAGATGGAGGCTGTATTTCTTCGGGTATACCTTTATCATCAACTTCAAGACATATTTGGGGTTCGGGAAGAATTAAAGGCTCAAGATGATGACCACAAGGAAGTGAAAGGATTTGATGAATTGGTGGGACAAAATCATCCAAAATTTCGGGTTCATCAATCAATATATCCCTAATGTCAATTACCTCATTCAAGTGAAGGTTAAAATTCTCAAACACCTCATCAAAAGTATGGTTTTCAATCAGTTTTGGTTCAAGAGTGGAGGTGTAAAGATCACATGGGTTGGGTATGGTTTCACTTGAAATGGACCCTTCACAATCGGGTAAATCAAACACTACAAAGTCACACAGCTTATCAGACATTCTATTTGGTGTACTTGATGAATCTATGAAACTGGAGTTGTGGATTTCAGTTTGGAATGGGAAGCTTTGATTAAGAAGGGTGTACAGTTCTGTCTCACTACCTAAATTCTCATTTTGTCCTATGCCCGAATCATATACTGAAAATTTTTGGGCTGGTTTGAAATTATTTTCTTGCATCCACTCTGTCATTTGGTTCAACATTTCAAAAATTTTTCTAATGTCTGCTCAAGACTAGACTTGGGTCGATAAGGGGTTTCAAAATAAGATTGAAATTCTTGTGGACGATTAAAACTCCCAAATGACTGATTAGAAGAACTGTCTAGAGAAGGTGGAAAAGTCGGATTGGATTGATAGGAATAGAATGGTTGCGAAAATTGGGTAGGAGTAGGATCAATATTATGATAAGAAGAATATTGATATGGGTTGGTTGGTTGGCTATTTTCAATAGACATCTTATATGCCACAAACCGCCTATCAAACTCTTCTTTGGACAGTGGTGGTGATGGTTGATATTGGTCCGGGTTGAAACTTTGGCCTCTAGCCCTAGCTATATACTCAGCAATGGATATACGTCTAGGGGTATCTTCACTCTGGGTATCAACTGAAACAGGTGTAGGATTAGGATATGGTTGATAAGACCTAGACTGAGGTGGCCAACTGTTTCTTCCCTCTTGTTCTATATGATCTCTTAAGGACGTAGAAGAGCCGGACGGTATACCGAAGGGATTGCGAAAACAAGAGATATCTGGTTGTGGACAGCAAAGCTCGGCAAGTGTTCTTCTGTTTAGGTCACCCATTATAAGAAGAGAAGAAGGGGGAAGGGGTAAAAAGGGGAGAAAATAATTTGTTTGTTTTGAAAAATGACGGATTTAGACAAATCACACAAAAATGCACAAACAACCCTAGAACTATGGTTATCTAGGTCCAGTCTCTAGACCGCTCCTAGACTTCCAAAGGACAAGCCGTAAGATCAATCCTCTACCGCCTCTTTACTACCTTTGTAGCCAGGTAAGTGCCAGGTGAGTGGGAGGCTCCCCACTACAAAAGTAGTGGTCCTAATTAAGTAACCACTCGTCTTAGACATACTTGCCTAGACACCACAAAAGTAATGCGGATAAGCGATAGATTACCCACGACCTTCCTCTGTCCTTATTGAGCATGACTGTCCTTAGAGTCTGGTCTAGATATTTTTTAAATTAATGTAGGGTTGATGCAGATGCTCGGTTTGTGATTTGTGGGGCTTAGGAAGGGTGATGAAATCCCCACCTAATCTGGATTTTGGTCTTGCCCCTTAAAAATCCGTATTAAAATATGCAAAAACAAACCGCAAAACAAAACTTTGCAAAAAGATTTTTGAGCGGCGATATTTTGCAAAGAATCCTGCAGAAAATAGATTTTATTGGACTTGAGAGAAGAGAGAAAGAGGTTAGAATCTTACCAGAGAAATGTGGAGCCCTAACTCCCCTCTCCCGCCGCGCTTCCGCCGCCAAAAGAGCTCCTTTGCCGCGGTTCCGCCGCTGGGTGGAGGGATCAGGTGGTGAAAGTTTGCTCTGTGGCCTCCTGTACTCCTCTGGATCTTGATAAATGTCTCTGTCTTCTGTTTCCTCAAGTCAGTGACTCCAGATTTCCTCGCAAAATTCACACAATAATCGTTAAATATACAATTTGCAGTTTTGTTTTAATTATGATATAGATCGTATAAGAATTCAACACAAATAGTAAGAATAAAAAATTACGCACATATCCCCGGCAACAGCGCCATTTGATTGGTTCGAAAAAGTGTTTGTAGTTAACCGCAATCAGAATAGTGTCGCGTGTAGCTAGATCAAGGTGAGTACGGGTCGTCCTCTGGGAAACGTTGAATCTTTTACTCTTACTTTAGATGTGTTGAAAAAGAGAGGAGGGATAAAGAATTTTGTGGAATGGTTTCTAGATCTACGTTAAGCACTAATGCAAAAATATAGATCTAGATTATTTTAGGGATGTAGTTAATATAATAAGGGGGCTTGTAGGGTTCGTTAGGATTTAGTAGTCATGGACGATTAATTAAAAGTTACCATTTTTATCCTTTAATGGATTTAAAACTAGAACGACGGTGATGCGTGTAGATTAGGGTTTCTGGAGGGAAAAGGAACCCCACTCTTAACCCTTATCTCGACACGGAACTCCGTTCATATCTAGCCTTTACCAAAACAATCATTAATCTAATCTCTAATCGCGGTCGGAACTAACAAAAAATTGTTAGCGCGCCCGATTAGGATGTTAATGATTCTTTTGATAAAGTTCATAAACTTTATAGGACTTAAAAAAGATTTAGGGATGTTCATCATCCATTAGTCTACCCAAATCCTACGAACCCTAACAAGCGGAGAATTACTCGCGCATGTTGAGAGAAAAAGAGATGGAAAGAAATTGCATAATTAAACTAGAAGAAATAGAATAAGAAAAAGAAAGCTACCTTTATTAATCAACAATATTCATTACACTTGAATCCTTAGAAAATGATTACAATTTCTAGTTGCTTCTCGATCTCTTCCAAGGAGGTAGACGAACAGTTGATAATCAGTCTGGATGCGTGAGCCGTCTTGGACTTCGTGATCTCGTCGGCTTGATGATTTTTCCAAGAGGCTCTCGGTCTTTATTTATAGTCCCAAAACCAGAACCTTTGCTTCCAAATATGGAAGTTAACAGCAAAGATTCACCCCCAAAAAGAGCAGCCCCCAACTCTTCTATATTGCCGCGGATCCGCGGCCCAAGTGGGGTATGGCCACGGATCCGCAGCCATATTATCTCGGCCTTTGATCATTTTCTTGGGGCTTTCTCTATGTGACATGTGGTGTTCTCTGGAATCTTTGGATCTTTGAAATCTTCTCGTAGCTGCTGCCAGACTTGATCTCCAAGTTTTGCTTTCTTAATTAGGCAAATTTTCTTTAACAACTTGATTTCTTGGAAAAATTCTGCACAACAACTTGGAAAAATTCTGCACAACAACTAGAATAATATTTAGTAGACTTTGTTCTCTTAGGATTTGGTCAATGATATTATTTGCATACATTTTCCTACCAAATGCTAATTATAATATCAACACATGGAAAATAATATTTTTACAGATAAACCCTCATATGTATGATATATTATAATAAAGACCTTTTTTAATATAGAAATAGTAGGAAAAATGTAATAACAAATGTACAGTTTTATCAACTGAACACCTCACGTGCTTCTCACATGGGCGCTCAAAACAGAAGGCCAGCGCCTTACATGAAATACATGTGACCACTGAGTAAAAGTACTTAGCACTCATGTAGGGTGTTTTTCGTCACCCCATTAAGATGGGAATACGCGTCGCTTATCAGGCGTACTACAAATTCTCCCTGTCTAGAGTAGGCGGGGGTTTATGTTGGATATAGTGTCCTCTAAGTCAATTATTGGATCGCAAATACGTGATTACAATGATTGAGGGAGGACCTATACCGATATGAAAGTCTTGCTCGAGATGATAGTATGCTATCTGGTTTGTCTTTATCATTGTATACATGCTTTAGTTCTCTATTGCATGTTGATAGAGCCCATAGGATTCTTGCTTGACTGCCAGCGGTATGATGGCTATCATATACGTGGGAGCTGGGGTCTGTAAGAACATCCTTAAAGTTTCCCTAGTCGTAGGAGTTTCGAGACAGGGCATCGATACTCCAGAGTAGACTAGTGTATACAGTCGAGACCCCGACGAGGGGCGATGGCCGGTCTCACAAGCCATTGGTGTCAGTTGGTTCACCTAAGATGTATACAGGTGCTCATTGCATTATGAGTACACCGGACAGGACTCGCCGGGAACATGCTAGTTAGTATTATATATATCGTCAGATAGCAGTTCCCTGGTGACATGTGTACAGGTTAGTTTGTCGACCTGTGATCGTCATTTGTCTCGTGTGAGTTTCCACTGTGCTTTGATTTCTACCCTACCACGCTCAAAGGAGACGTGCAAACAGATATTTTTTGGGTACAGTCCCGAGCCACATGGAGACAGTGAGCGGATCGTCGGGGATTCGTCTCTCCCGGTATTGGAGGCTGATGTCGCACAGTGCACGGGTGGCCATCACTAGAAATTCTCGATCGAGGTAGTAGAGAATTACTGATTTGGATCAGTAGTTTCTCAGGTGGTGATGGGCTTCATACCGACACGAATTATCGCGTTATTAGGGGTCTGAATTTATCCACCCCCCTAGACTCGATATGCGATACTCTTAGACGAACGGACCGGACTGTACGGATATTGTCACTGTCAGGCTCAGTAGGGTTTCTGGATGAGTTCGCTCGTCATCTTCCCTTCCAATCAATACATAGGCAACCGTTACATACAGCTTGTACCTCTGACGTGCTAGTGGCTATACCCAGTGCCAGTGTGTTGATGAGTCATTAGATTCCCCCACAGACAGTTTCCCAAGTTCGGGCGAAACGTTGTAGAGGCCGTATGGTTTTATGGCAAGGTTCGGAAAATGCACGTGCGTTTACGCACATGTCATTTTTCGGGCAGATAATACTGGTGGGCTTTGGTTTAAGCCGGATCCAAGTATTATACTGTGTAGATATAATATCTTTGTCTCAGTTGCATTTGTATTCGGTCGTAATACAAATGCGGGTATGTTTATACTGTTACGGGGTTATCCTGAAATTCATTTCAGGATCGCTTTTGGAAGTTGCCAGTTTCCAGTTTTCTATCACCTGTATTTAACATTCGATTAAATATAGATTTATCTTTTCTTGATGAGTGTGGAAGGTTCTAGAAGTTTCTAGAAGAGGTGACTAGGTTAGAGTGGTGTTCTTGTTTCATTGGTTGCATTTAATGTAAGGGTGACTAGGTTAGATGAATCATTCTTGCATTAATGTTAATGCAAGGTGTTTATTTGACTCACCCATTCATTTAATGTTATAGTTACCCTCCTTGCTTCCTACACTCACCCCCTCCCACTTTCTTATAAGTGGCCGGCCCCTCTTGCCAGAGGAAGAGGGTTGTTCATTTGATAAAAAAGATTATGGTTCATGGAAATTAATCTACTCATTTCCCATTTACCCGATCCAAAAGGCAACTTCATTAACCGTTCGTCCATGGTTTTAGACAAAGTGAGACAAAGTGTTCTACTGATTCTCTACATCAATCTTGGTCATCTCTTTTAGCAAACTTGATGATCGAGTTGCCTCGGTTCAGAGGCGGGAGCCCGTTTAAAGATCCGTTGACGTGGTGCCACCTGGACGAGGAGACTGGAGATTCAGGAGATTGGAGCAGCCGCAACAAAGCGTGGGATGATGGTTGAAGACCGAATGACTCGGATTGTTCGGTATAACATTTCTACCCACTTTGTAGTTTTTTAGTTTAGCTTTAATGGCAGATCCGGGTTATAGTACGCGATAGCGCTAGTTGTAAAAGTTTTTGTTCCGCATTTGGCGTCTGTTAGACTGCCGGGACGCTACCGTGGACTTACAGTGGTATCAGAGCCTCACATTAAGCTATACTAACTTGTGCTAACACGTTTAAAATATCAATCGAACGGAATTTCGAAAATCACATTTTTCAGTGTAAAACTTTCTGTCGATTTTAAATCAAGTCTAAAAATTATTTTGCATATAACAGAAAATAAATGAGGGTTTTTTAAGCAAACTGGGAAAATTTGAGCACGTGATCCCACATGACTGCCGCGGAACTGCGGCCAGTATGTGAGAACAGTGCATCAAAATTTTCCGGTAAGCTTTCCATAGTAAATTATGGTTTTTAGTATATTGTTTTGGGCCCAGATTTTATTACTGTACACCAGATGTACGTGGGGCCCACTTCGGGAAGTTTTGTCGATCGAAATTTTAAACTTGTTAGTTTACAGTACTTATATTATATCTCCGACCGGGAATATCATTTGAGCGGTAAATTGCGTCTAATTGCTATAGCTCTTTTAGACGGATTTGCGAACGTGACATTCACGTTGATGTTCTGTGTTGTGCTGTGATGTTGCGGATTTGTCGTGGTGGATAGCAGTGTGCAATGGTAGTGCTGTTTGGATTTATTTGTACATTTAATATTGCGGGGCGAGCGTCCAACATGTGGACTGCCGTCACTTCCTGTTTGTATAATATTCATTTGGGGCACGACCGGGATGAGGTCGATGTACCCGTTGTACATATTTTTTTTTCTGGACTAGGTTTACCCCGTGACGGAGTGCACGGATAGCCGGGTTCTTGAGGGCAACGGGTCCGTATGTCATGGCTTTGAGAGGCAGAGGGTCCTCGCTCTAGAATTGGCAGACTATTATCCGCACTCGTAGAGGGTACAGGTTGACCCAAGGAGGGGTGCTCAAGTTACCGGATTCCGTGAGGTGCTGGGTGGTCCATTCATTATGCTGTAGGGACTACCTCACTTCAGGTTTTGGCGGGTAACTTGCCGCACCCGTAGGGGTCTAGGTTTCATTGCACAGGCTATCCACACGACCAGGGGAACGTCGGGTTTCGGTAGCGGCTCTGTGAAACCCGAGGATCCCAGATTATCTGTATTGTTCTGTAATTCTTATTACTTTCCTGTAATGTTGCATACTATCATGCCTGGAGCGATTAATTGTATATTGGTAAATATACTATTAGATGTTGTATATGTTTTACACCTGCGCTAGTCCAGTCCCCGCTCTGTCGTTAGTTAAGTAACCTAACGGGTGATGACGGGATCTAGTGACGAATGCGGATGGCATATACGTACATTTTATTTTTCGTTCTTTTCTGGTGTGATTGATTGATGGGACTGCGTTGATTCTTATCAATGCAAGAAAAACAAACCTATATTTGATGTTGTTGGAAAAATTTTAATAAGTGTTATTACAAAGACGTTTCCTTTTGTTTTGCATAGCGGTATTCAGTTGGAATATCCTGCACCTCATTCGACGAGGTAAGGGCTGAGATCCCTTCACCGGGAGTGACCCCTTGGGCAGAAGTTTACGTCAGGGTAATAACTTCAATATAGTCGATTACAAGTTGCTTTTGCATCGTGGTATTCAGTTGGAATATCCTGCACCTCATTCCATGAGGAAAGAGCCGAGATCCCTTCACCGGGAGTGACCTCTTTAGCAAAAGGTTTTCGCCACTATATTTTTATAAAAAGCTATCAGGTTCCTTCAACGAGATCAAGTTCATTACGTTAAAGGTTTTTCGCCAAAAACCAGCCGTAGCCCTCCGTCATTTCTTATGGATAGTCAGTAGTATTCAAGCTATGTTTGTTGGCCAAAGTTAAGGCATAGTGTTTGGTAGTTGCTGAATATTCATCTGTTGCATAGATAGATGCGTTGGTTTAGGACAGTCGTATTACCTTGTTGGCCAAAGTCAAGGGTATGTATGGGTGGGTTCAAATTAACCTGGATAATGACGGGTAGAACTTGACATGTGACTTATGATTTGTTGGCCAAAGTCAAGGTCATAAGAGCATGAGGTAAAAATCATATCGGGAGTTTCAAATATAAACTGAAACTTACCAGGCATGCGCATACCTTCTGGCGTGTGATAACGTGAGTGGATTCCATCATGTTATCATGCGATGAGAGTTGGATCCCGATTCCCACTGATGAGTTGGTTTACTCTTCGGGTGATCCCGATTGATTCTTCTTTTAGGTTTAGAGGAGAATTTGATGGTACAGTGGGAGGTTTCCTGATTAGATAAAGTGATAACCATTCTGATCTAGGTTAGAGTGCACGCAGAGTGTTTCTTTTCTCTCTCTCTCTCTCTTTGACAGCGACCTTTGACCGACCCTAGACTATGACTCAGTGACCAAGTTGACCGAACCTTCTTAAAATACTGGCTTTTGGATTGTCTAAAGTTGCATAAGTCATTGCCACTCCTTCTTTTACCCTTTGCATTTCTCAGAACACCCCGTATTACTACGGATATCCACTTCCATTGGATAGATTCATCGTATGGTTATATACGAACTCGAAGGGACTTCTTCCAGGATGGATCCAGGTTCAGGAGAAATAGAATTAGTTTATTCGTTTGTCTTTTATTATCACCTTCTCTCAGGTTGCGAGGGCTCCTTAGTTTAGGAGAGTACACCTATTAGGCTTATTGGATAGTCTTATTCCAAATCATAGGCAGGTGATCATTCACGATCAAACCGCGTACTTCATCGCCACTCCTATTTTCACCTTTGTTGTTTCCCTAGTTCGGGAGAAATAGAATAAGGTATTATTCAGTTGTCTTTTATCGTCACCTTCTCTCAAGTTGCGAGTACTCCTAGGATTAGGAGGGTACACCTATTATGCTTACTGGATAGTCTTCTTCCAAACCATAGGCTGGTGCCGAACGGTAGGGAAGGAAGAAAACCATTTAGCCTAATAATGGTGTACAGAAGGTAATGAATAAAGATAAATAAAGGGATTTGGAGAGATGGCAAAGAGATATACGGTTATAGTCATGAATTGGATTATGGAAGAGGCATTACTAAGAATACCAGGATACCCCTACGAAACATTTTCATGTTTCAGTGCATTGTTAAAAGAAAACTGATTTCCCGATTAGATACTTACTCCAGGGTATGTATTTACCAGGTATGATTCTCATATCTGTATGGTCTTACAGATGATGAATGGGAGTAAGTCATTGGGAATTAGATGATTATCCTCATTATATCGGAATTCGTTGTAATTGGTGATATTTGAGGAAATCGCCTGGGTACAGTTTTCAACCTACGACGCACAGGTTTTGAGTTATTCAACTCAGGGGACTCATACAGAGTATTGTATTTTATCCAGTGTCCATCAGGACAAAGGGGTAGGTCCTCGTACTATGTTCTGTTTACTTATGACTTCTCTAGTTTTTAGACAAGTGTTTCGTAGAAATACAAGGTCTAATTTTTGAGAAGTTGTGGGTATAGGAATAAAGTAGAGAACCAGATGTCACAAGTATCGGGATTCTTCAAAGAGATCGAAGATGTAGATTCTTGTGAATGGTATTCAGATGATATTAATGGTTTTGAGAAACTTGCTTCTCTTTCAGATTACTCATAATTGGATGGATTCCTAAGTTGAGTAATGCTGATTAGCCTCTCTCCATTAAGTTGATATGCACTGGAGACAGATGCATGATTTGAATCTGGTTCCAATTAAATAAGTGCCAAAAGTTTCTATATTGGATATAGAATGGTTCATATCTTAAACAATGTTAAGGTACGGGGAGTTGTCCAGCTTATGCTTAAAACCAGACACTAGATAACTCAAGGCACGTTTCTGTAATGGCAGTTTGTGGGTTGACCCTGGCTTTGACGAGGGTTGATTTTCTACCATCTGGAAGATCAATAGTGATATTGTTCTTGACTCGCCACAGTTTTTGTAAAATGGATTTTTTCAGAAAACAGTAGTGGGAGTATGGTAGAACTGGAAGTGATTCCAGAATCGCAAACGATTACGGAAAATTTAATAGGACCTATATATTCAATCAGGTTTGACATTCCAATAGCCACTCCGCAAACATGGTGGGTAACCTCAGACACCCGAGAGGTACTCCGGTAGCCTCAAGGACGGTGACAGGGAGGTTCTTGTTTACCCAGACTTGACACTACTGTTGTTCCAGGCTATGAGACCCGGCAGGAGGTTAAGTATAGCGTTGTTCTAAACTAGCTTTAAGAAATGGACGTATATATTATTCTGCCAGAGGGTTGTCATAGTCAGTGGGAGCAGCGGAAGCATAGTACGCAAGTAGCTTATGTCTATTTATAGGCTTGAGAAAAGATAGAGAAGATAAGATCATCTATTTTTGATGCGACAGTCATGGGTTTGACTTCATCAGAATAGAGGATGGATCTGTTAAGAAGGTAGTAGGGTGTGATGTCCTGGTATTTGGATGACATACACAGAGTAGGAAGTAAAATTCCTATACTACGATCGGTTATACCGTGGTCGTCACACAGTTATTTCTTCACACAGGATATGGATATAATATCAGACATTCTGGTTACTGGATCTATGGTATTAGATCTAGATTTGGGTAGTTTCCCAATGTGGGTACTTTGACAGTATTCTAATGGTATTTTAGAATAGATGACTCTAGGCATGGTGGTGTACCTGCAGGTGATGGAGTCACCCTCTCTAAAGGTGTCTTACAGACTAAAGGAAAGAGGGATGTGCATGATTGGCAGATCACTTGCTTAGGCAATTGAGTCAATCATGAGATGTCAAGTACCACACCATATGTTGTTTTTTCACTAGTTGCGATAAGTTTATATTAATCCAATCCTAAAGAAACATAGGGAAGCAGTTTTAGAACATAAGTGCATGTTCTACGGATTTGATGACAGCAGCCTCCTTCGGGAGACTGCCGTCATTCCAGGCTTCAAAGATGACATGGATGACAGAGTGATTGTAAGAGTTATAGTTTTCCCTCTGACGAGGGATAGTATTATGGACAGGTGGTCCAAGAGGATACTGTGGGAGGCATGGTGCTGGATACTGATTAGGTTCAGTTATCGATACAGTCTAAGAAGTTTGGATTTGGAGTCTATTTATGAACTAGGTCCCATCAGATATCCAGACATATTCTAAGACAGGTATTACTCGATTCGGGAGATGCCTTTCTCCGCGAACTTGAGATTAAGAGAGACATAGAAAGAAACATCAGGGCGGATCCACTCACTGAGGCTATGAGTATGCGACATTGCAATAATAGCCTTAAGTGCAAGTGGGAGATTGTTGGATATAGTGCCCTCTAAGTCAATTATTGGATCGCAGATACGTGATTGCAATGATTGAGAGAGGACCTATACCGATATGAAAGTCTTGATCGAGATGATAGTATGCTATCTGGTTTGTCTTTATCATTGTATACATGCTTTAGTTCTCTATTGCATGTTGATAGAGCCCATAGGATTCTTTCTTGACTGCCAGCAGTATGATGGCGATCATATACGTGGGAGCTGGGGTCTGTAAGCACATCCTTAAAGTTTCCCTAGTCGTAGGAGTTTCGAGACAGGGCATCGATACTCCAGAGTAGACTAGTGTATACAGTCGAGACTCCGACGAGGGGCGATGGCCGGTCTCACAAGCCATTGGTGTCAGTTGGTTCACCTAAGATGTATACAGGTGCTCATTGCATTATGAGTACACCGGACAGGACTCGCCGGGAACATGCTAGTTGGTATTATATATATCGTCAGATAGCAGTTCCCTGGTGACATGTGTTCAGGTTAGTTTGTCGACCTGAGATTGTCATTTGTCTCGTGTGAGTTCCCAGTGTGCTTTGATTTCTACCCTACCACGCTCAAAGGAGACGTGCAAACAGGTATTTTTTGGGTACAGTCCTAAGCCACATAGAGGCAGTGAGCGGATCGTCGAGGATTCGTCTCTCCCGGTATTGGGAGTTGATGTCGCACAGTGCATGGGTGGCCATCACTAGAAATCCTCGGCCGAGGTAGTGGAGAATTACTGATTTGGATCAGTAGTTTCTCAGGTGGTGATGGGCTTCATACCGACACGAATTATCGTGTTATTAGGGGTCTGACTTTATCCAACCCCCTAGACTCGATATGCAATACTCTTAGACGAACGGACCGGACTGTACGGATATTGTCACTGTCGGCTCAGTAGGGTTTCTGGATGAGTTCGCTCGTCAGCATCCTTTCCAATCAATACATAGGCAACCGTTACGTACAGCTTGTACCTCTGACGTGCTAGTGGTTATACCCAGTGCCAGTGTGTTGATGAGTCATTAGAGTCACCCACAGACAGTTTCCCAAGTTCGGGCGAAACGTTGTAGAGGCCGTATGGTTTTATGGCAAGGTTCGGAAAATGCACGTGCGTTTACGCACGTGTCATTTTTCGGGCAGATAATATGGTGGGCTTTGGTTTAAGCCGGATCTGAATATTATACTGTGTAGATATAATATCTTTGTCTTAGTTGCATTTGTATTCGGTCGTAATACAAATGCGGGTATGTTTATACTGTTACGGGGTTATCCTGAAATTCGTTTCAGGATCGCTTTTGGAAGTTGCCAGTTTCCAGTTTTCTATCACCCGTATTTAACATTCGATTAAATACGGATTTATCTTTTCTTGATGAGTGTGGAAGTTCTAGAAGTTTCTAGAAGAGGTGACTAGGTTAGAGTGGTGTTCTTGTTTCATTGGTTGCATTTAATGTAAGGGTGACTAGGTTAGATGAATCATTCTTGCATTAATGTTAATGCAAGGTGTTTATTTGACTCACCCATTCATTTAATGTTATAGTTACCCTCCTTGCTTCCTACACTCACCCTCCCCATCTCCTTATAAGTGGCCGACCCCTCTTGCTAGAGGAAGAGGGTTGTTCATTTGATAAAAAAGATTATGGTTCATGGAAATTAATTTACTCATTTCCCATTTACCCGATCCAAAAGGCAACTTCATTAACCGTTCGTCCATGGTTTTGGACGAAGTGAGACAAAGTGTTCTACTCATTCTCTACATCAATCTTGGTCATCTCTTTTAGCAAACTTGATGATCGAGTTGCCTCGGTTCAGAGGCGGGAGCCCGTTTAAAGATCCATCGACGTGGTGCCACCTGGACGAGGAAACTGGATATTTAGGAGATCAGAGCAGCCGCAACAAAGCGTGGGATGATGGTTGAAGACCGAAGGACTCGGATCATTCGGTATAACATTTCTACCCACTTTGTAGTTTGTTAGTTTAGTTTTAATGGCAGATCCGGGTTATAGTACGCGATAGCGCCAGTTGTAAAAGTTTTTATTCCGCATTTGGCGTCTGTTAGACCGCCGGGGCGCTACCGTGGACTTACAGTTTATTGATTGTGGGGATCCGAATCTCTGGCAGCCACGGACTAAGCTGTCGTTAATTACCCCTCACCTTTGGAGCGAGAGAACCTCCGATTGACGGGTCAAACTGGTCATGCGAACGCAATGTGCAGTGTGCGTGTGTTGTGTTTTGAGAGGTTTTGGATATATCGGGGGCCTCGCAGAGTTTACGGGTGTCCCACTACCCGGATAGTGGGCAGGGGGTCAAGGGGGCTAGCAGCCCCCTTGCGGGGTGCGGGGCAGTGCACCGTTAGAAAAAAATTTCCAATGGGGGACGTGTTTTGGGTGTGGAGTGCATGGGAAATGAGGGGTGAGGAGCGTCTTAAAGACGCGTGCATGGAACGTGGGTGCTAGATGCCCGCGGGTCACGTGCCAGGCACGTGGATGCGTGGCACCCGCGGGTTACGTGCCATGCGCATGGGCGCTAGGCGCCCGCGGGTCACGTGCCAGTTGTGTGGGCGCTGGGCGTCTGTGGGTCACATGCCCTGCATGCAATCGCTGAGTGCTGAACGCCCGCGGATCCTATAAGGCACATGTGGGCGCTAAGTGCCCGCGGGTCACGTGCCCTGCACGCGACCGCTAGGCGCCCGTGGGTCATGTGCGCGACACGCGACCTCTGGAAACACCAGCGGAAAAGGGGCTTAGCCCTGGGCTAGGAGTTGAACTCCTAATGGGCTTTGGAGTTGAACTCCTAATAGGGATTATGTATAGATTTAGAGTTAAACTTCTAAAAAGAGTTTTGTTTATGGAGTTAAACTCCAACAGATCTTGAATGGAGTTAAACTCCTAGAAATCATTGAAGATGGTCAGAGGGGACCCATTTCTTCTTCCTCGAGCCTTGAGTTTTCTCTTGAGTTTTAGACCTTCCCAAAATGGAATTTTTGGAGATGGGTCTTTTTCTTCCTCCTCTCTGTTGGCTGGATCTTGGAGAAAAGGGGTGAGATTTAAAAATCTCCCCTTTTGGAGATTTGATGGAAGATCCGAGTTCCCCTTCCAAGGTTATATGGTGAAAAGCTATTTCCTTTTCGAAAAAGAAGAATTAAACTCTTGATTTAATTCATAAAAGAAAAGAAGGTTTAGAACCTTGGGGAAGGAGAAGGAGGCACAGAAACCCTAATTTTTAGGGAGAATGAATTCTTTTTTTTCCATTTCATCATGTTGCTTTATATAGGCTTACAAATTTATACATAGCCCCTTGGGCTTTACAAAATGGCATTTTGCCCATCCCATGCCCCATGTGCTTATTTATTTTGCACATAAGCCATGGGCTTTACAAAAATTTAGCTTTATGTGTTGGATATATGTATGCCTTAGAGGCCATTATTTGTATAGTGGATGCTTGGGCATGTATATATAGAGAGGACTTTCTTGCTCGACATCATAGTATACTATCTGGTTGTTCTTTATCTTAACATGTTCACTTGATTGTGTTTAATGTTCATTTGATACATGTTGATAAAGCCCTTAGGATATCAGCTTAACTACTATGATTATGATGCAGATCATATTAGTGGGGCATGTGTAGTCTATAAGCATATCCTTAACTGTTCCTAGTCGAGGGAGTATCGAGACGGGGCATCGATATTCCAGAGTCGACTAGTGTATACGTTTCTTGACCCTGTATTGGGGTGATGGATGATCCCATATCCATTGGTGTTTGACATCAAAAATTGTATACAGGTGCTCATTGGAGACTGAGTATACTGAACGGACTCGCCGAGAACTCCTATATGGTATTATACCTATCGTCGAATAGCAGTTCTCTGGTGACACTTGTACAGGTTAGTCTGTAGACCTGAGATCGTCATAGAGTCTTGTGTGTTTCCCACTGTGCTTTGATTTCCTCCCTACCACGGCTCTACTGAGTCGTGCAAACAGGTGGCTTTTGGGTACAATCCTGAGACACATGGAGGCAGTGAGCAATAGGAAGGGTTTCAAATCTCCCAGTATTGGGAGTTGATGTTGTACTATGCGTGATTGGCTATAACTGCGGATCCCTGGCCATAGCTGACTAGATTTACTAATAAGTTTTATCAGTAGTTTTTCGACTTGTTATAGGCCACACATCGGCATGACTTATTGAGTTATTGGGGCTTGATGATTCCATCCCATACTCAACATATAACATATCAGGCGAAGAGACTGGACTGTACTGTAAGTGTTGCCGGTTGGCTCTACAGGAGTTTGAACAGGTTCGCTTGTTGTTCTTCTGTTCGCTCAATACCTGGATAGCCATTACGTGCAGTTAGTACCGCTGTTGTGGGTATCTGATATGATCACTGCCCACTGCTAGCATATTGACGAGTCTTAGAGTCCCACATAGGGGTTTCTGAGCTCAGGCAAAACGAAGTGGGGCACATAGGGAGATATATGCGGGAGCTTGATTAAATACGAATATACGATACCATATTTTAATCTAGCATTTTTATTAGTCGGGTTATATTTGATATGACCGGGTTATTAAATCAAGTGTTGATTTAATACAAAGACTAATTACTCATTTATAATTCCTTTCTTTATGCATGTGTGTGTGTGTGTGTGTATTTGTATATATATATCTGTGTGTGTGTGTGTGTCATGGTGGATGATATATTGGACATGGCTATGCTTGACTCACATGGAAATATATTAAATATTTATTGATTTTGTGAAAATGGAAATTAGAATAATGAGTCATGGTTTCTACACTCTCCTAAAAATATCTACAACCATAGGTCATTATTTTAATCTCCACTCACCTCTTAAAATATCTAAGATATTTTCTATGGCTCAGAATGGTGATTATCATTCTCTTTCTTATCTCAAGTTAAGCCATTAGTTCATCTTCTTCCTCTAAGTTCTCTAGCTTTTCTTAATGAGAAAAAGAAAAAGAAAAAGAAAGATCTTTTAGTGAGAAAAATCCCACTTCATCAATCTATACCAGTTTAGCAAACGTGTATAGGTTGTTAGCTTCACTTCTTCTTAGTTTAGTAAAGCAAGAATTTGAGTGTAAGGAACTCCAGGTGGATCATCGTAGACATCGAAGACTTCAAGCGGAGTTGTTCCAAGCTTCGAGTGGAGCCAAATGGAACCCAAGAATTTCTACACGGAGCCATTGAAGAGAAGGAGTGGTCTACAAATGTTGTAGTTCTCATTCCCTTAGTTCTAGATGTTAGTTATATGTATGCCCTAGAGGCCATTACTGTACATTGAATGTATATTGTAGTGGATGCTGGGACATATATAGGGAGGACTTTCTTGCTCGACATGATAGTATGCTATCTGGTTGCTCTTTACCTTAACGTGTACACTGATTGTCTCTCTGTTACATGTTGGTAAAGCCCTTAGGATGTGTGCTTGACTACCTGGACTATGATGCGGATCATACTAGTGGGAAAACGGTAGTCTATAAGTACATCCTTCAAAGTCCCTAGTCGTGGGTGTATCGAGACGGGGCATCGATATACCAGAGTAGACTAGCGTGTACCTTCTCGACCCATACAGATGGGCGAAGGATGATCCCATATCCATCGGTGTTTGACATCAGAGATGATATACGGGTGCTCAGTGGAGACTGGGTACACTGGACGGACTCGCCGAGAACTCCCAGATGGTATTATACCTTACGTCAGATGGCAGTTCTCTGGTGACACTGGTACAGAGTAGTCTGTTGACCCGAGATCGTCATAGAGTCTTGTGTGGTTCCCACTGTCCTTTGATTTCCATATTACCACGTCCAAGAGGGCGTGCAAAACGGTGGTTTTTGGGTACAGTCCCGAGTCACATGGAGGCAATGAGCGATAGGAGGGGATTCGTCTCTCCCGGTATAGGGAGTTGATGTTGTGTTGTGTTCGATTGGCTATAACAGGAAATCCCTGGCCAGGGTTGCTGAGATTTACTGGTAAGTGTTACCTGTAGTTTCTCGAATAGTTATAGACCTCATATCGACACGACTTATCGAGCTATTGGGGTCTGACGTTTACCACCCCTAGGCGAGATATGCGACATATCAGACGATCAGACCGGACTGTACGGTAGTGTTACTGGTTGGATTCACTGGAGTGTTAGCGGGCTTGCTCGTCGATCTTCAGATCGTTCAATATCCGGGTGGCCGTTACGTTTAGCAGACCGCTTGCGGCTTGTGGATGTTTGATATGATCATCATCTGCTGCCGGCGTATTGACGAGTCTTTAGAGTCCTACACAGAGGTTTCCTGGCTCAAGCGAAACGAAATAGGAGCGCATATGAGATATGTGCGGGACCGAGAATAATACCAGTATGTGATACTGTATTCGATTCTCGCGATGTGACATTGATCGGTTATATGCGATATAGCCGGGTTATCGGATCAAGTGTTGATTCGATAAATTGTTACTAATGATACCAGTCGGTTATGTGCGACATGACCGGATCATTGAATCAAGTGTTGATTTAATGATTTAATGTATAATTATATATTTGATATATTACTTTGCATCAACTAGTATCGGTACACTTTAAAATGGATTTTCTCACTCGGGTGTGTGCATTGCATATGCGATATGATTTTGTGCACTTTATTGTATCATGTTTGATGATGCATGATTGCTAGGTTATGTGCAAAGAATTTAACCATAGTTATTTAAATGGTTAAGGGTTTTACTTATTCATTAATTAGTCTTTTTATTTTTTGGAAAAAGGAAAAGAAATGAGAGAAAAATGGTGGCTTATTTTGTTTGCACTTGAAGCTTCATGAAGCTTTTATGATGCAACCATTTTTGTTTCATCTCCTTAACCCTAGCCATTCTTTAACCTTGGTCAATTCTCTACACCTAACCATGGTTTGCTTATGATAAGAATGTATTTTCTTTTCTATTTTAATAATTCTAATCATAACAATTTCCTTCTTCTTCTTCATTTCTTCAAGTGAAGAAAGCTTGCCTCCATCAATGGCAAGTGATGAAAAAGAGTGAGAAATCCAAATCTAAAGTCTACCCACTTCCTATTTCTTCATCCTCTACCTCTTGCCAAGTAGTAGAGTGTGTTTTCTTCATAAGTTTCTTGACTTGGTGAAGTCGGAGCTTGATTTGGCGATGCCTCGACGTAGATCATCTTCGGCATGGACATCGACGACCTAGCTCGCTTATTCTCCGATGAAGTCGACGCTAGAGCCCGGATTCTTTTTGGACAGCGGAGAGGACTTCGTTGCGGAGCTATGGAGGTGGAGCACCGGATCTACAAAGGTTGTATTTCCGTATTCCCTTAGTTAAGTGTTAACTAGATTCTATTTCGCCTAGTTTTCTAGCAAACGATCCGTAGTCGGGTCTCTCGGCACCCATAAATTTTAAAATTGGCATGGTTGATGCCTTGTGAGACCTCATTAGGGTGCCTAGGAACCCTACAGTGGTATCAGAGCCTAGCTAGAGCCTTAAGCGAAGTCTAGACGGAATTTGAAGTCCGAACGAACCCGAAACCCAATTCCGTTCATGCTCTCTGTACTTTTTTGAAAACAGTGAGTTTTTCCAGATTAAAAATTACCAAAAAATTCAGCAGGTAATTGGATGAGTTACTGTGAAGCACGTGATAGTAACTCGACTACAGAGGCGCGGATCCGCGGCCCCCACCATGGGATTAGCGGCGCTTCCGCGGCCAATGTGTTGAGTTACTCCACGTGGCTTGCACAGTAATTCATGTTTTGTAATGCTGAGTCTTCTGGAAATTTTTAATATTTTTTCTAGAGTTGAATTTTCTGGGATTGATTTGGGGATTCGGTGTTTCGATCGGAGTATCAAATTTTGTCTGTGTGGCTTTCCGGATAATTTTAAGAATATGTTAAAAAGTTCGACCGGATATAAATACCCAATTTTTCCCCTGTCGGGAAATTTCCAAGTGTTGGATTTTTCCGAAGTTTAAAGACATTCTAAGTAGTGCAAGTAACGCGATGGACCCTCTAGAAGACAACAAACCTTAACTCGATTATGTGACCGTCTTGAACTGCCCTTTGAACCTTCGGGTTTGGGGCAGTACGGCGTGCCACATGTGAGGCGTTGGCTTGACCCTTCTACGGCTGGACCGTTGGTACTGAGGCATGAACTGAATGTTTTTAGACTTATTTCATGTGTTGATCTGTATCGGGAAAACTTGGGTGTTCGACTGTTCGATCGAAATATTTAACATTTTCTATTTATCTGGAATGGGATACAATAATTGGAATTCACAAGAAGTTATGAGATAACTAAATGAATGATATAAACATAGCAGTTTAGTCTCACTTGATCGGTTGCCACGGAATTTTGATGCGATCAAAAGTCCGTCGCAATCACGTAGCGTACGCGGATACTCGCCGGGTAAACTTAATAGACAGCCTCACTCCATAGCCCCGACCAAGTGACTGTAGGAGAACCCCGTCGCCGAAAGCATCCGTTTGGGTGCTCGCGGTAGCGGTGTTCCGCCTTGGTGCACTTCGTCGACGGCGTCGGGGGTGCGGCCGCCTACTGAAGTTTGCGACGAGCATTCGATCAAAATGTCGGGAATCCTGTTGAATTGCCCGACTTGGTATTGAAAAGTGTTTTCGATTTTGAGACTAAAATGCGGGGTTTATAACTGTTAGGCATGCGATGTCTAAGTAATTCATTTGATTAGGCATGCGATGTCTAAGGTGGTTGCGGATTCCAACTGTTGTAGTTTTACACTTTCTTTTCTGTGACCGTAAGTGTAATATGTGATATCGCCGGTTTCGTTGCTATATGTCAACGACAATTGGGATGGACATATTTACTTACGTTGATGACATGTGATGTTATGTGTTGCTGGATATGTTATATTGGATCGTCGTGTTTGAATAGCCGGGGGTTTTTATGTGAGATGAGTGTTTTTCATTTTCATTCATGTAAAAACTTGTATGTAATATTCTTTTTATTGGGGCGCTTCCAGGTTGCGGGAGTTGTCACCGTTGTTGTATATTATTTACTTTTCCGCACTAGGATAGACCCAAGGAGGGGAGCACAAGTAACCGGGTTCTGGAGTCCAGTGGGAGACCAACTCGAGGAGTCGAGTCCGGGTCTCCTAACTCCAGAATTGGTAGGGTTGCTTGCCGCTCTCGTAGGGGTTTAGGAGTGTGGGTTTGGCTATTCATCACGACCGTGGAATCCGTGTTTTATACTGGCTCGTATTGAAAACACGGACGTCCTAGTATATCCAATATTTCATATGATTCTTCTGCTGCGATATCTGTGATGTGATCATGTGATGTTCTTTGATAGATACAGTATATAGTATATATGATATATTATATAGACGTTGCTTATGTTTTACACCCGCGCTAGCCCTGCCCTGCTCTGTCGTTAGTTACCTAACCTAACGGTGCACGAGGGGACATCGAGGCAAATGCGGATGGCATAAGTGTACGTCATATCTATCTGTGATGTTTAGGTACTTAAATGATGGGACTTCATTAATGTGATTAATGAAATAAAAGAAACCTAAGATGTTGTAGAATCGAATTTCAAAATAAAACAGGTAGCTACAGTTCTTGCTTTGCACAGCGGTATATATGATATATCCTGCATCTTATTCGATGAGGAAAGGACCGAGATCCCTTCACCGGGAGTGACTCCTTTAGCAATAACTGGCAGATGCTACACACTCGGTTTGGCTTTGATTGCTTTTAAGAGTTTTTGCTTTGCACAGTGATATATATGATATATCCCGCACCTCATTCGACGAGGAAAGGACCGACGATCCCTTCACCGGGAGTGACTCCTTTAGCAAAACTAGAAAAGCCTCAAAATCACTCCATTTTAAAATCATTTGATTCTACAACGATATCAAGTTCATTACGCAATAGGTTTTCAGAAAAACCTGTCTTAGCCCTCCGTCATTTCAGATAAGTCCTAGTTAGTATTGTTGGAGATAGTGCCCTCAGAGTCAATTATTAGGTCACAGGTACGTGATTGTAATGATTGAGGGAGGATCTATCCCGGTAGGACAGTCTTACTCGAAATGATAGTATGCTATCTGGTTTACCTTTACCGTCGTGTACTGTTTTAGGTGACCTGACACGTCGCTATTACACGTTGATAGAGCCCCTAGGATTCTTGCTTGACCACCAGCAGTATGAGGGCGATCATATAAGTGGGAGCTGGTAGTCTACAAGCATATCCTTAAAAGGTCCCTAGTCGTGGGAGTTTCGAGACCGGGCATCGATACTCCATTAGTAGACTAGTGTATACAGTCGAGACCCCGACGAGGGGCGGTGGCCGGTCTCACAGGCCACTGGTGTCAGTTGGATCACCTAAGATGTATACAGGTGCTCATTGGGTTATGAGTACACCGGACAGGACTCGCCGGGAACATGCTAGTTGGTCATATACCAGACGTCAGATGGCAGTTCCCTGGTGACATGTGTGCAGGTTAGTTCATCGACCTGGGGATCGTCATTTGTCTCGTGTGAGTTCCCACTGTACTTTGATTACTACCCTACCACGGCTCAAACGAGTCGTGCAAACAGGTTTTAGTTGGGTACAGTCCCGAGCCACATGGAGGCAGTGAGCGTATCTTCAGGGGTTCGTCTCTCCCGGTATTGGGGGTGAGGTCGTGCTGTGTCTAGGAGGCCATTACACAAAGTCCTTGGCCAAGGCAAGGAGATTTACTGGTAGGTATTCCAGTAGTATCTCAGGGTGTTCTGGGCTACACTCCGACACGACTTGTACCGCTTTTGGGGGTCTGACTTTTACCAACCCCCTAGGCCCGCCATGCGATACTCATAGACGAACGGACCGGACTGCACGGATATTGTCACTGACAGGCTCAGTAGGGTGTCAGGCTGAGTTCGCTCACGGACGTCCCTTTTAGTCAGTACCTGGTAGCCCGTTACGTATTGGCTTATACCTCTAACGTGCTAGTGGTTAAATCCACAACCAAGGTGTTGACGAGTCTTTAGAGTCCCCCACATTCAGTTACTCAGCTTTCGGGCGAAAGGTTGTAGAGGCCGTATGGAGATATGGAAGGGTCCGATCAGATACGTGCGGTATTGCACGGATCGGGATCGGACAGTCTGTACTATAGGCCGTATGGTTATATGGCAGGGTTCGATCAGATACGTGCGGTATTGCACGGATCAGGATCGAACGGATATTACTAGCCGGCTTTGGTATAAGCCGGATCCTAGTATAGTACAGTGTAGATTTTGTCTCATTGCATTTTGTATTTCGGTCGAAATACAGATGCGGGTGTGTATGCACAGTATCGGGGTTTTTCCTGTAATTTATTACGGGACTAGTTTTTGGAGTTGCCAGTTTGCTTTCCGTTTCGGCCAATTTCTATTGTTCCGTTCATTGGCCGAAGATTGGTGGAGGAGGGTTTATTTGCATTGTTGCAAATAGACTTTTGTGGAGGGGGTCTTTGCATATATTCATGTCATGATTATAGCACCATCATTGACTTCTCCTTCTCATGATGGCTTGACTTTTAGTGGGCATGATGGTTGATGATGATGAGGGGTGAGGTTGGTGGAGTGTTAGTTTACACTTGTGATCATATTCTTTCATGATTGGTTTTTGGATGCTTGGGATTATTGTTATGGTTGCACCACTCATTCCTTGGCTCTCTCTCTCTCTCATTCTCTCCACTCTTGAAGTCATGGCCGGCCCAAGCACTTTGGGGCTGTCCAAATTTTTGAAGTGGGAAAATGTTGTTCATTTCATGCACCAAAGTTCTCCAAGCTCCTCCATATACTTCTTGTATTAATCCCTCCACCAAAGGCAATTCCTACAACCCCAAATGAGATCTCTACACTATATTCTACAGCAAACCTTGGGCACGTCGAGTAGCCGGCTTCGTGCCCGAGTTGCCTCGGCATTGAGGTAGGAGCCCGTAAACAAAGTAGGCGATGTGGTGCACTTCCGGCGACGAGGAGGAGACGGGACATTCCGCAGGAGATCGGGACGATGACGAGAAGACCGGAGGACTTGGATCGTCGGTATATCTCTATTCCCTTTCTTGTAGATAGCTTAGACTAGTTAATGGTTCGATCCGGTTAAAGTGCGCGGTGGTGCCGGTTTGCAAAGTCCGCAAAATTTAAAGTTATTCACTGCTTCCGCATTCCGGCGTCGGATCGACGGCCGGGGCGCCGCCGTGCACTTACAAGTATTCGTGCTGCGGTTGTTTGGCCTCCGTCAAGGCGTAGTGTACGGTAGCTAACTAGTGCTTATCTGCTAGCATATGATGCGATTGGATTAGGGTATTCGTACGGCGTTGTTTGGCCTCCATCAAGGGTCGTGCGGGTGGGTTTAATTCAATCAGGAAATGACGGGTTGAACTTGACTAGCGGACTATGGGTTGTTTGGCCTCCGTCAAGGTCATAGCGAGCTAGGGGCAAAATATTATCGGGAATTTCAAGTGTTGAAATTTGCAATGAGATTGCATACCTTCTATGAGATAGTTGGATCCCGATACCCGCTGCGAGTAAGAGTTACTCCTGGGAGAGTTTTATACATTACAATTAGCCGATCAAGTAGGTATCTAGAAAGGTGTTAACGAGGTTACGCCTCTGGGAAAACGAGGTTTACATTAATTAGGTTCGTGCGAAAGCACGGGGGACCTCCCTCAAAGTACCGACACTGGCCTGGCTGAAAGATTGGCGAACTTGTAGTGTGTAATTAATCCCGGCTGGTCTTTCCTTTTAGGGTTTGAAGGAAGATTTGATAAAAAGCAGTGGGAGCCATCCTGATTAGATAAAATAATAACCAATCTATTCTTGCAAGAGCGCACGCTGAGTGTTTTCTTCTCTCTCTCTCCTGGTAGCGACCATATCACGCCTTAATCAAGATAATAATACGGAATATTGACCGAACCCGCTTGTTATACTGAGCTGGGGAACGTTGGTCCCGCTCCAACTTATAATTGTTATAAGACAGAGCAGGAAATTGGGGATTACCAGAATTCCCGTGCCGCCCAAACGAAGAGAGTGCATGCTGATGCATCATCTTCGGGTGGGTTCGTTACAAAGAACTGTTTCTCTGTATCCTCTACGTCCTGGGTATGTGATACCAGATCAGGATCCCAGATATGTAATCTGTTACATAGGGCTACAGAAAGGTAGAGAACTAAGAACGGGTGATAAGTTTCATGAGGCAGAAAACGGGGCAAGTGTTGCAGCCAAGTCTGTCGGTCACTGTCACCCTGTATTACAAATACATTGATTCTGAACGAATGTTATTAGATACCGAACCTGATATACAAAATCGTATCTATCTCTTTATTAGTAAAGAAATGATAAAATTTTGTATTGTTGGATAATGTTTTGAACATTTCCTATATCAAAAGTTGATCGGTTCAGGCACGTTATCTAAAAGCATTGCTGTTCTAAATCAAATTACAGTTCTTAGTATACAGAACACACACAAGAGGAAGAGTTCAGAACTGAACGAATTCTTCTTGAGGCATTGTAGACTAGGTCAGATCAATGTAACCCGACTAGCTAGAGTTACATATAGATGCATATTTAAATCAGTTTGAATTTACATCTTGTGAAACTCGGCAGTCATGTCACAAAGATAAGATGACCATAGCTCTGTTTATTGGTAACAGAGAAAGAGTTAGTGAACTCTTGGGATGATACATGTTGATGTATGTAGGTCCCCAGTCTACACATGCCAGGACTGGTTCTTTATACTTCATTATATTCTCTGATAATCGCTCAAGATTCAGTCATATGTTCCTGTTGAAACATAAGTCCGAACCTTTTGAGATATTCACAGAATATAAGTTAGAAGTAGAGAACCAAAATACGGGTATAAGTATTATGTCCTTTGATGTGATCAAGGAGGAGAATACTTGAGCACGGAATTCCTAGACTTTTCTAAAAGAGAATGAGATTCTCTCTCAGCATTACTCCTCCGAATACACCATAGCACGCTGGTGTATCGGGACGGAGCAATCACACCCTATATGATAAGGTGTGCTCTATGATGAGCACTACTGAGTTACCTTTTTCCTTCTGGGAGTTATGCGCTTGAGAAGTTGCATACCTATTGAATACGGCTCGAATCAAATCAGTTGCCTACCACTCCATATGAGATATGGTATGGGAAGAGCCCATGTCTTAAGTCAGTTAAGATTTGGGGTTGTCCGGCCTATGTCTAAAAGCAAAATCCGGACAAGCTCGAGGCAAGGTCTGTTATGTAGAACTAGAAATGTTCCATCTATACAAACTACAGCAGATGATTTGAAAAAACCAAAGGATTCAATAGTTACCAACGAACCTCAACCTCTCCGCCGATCTAGTAGGGTTCCTCACCCACCTGAGAGATACTTCGGTTTCTCTATGACAGTGGGAGCGAGGACTGCATCATGAGATGATGACCCAACTAGTTTCGAACTGGCCATCAGGAGTGAGACTCTGTAAGAATGGCTGGATGCTTAGCGATCTGAGATGGAATCCTTATGCACCAACAAAGCATGGACTTTGGTTGCTATATCTGAAGGGTTAAATCCCCATCAGGAGCAAGTATATCTTGAGAAGATTACTTGGTGTACATGGAAAAGTTGAGACTTTCAAAGCTAGACTTGTTAAAAGTTTGCATCATTGACCAGGTACGGATGATGATGAAACCTTTTCTAAGTAGCTATGCTTAAGTCCATCCAGATCCTACTTGCCACGGCTACATACCATGACTACGATATCTGGTGGTTGGGTGTCATGACAGCTTTTCTAAATGATGTTTAGAAGAGAGTGTCTATAAGTACACAGCCAGGGCTTCGTAGACAGTGGGAGCAGCGGAAACGTGTGCAAGATGCTTTATAGGATAAAGCAGGCATCGCGGAGTTGGAACATCTGTTTTGATGGATTAGTCAAAGAGTTTGACATCATCAAAATGGTAGATGAACCTTGTACAAACAAGAAGGTAGTAGGGAGTATGGTGACGATTCTCGTAGAGTACGTGGGTGACATACTCTTGATAGGGAAGGAGTTTCCTATGCTACGCTCGATCAATCTCCGCTTGTCACTATGATTCTCCATATAGGATCAAAATGATACCTCCTAAATCCTGAGTTTTGGATCTATGAGATAGATCTAATTGGATGTTAGGACTCTCACTAGTTGTAGTGAGACGGTATCAACCGATCGTGGGGAGAATCACTGGAAGGGTTCCAGGGTGATAAAGACGACTGAATGTCAGTCACAGGCATTGTCTATACCCTTGGTAAAGGGACGGTATGTTGGAAGAGTTCCAAGCTAGATACCGTGACATACTAGACGATAAAGGCATGATACATCGCTACTTGAGATGCTACCAAAGAGGCTGTTTGGGTGTATATTGGTTCATGAGATGAACTATGTTCCTCCCAATGTGTGACAATGGAGTTGTGGCTTATGCCAAGGAATGCCGGTCCCATCAGTGATCCAGACATATTCTAAGGCAGTATCACTTGATCATGGAGATGGTTGATCTCCAGGGAGATCGAGGTTAGGAGAGTAGACTCAGAGGACAACACAGCGGATCCACTCACAAAGGCCTGTTCCCAGAGAGAGACTTTTATGGGATGGTTGAGTATGAGATACTACAACCACTGCTACAGATGGCCCTAGTGCAAGTGGGAGATTGTTAGTTATATGTATGCCCTAGAGGCCATTACTGTACATTGGATGTATATTGTAGTGGATGCTGGGACATATATAGGGAGGACTTTCTTGCTCGACATGATTGTATGCTATCTGGTTGCTCTTTACCTTAACGTGTACACTGATTGTCTCTCTGTTACATGTTGGTAAAGCCCTTAGGATGTGTGCTTGACTACCTGGACTATGATGCGGATCATACTAGTGGGAAAACGGTAGTCTATAAGTACATCCTTCAAAGTCCCTAGTCGTGGGTGTATCGAGACGGGGCATCGATATACCAGAGTAGACTAGCGTGTACCTTCTCGACCCATACAGATGGGCGATAGATGATCCCATATCCATCGGTGTTTGACATCAGAGATGATATACGGGTGCTCAGTGGAGACTGGGTACACTGGATGGATTCGCCGAGAACTCCCAGATGATATTATACCTTACGTCAGATGGCAGTTCTCTGGTGACACTGGTACAGAGTAGTCTGTTGACCCGAGATCGTCATAGAGTCTTGTGTGGTTCCCACTGTGCTTTGATTTCCATCTTACCACGTCCAAGAGGGCGTGCAAAACGGTGGTTTTTGGGTACAGTCCCGAGTCACATGGAGGCAATGAGCGATAGGAAGGGATTCGTCTCTCCCGGTATAGGGAGTTGATGTTGTGCTGTGTTCGATTGGCTATAACAGGAAATCCCTGGCCAGGGTTGCTGAGATTTACTGGTAAGTGTTACCTGTAGTTTCTCGAATAGTTATAGACCTCATATCGACACGACTTATCGAGCTATTGGGGTCTGACGTTTACCACCCCTAGGCGAGATATGCGACATATCAGACGATCAGACCGGACTGTACGGTAGTGTTACTGGTTGGATTCACTGGAGTGTGAGCGGGCTTGCTCGTCGATCTTCAGATCGCTCAATACCCGGGTGGCCGTTACGTTTAGCAGACCGCTTGCGGCTTGTGGATGTTTGATATGATCATCATCTGCTGCCGGTGTATTGACGAGTCTTTAGAGTCCTACACAGAGGTTTCCTGGCTCAAGCGAAATGAAATAGGAGCGCATATGAGATATGTGCGGGATCGAGAATAATACCAGTATGTGATACTGTATTCGATTCTCGCGATGTGACATTGATCGGTTATATGCGATATAGCCGGGTTATCGGATCATATGTTGATTCGATAAATTGTTACTAATGATACCAGTCGGTTATGTGCGACATGACCGGATCATTGAATCAAGTGTTGATTTAATGATTTAATGTATAATTATATATTTGATATATTACTTTGCATCAACTAGTATCGGTACACTTTAAAATGGATTTTCTCACTCGGGTGTGTGCATTGCATATGCGATATGATTTTGTGCACTTTATTGTATCATGTTTGATGATGCATGATTGCTAGGTTATGTGCAAAGAATTTAACCAAAGTTATTTAAATGGTTAAGGGTTTTACTTATTCATTAATTAGTCTTTTTATTTTTTGGAAAAAGGAAAAGAAATGAGAGAAAAATGGTGGCTTATTTTGTTTGCACTTGAAGCTTCATGAAGCTTTTATGATGCAACCATTTTTGTCTCATCTCCTTAACCCTAGCCATTCTTTAACCTTGGTCAATTCTCTACACCTAACCATGGTTTGCTTATGATAAGAATGTATTTTCTTTTCTATTTTAACAATTCTAATCATAACAATTTCCTTCTTCTTCTTCATTTCTTCAAGTGAAGAAAGCTTGCCTCCATCAATGACAAGTGATGAAAAAGAGTGAGAAATCCAAATCTAAAGTCTACCCACTTCCTATTTCTTCATCCTCTACCTCTTGCCAAGTAGTAGAGTGTGTTTTCTTCACAAGTTTCTTGACTTGGTGAAGTCGGAGCTTGATTTGGCGATGCCTCGACGTAGATCATCTTCGACATGGACATCGACGACCTAGCTCGCTTATTCTCCGATGAAGTCGACGCTAGAGCCCGGATTCTTTTTGGACAGCGGAGAGGACTTCGTTGCGGAGCTATGGAGGTGGAGCACCGGATCTATAAAGGTTGTATTTCCGTATTCCCTTAGTTAAGTGTTAACTAGATTCTATTTCGCCTAGTTTTCTAGCAAACGATCCGTAGTCGGGTCTCTCGGCACCCATAAATTTTAAAATTGGCATGGTTGATGCCTTGTGAGACCTCATTAGGGTGCCTAGGAACCCTACACTAGACACTCTTTGTATATGATACTTACCCTAATCTCAAGTTCGATTCGTGGCTTGTGTGCTTTAGCTCTCTAATTTTTTAAAATCCCTCACATATTGATGTTTAAACACAAGTTGAGGTGCTAAGATACACTTACATGGTATCAGAGCCAAGCTAGAGCATTAAGGTAGTTTAGACGACATTAAAAGTGTTCAATCGAAATCAAAATAAGGACTTTTCATAGGTTCTGTACATTTTTCCAAAAGTTGGTATTTTGCAGAAAAAAATATTCAAAAAATCTTGTAGGTAAATCTATGGAACCCCAAGAAAAACGAACACCCAATTCCCTAGAATGGCTCCGGAACCACGGCATAACCCTTGGTTTAGCCGCGGTTCTGCCGCGTATTTGGAGAATTAAGGTTTCAATTTTTCTGTGCTGCTCCGTAATGATATTTGTGACTTTCTGGATATATTTGTTGAGGCTCAAGGTGTTAAGGTCTCTGTGATTTGAAGAAATTTTTGATATCGATCAAAATGTTTAATATCGTCTAGACAGTTATTATGTGTGATACAATATTTGGAATCTACACTAATTAATTTTGAGAAAATTAATTGGTTGTTTGTAAATCTAACATTTCAGTCTCATTGATAATCGAGAATCGTGTTGTATTACCCGTCTTCTTTTTGAAAAGTTGTTTTCATTTCGAGACTTAAAATGTAAGATTTATGAGGTTAGGCATGAAATCCGGAATACGAGATAATCCGGGTTTGCGATGTCTAAGGCTAGTGTGGATTCCAACTGTTGTAATTTTATATTTCTTTTCTGCGACCGTAAGCGTAATATGTATATCCATAATCTCGTTGCTATACGTTGATGACATTAGGAATACACATATTTACTTACGTTGATGATATGTGATGATTATTCTGTTGATGTACTGATATGATGTATAGGATCGTCGTGATTGAAAAGCCGAGGGTTTTTATGTGAGATGAGAGATTTTCTTTTTCATTCATGTAAATTCAATATATGTAATATTCTTTTATTTGGACACTTCCGGGTTGAGCTTAATGTCACCATTGATGTATATTATTTACTTTTCCGCATTAGGATAGACCCAAGGTGGGGAGCACAAGTAACTGGGTTCTAGAGTCCAGTGGGAGGCCATCTCGAGGAGTCGAGACCGGCCGCCTAACTCTAGAATTGGGAGGGTTGCTTGCCGCTCTCGTAGGGTTCTAGGGGTGTGGACTTGGCTATTCATCACGACCGTGGAATCCGTATTTTTATCATTGGCTTAATTTAAAATACGAACCTCCTAGTATATCCTATATTTTCAAGTATCTGCTTCTTCTGCTGTTGCTCTGTGATATGATCATATAAACTGCCTGAGACAAATGTTTTATTTACATATGATATATAATAAACGTTGATTATGTTTTTCATCCGCGCTAGTCCTGCCCTCGCTCTGCCGTTAGTTAAGTAACCTAACGGTGCATGACGGGACCCCGTGGCGAATGCTGATGGCATAAGCGTATATTTTATTTTCGTTTCTTTTGTGATGTTTAAGAACTTAAATGATGGGACTATATTAATGAGATTAATGTAAAGAAAAGAAGCCTAAAGATATTATAGAATCAAATTTGAAACCCACTCGGCTTTTTTATGAAAAAGCAATTTTTAAAATGCGGAGCTTAAGCTACTCCATTTTAAATTATTTGGTTCTACAACGATATCAAGTTCAAAACGTTAAAGGTTTTCATCAAAACCATCCGTAACACTCCGTCATTTTAGGAAGTAGAGTACTTAGTATTCTGTAACGTTTTGAAAATCGTTTACGTTAATTGTTCGATAATTAGTAATACAAATTGTGTTTTCCGTAAAACATAGTTATAATTATTTTTCCACATAGACTTAAATATACCTATTTTAACTATGTAATTGCTAGTATTGGTATTTAATTAGTCACTTATTTAATTGTTAGTTTGTTTAATTATTTTCCTTATTTATTAATTTTTAAATATTATTTTAAACTTGCACTTATACACTAACTTACTGTTAATTACAAATTAGTATTGGCTAATTACATAATAGTGCACCATGACAACTTAACACTTATTTGGTAACATGTTCTTTCCTTCTAAAATTTTCTAAATGGTTCTAGATAATTCTAATGTAAAACTAGAAAATAAATAAATTAAAATAAAAAAGAAAAGAAAATGAAGCATGTATGCATTTATTGAGGTATGGTGCATGTTTTATTGGGGTATGATCACCTCCCTCACTCACCTCACCTCTCCCCTCTCGCTTTCGGCCAAGTTGGCAACAGCCCATCTCCAATTCTTTACCTCCTTTTCATCTCAAAAATCCCACAAAAACTCACTCAAAAATCCACAAATCCACCACTAATTTCTAGTTAAATCTTCACTAAAATTTCTTGATCAAATCTAAGCTTGGATCTTGAAGCAAGTTAGCATTTTGGGTGGCCAAAGTTAGCGTGTTGATCTTTCCAAAATCTTGAGGTATAAAACTTAATCCAAGTTGTTACTTGATAATTATTTGCTTAAATCTAATTTTAATTAGATGTTAATATAGCTTTAATTGCAAATAGAATTTTAAAGAGAAGGGTTTGGTTAGAATTTAAAGTCTTTATCACTTAATTAGATTAGCTAAATGTAGTGTACATCAAATGGTTTCTTTTTAATACAATCTAGTTGTTAAACTTGCAAATCTTTGCTTTTAATCATCTTAATTAAATGTTCATGCAACTAATTTCATGATTAGTGTGTAAAAAGCGAGATTTAAAATTGATAAATATTTGTGTGGCTTAATTAAGTTATTAAGTGTAATTTTTTGCCACTAGGGTTGCTACAACCTTTAGTTTTGCACCAAAATACCCTTTTTTGGTTACTAGGTTCTTAGAATAAATAGATTTTAATTAAGTTTGAGGTTGTGGTGATCTACAACCTAATTTCTAAGATTTTTAGTGTGATGTAAACGCGCGATTGGTATGATTGGGTTCTAGGATTGGTGGTTGCTACACATAGCGACCCCTAGTTGTGGTTTGTGGCGATATCGCGCGCTTGTTTTGTGCACCAAATGTATACGCGTCTAGTTAGTGTGCGTTAATTATCTTGTATCGTCTTGACTTCGCGTCTATCTAAATATCTATCCTCTTATTTACTTTGGGCGATTCTAGGATCGGTTGCAGAGACGTCGGACGCAACAAGGAAAGGAAAAGGTCGTGATTGGATCAGTTTAGCCGAGGCGTCCCGGTGAGTAGATGTACACATCTATGGTGGGATCGTCTGGATGGCGCAAGATGCCCGATAGCCAGGATTATCAGTAGTTCTTGTAGTCATATACGTAGTTTTCCAACCATTCATGTCATGGCATTGCATCTTCTTACATATGATATTATTACCTAGGACACTTGCACCATTACCATTGGTTCATGTCGCACGTGCACTATTTTATGCGAATACACATGCCATTGGTAATTACTATATCAAGAACACTATAGAACTTGCTAAAATTGGTATTTGTGCATTTACATCAGGTATTATGTGTAGACGTTTAGTTGCATTCTCATTTTCTTAGGATGGATATACATGTTTGTAAGAAATATACCTCATCGCATCATCATTCATACAGAGCTTCTAGTCATGCATCGTTTTTTTATATTATCATATCATAGACATTCATCATTTCCGACATGTTCATATATTGTGATTCTTCTTGGAGATTTCAGTATTTATGAGATTTCTGGATTTTTGGTAAAACCGCAAGACTTTTATAAGCTTATTATCATTTTAAAAATGCAAGTTGTGGTTTTCTCATGATATGATGTATATGTCGTCCACCATGAGTTTTCCTGATTTGAGTTGGTTTTCGAGACCCGATTCGAGGAGTAGGATGAACCGTCTCGGGTACATGGTGGGCCCGGTACGGTACCCCAGGGCGAGAGTGTTTTTGTGGGGATGACGATGAGCCAGGCAGGGGCGGACTACCTATCGGTGATGTCTCGCGCAGCGGATATCCGGAGGATACCGACCGTAGTCGTGAGATTTGATGGCCGATCCGAACTGACGGAGCCCGAGATATTGAGGATATTGTGTCGATGCTTGACATGGACTTTTCTGTCGATTTCACTGATGATGCTCCAATTTTTATTATACAAAAGTTTTACTGAGATAAGGATATAGATCTTCTCATATCAGTTATATCTGGATTTCGTGTTGATTATCCATTCATGTTGCATTCATACTAGTGCATCGCATCATATTGGTATATGTAGATTGTGACGCATTTGCGTGCATGCTTACGATAGCCTTATTAGATATTACTTACTACTCACGAGTTGGCAACTCACCCCCGTTGTGCCACGGTATATTGCAGGTCTGACCCGTCAGCACAGTAGCGGCGGGCGTACTTCCTCATTTTGCTTCATTTGCTTTGACTTGCGACTTTTGCGCATAGATGGGTTGCGAGGATATTTTTGATCCCAACTTGTGTAATATTATTGTATCTAGTACACTCCATCTACCTTATCTACCGTTTTCCACCGGTTGTATATTGGACTTAGATGGTGAGCTTGTGAGATTTGTATGTATTCTATTTCTGGTGTCGATGCTCACTTGAGCCGACATGGTGTTTTCTTATTTCTTGTTTTCAGATGCTTATCCCATATTATGATGATATATATTGCATGTGATTGTGATTCCGCCATCGGCGAAGAGCTAGCTCCCGCTTGGGGATGCCTTTATTCATTTCTTAGATGTATCCATGTTTTGTACCCGTTTGGGGCCAGTATTTACAAAGGAAACTCTGCCAAAATTTTTATAAAAACTTGAGCATATTATAAGACTTTCAAAATTATTTTCTATGTTAACTTAACTTTTAATCAAGTTTTCCTTCACTCTATTTTCTTTAAATAGTTTAGATTTCTGGGTTTTGGCTTACTTAGATTGCGTTACGCCTCTAGACGTTGCGTAATTTAAGTGCCAGTCATGTTCCACATATTCGGGTCGTGACATATTCGTGCTACGTTTGTTGACTATAGTTAAGGCGTAGTGTACGGTAGCTAAGTGATGTCTTCCTATATTGCATATGATGCAATTAATTAAGATATTCATATGACTTTGTTGACCATAATTAAGGATCATATGAATGGGTCTAATTAATCACGAAATGACGGGTAGAACTTAACTAGTGCTTATGGTTTGTTGACCATAGTTAAGGTCATAAGCTGCGAGGGGTAAAAACCATATCGGGAATTTCAAGAATTGAAATTTGCAATGAGATTGCATACCTTCTATATTGATAGTTGGATCCCGATCCCACTGTGAGTAAAAGTTACTCCTAGGAGAGTTTTACACTTTACAATTAGCTAATCCAGTAGGTGTCTAGAAAGGTGTCAACGGGGTTATGCCTCTAGGGAAACGAGGTTTATTTTAATTAGGTCCGTGCGAGAGCACGGGGAACCTCCCTCGGTGTATCGAAACTGGCCTGGCTGACCGGTTAGCGAACTTGTAGAATGTAATTAATCCTGGATAATTTTCTTTTTAAGGTTTTGTTTACCGCCGAAAGCCGGGAAGAGAAATGTCTTACCTGAATTTGGGGGCAGATACTATTTGGGTTTATCCGTCCACCTCTCCGAAGATGCCAAGTTGATTTATGGCACCGTGTATCGGAAGTTTGGATGGATGCAGCCATTGTAGCAGACTTCGTCAGATTCCCCCTCGTTTGTGAGGGGTTTTTTATTATGGGGACGCTCTTCCCTGCAGGCGCAAGCCCCTGCAGTTAATTACGTTACCGCGTAGCGATAACCACTTTCTCCTCCTCTAGAAGGTCACTTCGTGTCGTGTGTGTTTGTTTTATTTTTAGTTGCCCGTGGATTGTATACGGAGACTAATTTATGTTATCGCCCATAGGGCGTGGATTAGTCCAAATCCGTATATTCTTAAATTTGGGTTTAGTTTGATTTAAGGATCGTTAATCTCGTTTGAGATTAAGATCAACTTAAATATTTGTTAAGGATACGTTAGTCTGATCTTGGACTAAGATCTACTTAACGGGGTTTTAGGATCGTTTTTGATCCAACAAAGGAGCATTTTGGCTCTATCGTTTTAGTTTAGAGACGTTAAGGTCCGTAGATCACCATTTTTGAGATGAGGATTTATTTTAAGGATGTTACGGTCCATAGCTAGTTTAAGGACATTGCAGTCCACGGGGATGTGCTCATGGATTTAGGAGTGCACAAAAGAGTTGTTGGTTGTCGGGACCCTCCACCTCTCTGAAGACGTTGAAGAATTACAACGACATGTATCAGAGGTATGGAGAGATGTACCCTTAAACCGGATTCCAGATTGATGGGAGAGATCATGGTGGGATGAACATCATTTTAAATACCAACTATCAGGAGATCATTAGTCATCTTTGGAACTAAGATCAATTTGGGGAGACCGGAGCATAGGAGGGCTCGGTTGACTGGTGATCAAAAGGGTTTAGGCTTCGGGAGACTTGACTAATTTGGACTAAGGTTGGCCTCTCATGGTGTTAAACACTAATATCATCTTGGCGCTCACGTGTGGCATGTGAGGCGCCTGAGAATTGGGCACTGCTTCTTTGGGTTTATTCCCTTGTTATTTTATAAGTGCTAAGCACTATTGGGGGTCACGTGGTATCACGTGAGGCACCCCAAAAATGGGAACTGTCTTTGGTTTATTCCTTTTTTATTTTTATAAGTGCTAAGCACTAATAGAGGGTCACGTAGGATCACGTGACTCGATCTCAGTCGTTCCTTTTTGTTCCTCAGAGGTGCTCAATGGGAACACGTGATCTGTCGTTATAGCGTTGAACGCTAATATGCATGGAGCTCTTGATCTGAGTTTTGAGAATTTCAGGTCCCTTATTTTTATAATAATTAAATTCTTTTATAGGGTTAAACCCTAGTTTTATTAGAGGAATTAAATTCTTATATCTTTTGGTAAGAATTAAATTCTTTGAACTTAGTTCTTTCCTCTAAGTTTTGAATCTGCATGACAGAATCTCCCCGATGAGAATTAAATTCTCAACTTGTGGGGAGATCTGCTTTTGCAGACCTCAACCAGAGGAAGAACTAAGTTATTTTTAGAAGAGTTAAACTCTTGAAATGGCGAAGAAGAGATAAGATAATCTCTATGTCTTTCTTTGTACCTAGGGTTTTTTTTTTCTAAAAAAGAGCTCTTCTTCTTTTTTTTTGTTTTCTCAAATCTTATGGGGGTCTCCTCTGTCTTTAGAGAATTAAATTCTCTCTCTATTTTTCTTCCCCTCTCCCTCTGTGTCTTTATCCTCCTCACCTCTCTCCTATTTATACGAGAAGAACAAGAATCAATTTGTTAAGAGAATCCCTCATTGAGAGATCGTGATTGATTCCATGATCTTTTAGATCAATCGGTGAATTTTCTTCACCGTTGGATTTTTAATCCAAAGGCTCTCTGTTTAACAGAGAGGATTTCTTATTTGTTTGAAAAGATTATGAATATCTTGTTAGTTTTAATAAGATCAAAAATATATTTTCTTAATATAAAATTTAATTCTGTCATATCTTTTTAGTTTAACAAAATCAGAAATATATTTTTTTATATAGAATTTAATTCTATCATATGGATATCTCGTTAGTTTAACATAGAATTTTATTCTTATCATATGAATATCTTGTTAGTTTAACAAGATTAGGAAAATATTTTCCTATAATAGAATTTTATTCTACCAGATGATCACCGTTGGATCTTTGATCCAAAAGTTCTCTGTTTAACAGAGAAGATCTTTCTAGTTTGAGGAAGAAGAGGAAAATATGTCCCAAATAGGATTTAATTTTATCACATAGAATTTAATAGGAACATTTTAAATTGGGGCGCTCACATGCTTTGCATGTGAGAGGCAAGAAACTCACGTGTTTAACACGTGACCCCTGCTGTGGGTTTTATCTTGTTTATGTTCAGCTCTCATATACTTTGCATATGAGCGCTCACATGTTTTACACGTGAGGCATGTTTGGCCATTGGTGATTTATGTTAAGCACCCATATGCTTTGCATATGAGCGCTCACGTGTTTTATGCGTGAGGCATGTTTGGCCCATAGTTATTTTCTTTCAGCGCTTATATGCTTTGCATATAAGCGTTCACGTGTTTAACACGTGACGTCCAACCGTGAATTTTTTTCCTCTTTCATCTCTCCCTTTTTTTAAGGGTTATAAAGGAACAAATAGCTCTTGGCCGAAAATTTTGGCGGGAACAAATGCCCCCCACTACTTTTCCCACGTAAGTATGTACATGGGTGAAGTAGTACAAAGTAATGCCTGACCATAGAATTGAGGGCTTAGGAGAAAGTTTAGGGTCCTTATAGCCTACTTTTTTTCTTTTCATCTTCATAAGCCGTAAGAGTCTCAAGAAGGTTTTTTTCCCCCTAAGAGTCGAGAGGTTCTCGCAGGAATATTGTTTTCCCTACGCGTCGAGACGAATCGAGAAGTTCTCACAAGGACATTATTTTCCCTACGAGTCGAGAAGTTCTCGCAAGGACATTATTTTCCTTATGAGTCGAGACGAGTCGAGAAGTTCTCGCAAGGACATTATTTTCCTTACGAGTCGAGACGAATCGAGAAGTTCCCGCAAGGACATTATTTTCCTGCGAGTCGAGACGAATCTAGAAGTTCCCGCAAGAACATTATTTTCCATGCGAGTCAAGACGGAGTTTCCGCAAGGACATTATTTTCCCTGCGAGTCGAGACGAATCGAGAAGTTCCTGCAAGGACATTATTTTCCCTGCGAGTCAAGACGAATCGAGATGTTCTCGTAAGGACATTCTTTTCCTTACGAGTCAAAACGAGTCGAAGAGTTCTCGTAAGGACATTATTTTCCTTACGAGTCGAGAAGTTCTCGCAAGGACATTATTTTCCCTGCGAGTCGAGACGAGTTGAGAAGTTCCCGCAAGGACATTATTTTCCCTGCGAGTTGAGACGAATCGAGAAGTTCCCACAAGGACATTATTTTCCCTGCGAGTAGAGACGAATCGAGAAGTTCTCGTAAGGACATTATTTTCCTTATGAGTCCAAACGAGTCGAGGAGTTATCGTAAGGACATTATTTTCCTTACGAGTCGAAACGAGTCGAGAAGTTCTCGCAAGGACATTATTTTCCTTATGAGTTGAGACGAGTCAAGAAGTTCTCGTAAGGACATTAAGGACGTCCTAACGTCACAGTTAACCTCTGCTGATAGAAGTCCCTTAGGGTCTGTGGTACTAGGGTTTTTGTCCATCGTACCGTCGCGTTGGCCGATGTATTCCCCGATATGCAATCTTGCTATTCGAGTAGCCCCACGACTGTCGTGTCTCTGATCCCTTCGGGGGCTGGACAGGACGTCTTCAAGTAATCTTCCAGGTGATATTACCGTCAGAAGAGCAAGCGTTAGGGATATTCCATTCCGCTTTTTACTTGAGGTTAGGCTCGGTTTGGGAGCCCCGATGAGTCATGACCACTCCGCGCTGGTGTGGGATGATCTCTGATAGTCTTTCAGGTCTCATTTGAGTTGCCGTCAAGACCCTGAAGCTAAGGATCTTCCTTTGCTTCGTTTGTTGACATTGCGTATGCAATATTGCGACGCATGTCGAGGTTGTCTCTAGGTTGTCAGTGAACCGTGGAGTCTTGGAACTAGGGACTTTGTCATGGCTCCGTTGTTTTGACCCTGGGGTCGGTTGTTGACGTTGCATCTACATCCTGCTGGAGTGAGAAGGAACGTCGTTGTTGATCTCTACGCTGTAGATGTTGCCGTTGAGACCCTGAAGCTAGGGATCTTCCTTTGCTTCGTTTGTTGACATTGTATCTGCCATATTGCGACGAATGTCGAGGTTGTCTCTAGGTTGTTTGTGAACCGTCGAGTCTTGGAACTAGGGACTTTGCCGTGGCGCCATCGTTTTGACCCTGGGTCGGTTGTTGACGTTGCATCTGCATCCTGCTAGAGTAAGAAGGAACGTCGTTGTTGATCAATAGGTTGTAGATGTTGCTGTCGAGACCCTGAAGCTAGGGATCTTCCTTTGCTTCACTTGTTGACATTGTGTCCGCCATATTGCGACGAATGTTGAGGTTGTCTCTAGGTTGTTAGTGAACCGTCGAGTCTTAGAACTAAGGACTTTGTTGTGGCTCCATCGTTTTGACCCTGGGTTCGGTTGTTGACGTTACATCTGCATCCTGCTGGAGTGAGAAGGAACGCCGTTGTTGATCTCTAGACTGTTGATGTTGCCGTCGAGACCCTGAAGCTAGGGATCTTCCTTTGCTTCGTTTGTTGACATTTTTTCCACCATATTGCTGTTGGAGATAGTGCCCTCAGAGTCAATTATTGGATCACAGGCACGTGATTGCAATGATTGAGGGAGGACCTATCCCGGTAGGACAGTCTTACTCGAGATGATAGTATGCTATCTGGTTTATCTTTATCATCGTGTACTGCTTTAGGTGACCTGACATGTCGCTATTACACGTTGATAGAGCCCCTAGGATTCTTGCTTGACTACCAGCAGTATGATGGCGATCATATACATGGGAGCTGGTAGTCTATAAGCACATCCTTAAGAGGTCCCTAGTCGTAGGAGTTTCGAGACAGGGCATCGATACTCCATTAGTAGACTAGTGTATACAGTCGAGACCTCGACGAGGGGCGGTGGCCGGTCTCACAAGCCACTGGTGTCAGTTGGTTCACCTAAGATGTATACAGGTGCTCATTGGGTTATGAGTACACCGGACAGGACTCGCCGGGAACCTGCTAGTTGGGTTTATACCATATGTCAGATAGCAGTTCCCTGGTGACATGTGTACAGGTTAGTTCATCGACCTGAGATCGTCATTTGTCTCGTGTGAGTTCCCACTGTGCTTTGATTACTACCCTACCACGGCTCAAAGGAGTCGTGCAAACAGGTTTTAGTTGGGTACAGTCCCGAGCCACATGGAGGCAGTGAGCGGATCTGCAGGGGTTCGTCTCTCCCGGTATTGGGGGTGAGGTCGCGCTGTGTCTAGGAGAGCCATTACGCAAAGCCCTCGGCCGAGGCAGGAGATTTACTGGTAGGTATTCCAGTAGTATCTCAGGGCGTTCTGGGCTACGCTCCGACACGACTTGTACCGCTTTTGGGGGTCTGACTTTCACCAACCCCCTAGGCCCGCCATGCGATACTCATAGACGAACGGACCGGACTGTACGGATATTGTCACTGACAGGCTCAGTTGGGTGTCGGGGTGAGCTTCCTCATCGACGTCCCTTTTGGTCAATAGCTGGTGGCCCGTCACGTATTGGCTAATACCTCTGACGTGCTAGTGGTTAAATCCACAGCCATAGTATTGATGAGTCTTTAGAGTCCACCACACTTTCAGTTACTCAGCTTTCGGGCGAAACGCTGTAGAGGCCGTATGGAGATATGGCAGGGTCCGATCAGATACGTGCGGTATTGCACGGATCAGGATCGAACAGTATTGTACTAGTAGCCGTATAGGTATATGGCAGGGTTTGATCTGATACGTGCGGTATTGCACGGATCAAGATCGAACGGATTTTACTAGCCGGCTTTGGCTTAAGCCGGTCCTAGTCTAGTACAGTGTAGATTTTGTCTCATTGCATTTGTATCCGGACGGAAAACAGATGCGGGTGTGTATGCACAGTATCGGGGTTTTCCTGTAATTTATTACGGTACCAGTTTTCTGGAGTTGCCAGTTTGCATTCCGTTCCGGCCGGTTTTCCTTTGTTCTTTCCCGGCCGGACTTTTCCGATGGAGGGGGTAATTTGCAGTTTTGCAAATTACACTTTGTGGGGGGGGGGGTTTCTTGCAAATAGATTGATTATGATAGCTTTCATATCTTTGCACCATTACTTGTATTAATGAGATTTGATATGTGTATGGAGTGAATAGAAGAAAAAGCATGGTTGTTGTTTCTTTGACCTTGGATGTGGTCACCATTCATTTGATCCTACACTCACCTCCCTTCATGCTTCATAATTCATTCCTCCACCATTCTTTTATTCTCACTTGAAGAGAGAGTTTTATTCATGGTTGAGAAAAAGAAAGAGAGAAAGAAAAGAGAAGAAGAGGGTTTCATCTTCATCCTTGAGAGTGTTTCATTTTCTTGATCTCAATTCATGATAAGAAAAATGCAAGCACCATTTTTCTTGTCTTGTTTCCTCCATCATCCTCAAATGGCAACAAACCCCAAAAGAGACACTACACTACACATTCTACAGCATATCTTGAGCATGTCGAGTTGCCGGCTTCATGCTCGAGTTGCCTCGGTATTGAGGCGGGAGCCCGTAAAAGACGCAGGCGATGTGGTGCCCTTTCCGACGAGGAGGAGACGGACGGAGATCCCGCGAGGAGATCGGAGTGGAGATGAAGACCGGAGGACTCGGATCACTCGGTATACTTCTCACCCTATCTCTTGGTTGCTAGCATTAGGTTAATGGTTACGATCCGGGTAATTGTCCGCGGTAGCGCCGGTTTCCGAGCAAGGAAAAATTTTTGATTCCGCATTTTGGCCTCGAGTACGAGGCCGGGGCGCTGCCGTGGCGCAACATGGTATCAGAGCCACGCCATTAACCTTTCCTAGCTTGTGCTAACGTGTTTAGAACTCGATCGAACAAAAAATTGCAAAAACCGCATTTTTCTTGACATCAGTTTCTGTACACCAGATGTACGTGGGGCCCACTTCGGGAAGTTTTGTCGATCGAAATTTTAAACTTGTTAGTTTACAGTACTTATATTATATCTCCGACCGGGAATATCATTTGAGCGGTAAATTGCGTCTAATTGCTATAGCTCTTTTAGACGGATTTGCGAACGTGACATTCACGTTGATGTTCTGTGTTGTGCTGTGATGTTGCGGATTTGTCGTGGTGGATAGCAGTGTGCAATGGTAGTGCTGTTTGGATTTATTTGTACATTTAATATTGCGGGGCGAGCGTCCAACATGTGGACTGCCGTCACTTCCTGTTTGTATAATATTCATTTGGGGCACGACCGGGATGAGGTCGATGTACCCGTTGTACATTTTTTTTTTTCTGTACTAGGTTTACCCCGTGACGGAGTGCACGGATAGCCGGGTTCTTGAGGGCAACGGGTCCGTATGTCATGGCTTTGAGAGGCAGAGGGTCCTCGCTCTAGAATTGACAGACTATTATCCGCACTCGTAGAGGGTACAGGTTGACCCAAGGAGGGGTGCTCAAGTTACCGGATTCCGTGAGGTGCTGGGTGGTCCATTCATTATGCTGTAGGGACTACCTCACTTCAGGTTTTGGCGGGTAACTTGCCGCACCCGTAGGGGTCTAGGTTTCATTGCACAGGCTATCCACACGACCAGGGGAACGTCGGGTTTCGGTAGCGGCTCTGTGAAACCCGAGGATCCCAGATTATCTGTATTGTTCTGTAATTCTTATTACTTTCCTGTAATGTTGCATACTATCATGCCTGGAGCGATTAATTGTATATTGGTAAATATACTATTAGATGTTGTATATGTTTTACACCTGCGCTAGTCCAGTCCCCGCTCTGTCGTTAGTTAAGTAACCTAACGGGTGATGACGGGATCTAGTGACGAATGCGGATGGCATATACGTACATTTTATTTTTCGTTCTTTTCTGGTGTGATTGATTGATGGGACTGCGTTGATTCTTATCAATGCAAGAAAAACAAACCTATATTTGATGTTGTTGGAAAAATTTTAATAAGTGTTATTACAAAGACGTTTCCTTTTGTTTTACATAGCGGTATTCAGTTGGAATATCCTGCACCTCATTCGACGAGGTAAGGGCTGAGATCCCTTCACCGGGAGTGACCCCTTGGGCAGAAGTTTACGTCAGGGTAATAACTTCAATATAGTCGATTACAAGTTGCTTTTGCATCGTGGTATTCAGTTGGAATATCCTGCACCTCATTCCATGAGGAAAGAGCCGAGATCCCTTCACCGGGAGTGACCTCTTTAGCAAAAGGTTTTCGCCACTATATTTTTATAAAAAGCTATCAGGTTCCTTCAACGAGATCAAGTTCATTACGTTAAAGGTTTTTCGCCAAAAACCAGCCGTAGCCCTCCGTCATTTCTTATGGATAGTCAGTAGTATTCAAGCTATGTTTGTTGGCCAAAGTTAAGGCATAGTGTTTGGTAGTTGCTGAATATTCATCTATTGCATAGATAGATGCGTTGGTTTGGGACAGTCGTATTACCTTGTTGGCCAAAGTCAAGGGTATGTATGGGTGGGTTCAAATTAACCTGGATAATGACGGGTAGAACTTGACATGTGACTTATGATTTGTTGGCCAAAGTCAAGGTCATAAGAGCATGAGGTAAAAATCATATCGGGAGTTTCAAATATAAACTGAAACTTACCAGGCATGCGCATACCTTCTGGCGTGTGATAACGTGAGTGGATTCCATCATGTTATCATGCGATGAGAGTTGGATCCCGATTCCCACTGATGAGTTGGTTTACTCTTCGGGTGATCCCGATTGATTCTTCTTTTAGGTTTAGAGGAGAATTTGATGGTACAGTGGGAGGTTTCCTGATTAGATAAAGTGATAACCATTCTGATCTAGGTTAGAGTGCACGCAGAGTGTTTCTTTTCTCTCTCTCTCTCTCTTTGACAGCGACCTTTGACCGACCCTAGACTATGACTCAGTGACCAAGTTGACCGAACCTTCTTAAAATACTGGCTTTTGGATTGTCTAAAGTTGCATAAGTCATTGCCACTCCTTCTTTTACCCTTTGCATTTCTCAGAACACCCCGTATTACTACGGATATCCACTTCCATTGGATAGATTCATCGTATGGTTATATACGAACTCGAAGGGACTTCTTCCAGGATGGATCCAGGTTCAGGAGAAATAGAATTAGTTTATTCGTTTGTCTTTTATTATCACCTTCTCTCAGGTTGCGAGGGCTCCTTAGTTTAGGAGAGTACACCTATTAGGCTTATTGGATAGTCTTATTCCAAATCATAGGCAGGTGATCATTCACGATCAAACCGCGTACTTCATCGCCACTCCTATTTTCACCTTTGTTGTTTCCCTAGTTCGGGAGAAATAGAATAAGGTATTATTCAGTTGTCTTTTATCATCACCTTCTCTCAAGTTGCGAGTACTCCTAGGATTAGGAGGGTACACCTATTATGCTTACTGGATAGTCTTCTTCCAAACCATAGGCTGGTGCCGAACGGTAGGGAAGGAAGAAAACCATTTAGCCTAATAATGGTGTACAGAAGGTAATGAATAAAGATAAATAAAGGGATTTGGAGAGATGGCAAAGAGATATACGGTTATAGTCATGAATTGGATTATGGAAGAGGCATTACTAAGAATACCAGGATACCCCTACGAAACATTTTCATGTTTCAGTGCATTGTTAAAAGAAAACTGATTTCCCGATTAGATACTTACTCCAGGGTATGTATTTACCAGGTATGATTCTCATATCTGTATGGTCTTACAGATGATGAATGGGAGTAAGTCATTGGGAATTAGATGATTATCCTCATTATATCGGAATTCGTTGTAATTGGTGATATTTGAGGAAATCGCCTGGGTACAGTTTTCAACCTACGACGCACAGGTTTTGAGTTATTCAACTCAGGGGACTCATACAGAGTATTGTATTTTATCCAGTGTCCATCAGGACAAAGGGGTAGGTCCTCGTACTATGTTCTGTTTACTTATGACTTCTCTAGTTTTTAGACAAGTGTTTCGTAGAAATACAAGGTCTAATTTTTGAGAAGTTGTGGGTATAGGAATAAAGTAGAGAACCAGATGTCACAAGTATCGGGATTCTTCAAAGAGATCGAAGATGTAGATTCTTGTGAATGGTATTCAGATGATATTAATGGTTTTGAGAAACTTGCTTCTCTTTCAGATTACTCATAATTGGATGGATTCCTAAGTTGAGTAATGCTGATTAGCCTCTCTCCATTAAGTTGATATGCACTGGAGACAGATGCATGATTTGAATCTGGTTCCAATTAAATAAGTGCCAAAAGTTTCTATATTGGATATAGAATGGTTCATATCTTAAACAATGTTAAGGTACGGGGAGTTGTCCAGCTTATGCTTAAAACCAGACACTAGATAACTCAAGGCACGTTTCTGTAATGGCAGTTTGTGGGTTGACCCTGGCTTTGACGAGGGTTGATTTTCTACCATCTGGAAGATCAATAGTGATATTGTTCTTGACTCGCCACAGTTTTTGTAAAATGGATTTTTTCAGAAAACAGTAGTGGGAGTATGGTAGAACTGGAAGTGATTCCAGAATCGCAAACGATTACGGAAAATTTAATAGGACCTATATATTCAATCAGGTTTGACATTCCAATAGCCACTCCGCAAACATGGTGGGTAACCTCAGACACCCGAGAGGTACTCCGGTAGCCTCAAGGACGGTGACAGGGAGGTTCTTGTTTACCCAGACTTGACACTACTGTTGTTCCAGGCTATGAGACCCGGCAGGAGGTTAAGTATAGCGTTGTTCTAAACTAGCTTTAAGAAATGGACGTATATATTATTCTGCCAGAGGGTTGTCATAGTCAGTGGGAGCAGCGGAAGCATAGTACGCAAGTAGCTTATGTCTATTTATAGGCTTGAGAAAAGATAGCGAAGATAAGATCATCTATTTTTGATGCGACAGTCATGGGTTTGACTTCATCAGAATAGAGGATGGATCTGTTAAGAAGGTAGTAGGGTGTGATGTCCTGGTATTTGGATGACATACACAGAGTAGGAAGTAAAATTCCTATACTACGATCGGTTATACCGTGGTCGTCACACAGTTATTTCTTCACACAGGATATGGATATAATATCAGACATTCTGGTTACTGGATCTATGGTATTAGATCTAGATTTGGGTAGTTTCCCAATGTGGGTACTTTGACAGTATTCTAATGGTATTTTAGAATAGATGACTCTAGGCATGGTGGTGTACCTGCAGGTGATGGAGTCACCCTCTCTAAAGGTGTCTTACAGACTAAAGGAAAGAGGGATGTGCATGATTGGCAGATCACTTGCTTAGGCAATTGAGTCAATCATGAGATGTCAAGTACCACACCATATGTTGTTTTTTCACTAGTTGCGATAAGTTTATATTAATCCAATCCTAAAGAAACATAGGGAAGCAGTTTTAGAACATAAGTGCATGTTCTACGGATTTGATGACAGCAGCCTCCTTCGGGAGACTGCCGTCATTCCAGGCTTCAAAGATGACATGGATGACAGAGTGATTGTAAGAGTTATAGTTTTCCCTCTGACGAGGGATAGTATTATGGACAGGTGGTCCAAGAGGATACTGTGGGAGGCATGGTGCTGGATACTGATTAGGTTCAGTTATCGATACAGTCTAAGAAGTTTGGATTTGGAGTCTATTTATGAACTAGGTCCCATCAGATATCCAGACATATTCTAAGACAGGTATTACTCGATTCGGGAGATGCCTTTCTCCGCGAACTTGAGATTAAGAGAGACATAGAAAGAAACATCAGGGCGGATCCACTCACTGAGGCTATGAGTATGCGACATTGCAATAATAGCCTTAAGTGCAAGTGGGAGATTGTTGGATATAGTGCCCTCTAAGTCAATTATTGGATCGCAGATACGTGATTGCAATGATTGAGAGAGGACCTATACCGATATGAAAGTCTTGATCGAGATGATAGTATGCTATCTGGTTTGTCTTTATCATTGTATACATGCTTTAGTTCTCTATTGCATGTTGATAGAGCCCATAGGATTCTTTCTTGACTGCCAGCAGTATGATGGCGATCATATACGTGGGAGCTGGGGTCTGTAAGCACATCCTTAAAGTTTCCCTAGTCGTAGGAGTTTCGAGACAGGGCATCGATACTCCAGAGTAGACTAGTGTATACAGTCGAGACCCCGACGAGGGGCGATGGCCGGTCTCACAAGCCATTGGTGTCAGTTGGTTCACCTAAGATGTATACAGGTGCTCATTGCATTATGAGTACACCGGACAGGACTCGCCGGGAACATGCTAGTTGGTATTATATATATCGTCAGATAGCAGTTCCCTGATGACATGTGTTCAGGTTAGTTTGTCGACCTGAGATTGTCATTTGTCTCGTTTGAGTTCCCACTGTGCTTTGATTTCTACCCTACCACGCTCAAAGGAGATGTGCAAACAGGTATTTTTTGGGTACAGTCCTGAGCCACATAGAGGCAGTGAGCGGATCGTCGAGGATTCGTCTCTCCCGGTATTGGGAGTTGATGTCGCACAGTGCATGGGTGGCCATCACTAGAAATCCTCGGCCGAGGTAGTGGAGAATTACTGATTTGGATCAGTAGTTTCTCAGGTGGTGATGGGCTTCATACCGACACGAATTATCGTGTTATTAGGGGTCTGACTTTATCCAACCCCCTAGACTCGATATGCAATACTCTTAGACGAACGGACCGGACTGTACGGATATTGTCACTGTCGGCTCAGTAGGGTTTCTGGATGAGTTCGCTCGTCAGCATCCTTTCCAATCAATACATAGGCAACCGTTACGTACAGCTTGTACCTCTGACGTGCTAGTGGTTATACCCAGTGCCAGTGTGTTGATGAGTCATTAGAGTCACCCACAGACAGTTTCCCAAGTTCGGGCGAAACGTTGTAGAGGCCGTATGGTTTTATGGCAAGGTTCGGAAAATGCACGTGCGTTTACGCACGTGTCATTTTTCGGGCAGATAATACTGGTGGGCTTTGGTTTAAGCCGGATCTGAATATTATACTGTGTAGATATAATATCTTTGTCTTAGTTGCATTTGTATTCGGTCGTAATACAAATGCGGGTATGTTTATACTGTTACGGGGTTATCCTGAAATTCGTTTCAGGATCGCTTTTGGAAGTTGCCAGTTTCCAGTTTTCTATCACCCGTATTTAACATTCGATTAAATACGGATTTATCTTTTCTTGATGAGTGTGGAAGTTCTAGAAGTTTCTAGAAGAGGTGACTAGGTTAGAGTGGTGTTCTTGTTTCATTGGTTGCATTTAATGTAAGGGTGACTAAGTTAGATGAATCATTCTTGCATTAATGTTAATGCAAGGTGTTTATTTGACTCACCCATTCTTTTAATGTTATAGTTACCCTCCTTGCTTCCTACACTCACCCTCCCCATCTCCTTATAAGTGGCCGACCCCTCTTGCTAGAGGAAGAGGGTTGTTCATTTGATAAAAAAGATTATGGTTCATGGAAATTAATTTACTCATTTCCCATTTACCCGATCCAAAAGGCAATTTCATTAACCGTTCGTCCATGGTTTTGGACGAAGTGAGACAAAGTGTTCTACTCATTCTCTACATCAATCTTGGTCATCTCTTTTAGCAAACTTGATGATCGAGTTGCCTCGGTTCAGAGGCGGGAGCCCGTTTAAAGATCCGTCGACGTGGTGCCACCTGGACGAGGAAACTGGATATTTAGGAGATCAGAGCAGCCGCAACAAAGCGTGGGATGATGGTTGAAGACCGAAGGACTCGGATCATTCGGTATAACATTTCTACCCACTTTGTAGTTTGTTAGTTTAGTTTTAATGGCAGATCCGGGTTATAGTACGCGATAGCGCCAGTTGTAAAAGTTTTTATTCCGCATTTGGCGTCTGTTAGACCGCCGGGGCGCTACCGTGGACTTACAGTTTATTGATTGTGGGGATCCGAATCTCTGGCAGCCACGGACTAAGCTGTCGTTAATTACCCCTCACCTTTGGAGCGAGAGAACCTCCGATTGACGGGTCAAACTGGTCATGCGAACGCAATGTGCAGTGTGCGTGTGTTGTGTTTTGAGAGGTTTTGGATATATCGGGGGCCTCGCAGAGTTTACGGGTGTCCCACTACCCGGATAGTGGGCAGGGGGTCAAGGGGGCTAGCAGCCCCCTTGCGGGGTGCGGGGCAGTGCACCGTTAGAAAAAAATTTCCAATGGGGGACGTGTTTTGGGTGTGGAGTGCATGGGAAATGAGGGGTGAGGAGCGTCTTAAAGACGCGTGCATGGAACGTGGGTGCTAGATGCCCGCGGGTCACGTGCCAGGCACGTGGATGCGTGGCACCCGCGGGTTACGTGCCATGCGCATGGGCGCTAGGCGCCCGCGGGTCACGTGCCAGTTGTGTGGGCGCTGGGCGTCTGTGGGTCACATGCCCTGCATGCAATCGCTGAGTGCTGAACGCCCGCGGATCCTATAAGGCACATGTGGGCGCTAAGTGCCCGCGGGTCACGTGCCCTGCACGCGACCGCTAGGCGCCCGTGGGTCATGTGCGCGACACGCGACCTCTGGAAACACCAGCGGAAAAGGGGCTTAGCCCTGGGCTAGGAGTTGAACTCCTAATGGGCTTTGGAGTTGAACTCCTAATAGGGATTATGTATAGATTTAGAGTTAAACTTCTAAAAAGAGTTTTGTTTATGGAGTTAAACTCCAACAGATCTTGAATGGAGTTAAACTCCTAGAAATCATTGAAGATGGTCAGAGGGGACCCATTTCTTCTTCCTCGAGCCTTGAGTTTTCTCTTGAGTTTTAGATCTTCCCAAAATGGAATTTTTGGAGATGGGTCTTTTTCTTCCTCCTCTCTGTTGGCTGGATCTTGGAGAAAAGGGGTGAGATTTAAAAATCTCCCCTTTTGGAGATTTGATGGAAGATCCGAGTTCCCCTTCCAAGGTTATATGGTGAAAAGCTATTTCCTTTTCGAAAAAGAAGAATTAAACTCTTGATTTAATTCATAAAAGAAAAGAAGGTTTAGAACCTTGGGGAAGGAGAAGGAGGCACAGAAACCCTAATTTTTAGGGAGAATGAATTCTTTTTTTTCCATTTCATCATGTTGCTTTATATAGGCTTACAAATTTATACATAGCCCCTTGGGCTTTACAAAATGGCATTTTGCCCATCCCATGCCCCATGTGCTTATTTATTTTGCACATAAGCCATGGGCTTTACAAAAATTTAGCTTTATGTGTTGGATATATGTATGCCTTAGAGGCCATTATTTGTATAGTGGATGCTTGGGCATGTATATATAGAGAGGACTTTCTTGCTCGACATCATAGTATACTATCTGGTTGTTCTTTATCTTAACATGTTCACTTGATTGTGTTTAATGTTCATTTGATACATGTTGATAAAGCCCTTAGGATATCAGCTTAACTACTATGATTATGATGCAGATCATATTAGTGGGGCATGTGTAGTCTATAAGCATATCCTTAACTATTCCTAGTCGAGGGAGTATCGAGACGGGGCATCGATATTCCAGAGTCGACTAGTGTATACGTTTCTTGACCCTGTATTGGGGTGATGGATGATCCCATATCCATTGGTGTTTGACATCAAAAATTGTATACAGGTGCTCATTGGAGACTGAGTATACTGAACGGACTCGCCGAGAACTCCTATATGGTATTATACCTATCGTCGAATAGCAGTTCTCTGGTGACACTTGTACAGGTTAGTCTGTAGACCTGAGATCGTCATAGAGTCTTGTGTGTTTCCCACTGTGCTTTGATTTCCTCCCTACCACGGCTCTACTGAGTCGTGCAAACAGGTGGCTTTTGGGTACAATCCTGAGACACATGGAGGCAGTGAGCAATAGGAAGGGTTTCAAATCTCCCAGTATTGGGAGTTGATGTTGTACTATGCGTGATTGGCTATAACTGCGGATCCCTGGCCATAGCTGACTAGATTTACTAATAAGTTTTATCAGTAGTTTCTCGACTTGTTATAGGCCACACATCGGCATGACTTATTGAGTTATTGGGGCTTGATGATTCCATCCCATACTCAACATATAACATATCAGGCGAAGAGACTGGACTGTACTGTAAGTGTTGCCGGTTGGCTCTACAGGAGTTTGAACAGGTTCGCTTGTTGTTCTTCTGTTCGCTCAATACCTGGATAGCCATTACGTGCAGTTAGTACCGCTGTTGTGGGTATCTGATATGATCACTGCCCACTGCTAGCATATTGACGAGTCTTAGAGTCCCACATAGGGGTTTCTGAGCTCAGGCAAAACGAAGTGGGGCACATAGGGAGATATATGCGGGGGCTTGATTAAATACGAATATACGATACCATATTTTAATCTAGCATTTTTATTAGTCGGGTTATATTTGATATGACCGGGTTATTAAATCAAGTGTTGATTTAATACAAAGACTAATTACTCATTTATAATTCCTTTCTTTATGCATGTGTGTGTGTGTGTGTGTATTTGTATATATATATCTGTGTGTGTGTGTGTGTCATGGTGGATGATACATTGGACATGGCTATGCTTGACTCACATGGAAATATATTAAATATTTATTGATTTTGTGAAAATAGAAATTAGAATAATGAGTCATGGTTTCTACACTCTCCTAAAAATATCTACAACCATAGGTCATTATTTTAATCTCCACTCACCTCTTAAAATATCTAAGATATTTTCTATGGCTCAGAATGGTGATTATCATTCTCTTTCTTATCTCAAGTTAAGCCATTAGTTCATCTTCTTCCTCTAAGTTCTCTAGCTTTTCTTAATGAGAAAAAGAAAAAGAAAAAGAAAGATCTTTTAGTGAGAAAAATCCCACTTCATCAATCTATACCAGTTTAGCAAACGTGTATAGGTTGTTAGCTTCACTTCTTCTTAGTTTAGTAAAGCAAGAATTTGAGTGTAAGGAACTCCAGGTGGATCATCGTAGACATCGAAGACTTCAAGCGGAGTTGTTCCAAGCTTCGAGTGGAGCCAAATGGAACCCAAGAATTTCTACACGGAGCCATTGAAGAGAAGGAGTGGTCTACAAATGTTGTAGTTCTCATTCTCTTAGTTCTAGATGTTAGTTATATGTATGCCCTAGAGGCCATTACTGTACATTGAATGTATATTGTAGTGGATGCTGGGACATATATAGGGAGGACTTTCTTGCTCGACATGATAGTATGCTATCTGGTTGCTCTTTACCTTAACGTGTACACTGATTGTCTCTCTGTTACATGTTGGTAAAGCCCTTAGGATGTGTGCTTGACTACCTGGACTATGATGCGGATCATACTAGTGGGAAAACGGTAGTCTATAAGTACATCCTTCAAAGTCCCTAGTCGTGGGTGTATCGAGACGGGGCATCGATATACCAGAGTAGACTAGCGTGTACCTTCTCGACCCATACAGATGGGCGATGGATGATCCCATATCCATCGGTGTTTGACATCAGAGATGATATACGGGTGCTCAGTGGAGACTGGGTACACTGGACGGACTCGCCGAGAACTCCCAGATGGTATTATACCTTACGTCAGATGGCAGTTCTCTGGTGACACTGGTACAGAGTAGTCTGTTGACCCGAGATCGTCATAGAGTCTTGTGTGGTTCCCACTGTCCTTTGATTTCCATATTACCACGTCCAAGAGGGCGTGCAAAACGGTGGTTTTTGGGTACAGTCCCGAGTCACATGGAGGCAATGAGCGATAGGAGGGGATTCGTCTCTCCCGGTATAGGGAGTTGATGTTGTGCTGTGTTCGATTGGCTATAACAGGAAATCCCTGGCCAGGGTTGCTGAGATTTACTGGTAAGTGTTACCTGTAGTTTCTCGAATAGTTATTGACCTCATATCGACACGACTTATCGAGCTATTGGGGTCTGACGTTTACCACCCCTAGGCGAGATATGCGACATATCAGACGATCAGACCGGACTGTACGGTAGTGTTACTGGTTGGATTCACTGGAGTGTGAGTGGGCTTGCTCGTCGATCTTCAGATCGCTCAATATCCGGGTGGCCGTTACGTTTAGCAGACCGCTTGCGGCTTGTGGATGTTTGATATGATCATCATCTGCTGCCGGCGTATTGACGAGTCTTTAGAGTCCTACACAGAGGTTTCCTGGCTCAAGCGAAACGAAATAGGAGCGCATATGAGATATGTGCGGGACCGAGAATAATACCAGTATGTGATACTGTATTCGATTCTCGCGATGTGACATTGATCGGTTATATGCGATATAGCCGGGTTATCGGATCAAGTGTTGATTCGATAAATTGTTACTAATGATACCAGTCGGTTATGTGCGACATGACCGGATCATTGAATCAAGTGTTGATTTAATGATTTAATGTATAATTATATATTTGATATATTACTTTGCATCAACTAGTATCGGTACACTTTAAAATGGATTTTCTCACTCGGGTGTGTGCATTGCATATGCGATATGATTTTGTGCACTTTATTGTATCATGTTTGATGATGCATGATTGCTAGGTTATGTGCAAAGAATTTAACCATAGTTATTTAAATGGTTAAGGGTTTTACTTATTCATTAATTAGTCTTTTTATTTTTTGGAAAAAGGAAAAGAAATGAGAGAAAAATGGTGGCTTATTTTGTTTGCACTTGAAGCTTCATGAAGCTTTTATGATGCAACCATTTTTGTCTCATCTCCTTAACCCTAGCCATTCTTTAACCTTGGTCAATTCTCTACACCTAACCATGGTTTGCTTATGATAAGAATGTATTTTCTTTTCTATTTTAATAATTCTAATCATAACAATTTCCTTCTTCTTCTTCATTTCTTCAAGTGAAGAAAGCTTGCCTCCATCAATGGCAAGTGATGAAAAAGAGTGAGAAATCCAAATCTAAAGTCTACCCACTTCCTATTTCTTCATCCTCTACCTCTTGCCAAGTAGTAGAGTGTGTTTTCTTCATAAGTTTCTTGACTTGGTGAAGTCGGAGCTTGATTTGGCGATGCCTCGACGTAGATCATCTTCGGCATGGACATCGACGACCTAGCTCGCTTATTCTCCGATGAAGTCGACGCTAGAGCCCGGATTCTTTTTGGACAGCGGAGAGGACTTCGTTGCGGAGCTATGGAGGTGGAGCACCGGATCTACAAAGGTTGTATTTCCGTATTCCCTTAGTTAAGTGTTAACTAGATTCTATTTCGCCTAGTTTTCTAGCAAACGATCCGTAGTCGGGTCTCTCGGCACCCATAAATTTTAAAATTGGCATGGTTGATGCCTTGTGAGACCTCATTAGGGTGCCTAGGAACCCTACAGTGGTATCAGAGCCTAGCTAGAGCCTTAAGCGAAGTCTAGACGGAATTTGAAGTCCGAACGAACCCGAAACCCAATTCCGTTCATGCTCTCTGTACTTTTTTGAAAACAGTGAGTTTTTCCAGATTAAAAATTACCAAAAAATTCAGCAGGTAATTGGATGAGTTACTGTGAAGCACGTGATAGTAACTCGACTACAGAGGCGCGGATCCGCGGCCCCCACCATGGGATTAGCGGCGCTTCCGCGGCCAATGTGTTGAGTTACTCCATGTGGCTTGCACAGTAATTCATGTTTTGTAATGCTGAGTCTTCTGGAAATTTTTAATATTTTTTCTAGAGTTGAATTTTCTGGGATTGATTTGGGGATTCGGTGTTTCGATCGGAGTATCAAATTTTGTCTGTGTGGCTTTCCGGATAATTTTAAGAATATGTTAAAAAGTTCGACCGGATATAAATACCCAATTTTTCCCCTGTCGGGAAATTTCCAAGTGTTGGATTTTTCCGAAGTTTAAAGACATTCTAAGTAGTGCAAGTAACGCGATGGACCCTCTAGAAGACAACAAACCTTAACTCGATTATGTGACCGTCTTGAACTGCCCTTTGAACCTTCGGGTTTGGGGCAGTACGGCGTGCCACATGTGAGGCGTTGGCTTGACCCTTCTACGGCTGGACCGTTGGTACTGAGGCATGAACTGAATGTTTTTAGACTTATTTCATGTGTTGATCTGTATCGGGAAAACTTGGGTGTTCGACTGTTCGATCGAAATATTTAACATTTTCTATTTATCTGGAATGGGATACAATAATTGGAATTCACAAGAAGTTATGAGATAACTAAATGAATGATATAAACATAGCAGTTTAGTCTCACTTGATCGGTTGCCACGGAATTTTGATGCGATCAAAAGTCCGTCGCAATCACGTAGCGTACGCGGATACTCGCCGGGTAAACTTAATAGACAGCCTCACTCCATAGCCCCGACCAAGTGACTGTAGGAGAACCCCGTCGCCGAAAGCATCCGTTTGGGTGCTCGCGGTAGCGGTGTTCCGCCTTGGTGCACTTCGTCGACGGCGTCGGGGGTGCGGCCGCCTACTGAAGTTTGCGACGAGCATTCGATCAAAATGTCGGGAATCCTGTTGAATTGCCCGACTTGGTATTGAAAAGTGTTTTCGATTTTGAGACTAAAATGCGGGGTTTATAACTGTTAGGCATGCGATGTCTAAGTAATTCATTTGATTAGGCATGCGATGTCTAAGGTGGTTGCGGATTCCAACTGTTGTAGTTTTACACTTTCTTTTCTGTGACCGTAAGTGTAATATGTGATATCGCCGGTTTCGTTGCTATATGTCAACGACAATTGGGATGGACATATTTACTTACGTTGATGACATGTGATGTTATGTGTTGCTGGATATGTTATATTGGATCGTCGTGTTTGAATAGCCGGGGGTTTTTATGTGAGATGAGTGTTTTTCATTTTCATTCATGTAAAAACTTGTATGTAATATTCTTTTTATTGGGGCGCTTCCAGGTTGCGGGAGTTGTCACCGTTGTTGTATATTATTTACTTTTCCGCACTAGGATAGACCCAAGGAGGGGAGCACAAGTAACCGGGTTCTGGAGTCCAGTGGGAGACCAACTCGAGGAGTCGAGTCCGGGTCTCCTAACTCCAGAATTGGTAGGGTTGCTTGCCGCTCTCGTAGGGGTTTAGGGGTGTGGGTTTGGCTATTCATCACGACCGTGGAATCCGTGTTTTATACTGGCTCGTATTGAAAACACGGACGTCCTAGTATATCCAATATTTCATATGATTCTTCTGCTGCGATATCTGTGATGTGATCATGTGATGTTCTTTGATAGATACAGTATATAGTATATATGATATATTATATAGACGTTGCTTATGTTTTACACCCGCGCTAGCCCTGCCCTGCTCTGTCGTTAGTTACCTAACCTAACGGTGCACGAGGGGACATCGAGGCAAATGCGGATGGCATAAGTGTACGTCATATCTATCTGTGATGTTTAGGTACTTAAATGATGGGACTTCATTAATGTGATTAATGAAATAAAAGAAACCTAAGATGTTGTAGAATCGAATTTCAAAACAAAACAGGTAGCTACAGTTCTTGCTTTGCACAGCGGTATATATGATATATCCTGCATCTTATTCGATGAGGAAAGGACCGAGATCCCTTCACCGGGAGTGACTCCTTTAGCAATAACTGGCAGATGCTACACACTCGGTTTGGCTTTGATTGCTTTTAAGAGTTTTTGCTTTGCACAGTGATATATATGATATATCCCGCACCTCATTCGACGAGGAAAGGACCGACGATCCCTTCACCGGGAGTGACTCCTTTAGCAAAACTAGAAAAGCCTCAAAATCACTCCATTTTAAAATCATTTGATTCTACAACGATATCAAGTTCATTACGCAATAGGTTTTCAGAAAAACCTGTCTTAGCCCTCCGTCATTTCAGATAAGTCCTAGTTAGTATTGTTGGAGATAGTGCCCTCAGAGTCAATTATTAGGTCACAGGTACGTGATTGTAATGATTGAGGGAGGACCTATCCCGGTAGGACAGTCTTACTCGAAATGATAGTATGCTATCTGGTTTACCTTTACCATCGTGTACTGTTTTAGGTGACCTGACACGTCGCTATTACACGTTGATAGAGCCCCTAGGATTCTTGCTTGACCACCAGCAGTATGAGGGCGATCATATAAGTGGGAGCTGGTAGTCTACAAGCATATCCTTAAAAGGTCCCTAGTCGTGGGAGTTTCGAGACCGGGCATCGATACTCCATTAGTAGACTAGTGTATACAGTCGAGACCCCGACGAGGGGCGGTGGCCGGTCTCACAAGCCACTGGTGTCAGTTGGATCACCTAAGATGTATACAGGTGCTCATTGGGTTATGAGTACACCGGACAGGACTCGCCGGGAACATGCTAGTTGGTCATATACCAGACGTCAGATGGCAGTTCCCTGGTGACATGTGTGCAGGTTAGTTCATCGACCTGGGGATCGTCATTTGTCTCGTGTGAGTTCCCACTGTACTTTGATTACTACCCTACCACGGCTCAAACGAGTCGTGCAAACAGGTTTTAGTTGGGTACAGTCCCGAGCCATATGGAGGCAGTGAGCGTATCTTCAGGGGTTCGTCTCTCCCGGTATTGGGGGTGAGGTCGTGCTGTGTCTAGGAGAGCCATTACACAAAGTCCTTGGCCAAGGCAAGGAGATTTACTGGTAGGTATTCCAGTAGTATCTCAGGGTGTTCTGGGCTACACTCCGACACGACTTGTACCGCTTTTGGGGGTCTGACTTTTACCAACCCCCTAGGCCCGCCATGCGATACTCATAGAAGAACGGACCGGACTGCACGGATATTGTCACTGACAGGCTCAGTAGGGTGTCAGGCTGAGTTCGCTCACGGACGTCCCTTTTAGTCAGTACCTGGTAGCCCGTTACGTATTGGCTTATACCTCTAACGTGCTAGTGGTTAAATCCACAACCAAGGTGTTGACGAGTCTTTAGAGTCCCCCACATTCAGTTACTCAGCTTTCGGGCGAAAGGTTGTAGAGGCCGTATGGAGATATGGAAGGGTCCGATCAGATACGTGCGGTATTGCACGGATCGGGATCGGACAGTCTGTACTATAGGCCGTATGGTTATATGGCAGGGTTCGATCAGATACGTGCGGTATTGCACGGATCAGGATCGAACGGATATTACTAGCCGGCTTTGGTATAAGCCGGATCCTAGTATAGTACAGTGTAGATTTTGTCTCATTGCATTTTGTATTTCGGTCGAAATACAGATGCGGGTGTGTATGCACAGTATCGGGGTTTTTCCTGTAATTTATTACGGGACTAGTTTTTGGAGTTGCCAGTTTGCTTTCCGTTTCGGCCAATTTCTATTGTTCCGTTCATTGGCCGAAGATTGGTGGAGGAGGGTTTATTTGCATTGTTGCAAATAGACTTTTGTGGAGGGGGTCTTTGCATATATTCATGTCATGATTATAGCACCATCATTGACTTCTCCTTCTCATGATGGCTTGACTTTTAGTGGGCATGATGGTTGATGATGATGAGGGGTGAGGTTGGTGGAGTGTTAGTTTACACTTGTGATCATATTCTTTCATGATTGGTTTTTGGATGCTTGGGATTATTGTTATGGTTGCACCACTCATTCCTTGGCTCTCTCTCTCTCTCATTCTCTCCACTCTTGAAGTCATGGCCGGCCCAAGCACTTTGGGGCTGTCCAAATTTTTGAAGTGGGAAAATGTTGTTCATTTCATGCACCAAAGTTCTCCAAGCTCCTCCATATACTTCTTGTATCAATCCCTCCACCAAAGGCAATTCCTACAACCCCAAATGAGATCTCTACACTATATTCTACAGCAAACCTTGGGCACGTCGAGTAGCCGGCTTCGTGCCCGAGTTGCCTCGGCATTGAGGTAGGAGCCCGTAAACAAAGTAGGCGATGTGGTGCACTTCCGGCGACGAGGAGGAGACGGGACATTCCGCAGGAGATCGGGACGATGACGAGAAGACCGGAGGACTTGGATCGTCGGTATATCTCTATTCCCTTTCTTGTAGATAGCTTAGACTAGTTAATGGTTCGATCCGGTTAAAGTGCGCGGTGGTGCCGGTTTGCAAAGTCCGCAAAATTTAAAGTTATTCACTGCTTCCGCATTCCGGCGTCGGATCGACGGCCGGGGCGCCGCCGTGCACTTACAAGTATTCGTGCTGCGGTTGTTTGGCCTCCGTCAAGGCGTAGTGTACGGTAGCTAACTAGTGCTTATCTGCTAGCATATGATGCGATTGGATTAGGGTATTCGTACGGCGTTGTTTGGCCTCCGTCAAGGGTCGTGCGGGTGGGTTTAATTCAATCAGGAAATGACGGGTTGAACTTGACTAGCGGACTATGGGTTGTTTGGCCTCCGTCAAGGTCATAGCGAGCTAGGGGCAAAATATTATCGGGAATTTCAAGTGTTGAAATTTGCAATGAGATTGCATACCTTCTATGAGATAGTTGGATCCCGATACCCGCTGCGAGTAAGAGTTACTCCTGGGAGAGTTTTATACATTACAATTAGCCGATCAAGTAGGTATCTAGAAAGGTGTTAACGAGGTTACGCCTCTGGGAAAACGAGGTTTACATTAATTAGGTTCGTGCGAAAGCACGGGGGACCTCCCTCAAAGTACCGACACTGGCCTGGCTGAAAGATTGGCGAACTTGTAGTGTGTAATTAATCCCGGCTGGTCTTTCCTTTTAGGGTTTGAAGGAAGATTTGATAAAAAGCAGTGGGAGCCATCCTGATTAGATAAAATAATAACCAATCTATTCTTGCAAGAGCGCACGCTGAGTGTTTTCTTCTCTCTCTCTCCTGGTAGCGACCATATCACGCCTTAATCAAGATAATAATACGGAATATTGACCGAACCCGCTTGTTATACTGAGCTGGGGAACGTTGGTCCCGCTCCAACTTATAATTGTTATAAGACAGAGCAGGAAATTGGGGATTACCAGAATTCCCGTGCCGCCCAAACGAAGAGAGTGCATGCTGATGCATCATCTTCGGGTGGGTTCGTTACAAAGAACTGTTTCTCTGTATCCTCTACGTCCTGGGTATGTGATACCAGATCAGGATCCCAGATATGTAATCTGTTACATAGGGCTACAGAAAGGTAGAGAACTAAGAACGGGTGATAAGTTTCATGAGGCAGAAAACGGGGCAAGTGTTGCAGCCAAGTCTGTCGGTCACTGTCACCCTGTATTACAAATACATTGATTCTGAACGAATGTTATTAGATACCGAACCTGATATACAAAATCGTATCTATCTCTTTATTAGTAAAGAAATGATAAAATTTTGTATTGTTGGATAATGTTTTGAACATTTCCTATATCAAAAGTTGATCGGTTCAGGCACGTTATCTAAAAGCATTGCTGTTCTAAATCAAATTACAGTTCTTAGTATACAGAACACACACAAGAGGAAGAGTTCAGAACTGAACGAATTCTTCTTGAGGCATTGTAGACTAGGTCAGATCAATGTAACCCGACTAGCTAGAGTTACATATAGATGCATATTTAAATCAGTTTGAATTTACATCTTGTGAAACTCGGCAGTCATGTCACAAAGATAAGATGACCATAGCTCTGTTTATTGGTAACAGAGAAAGAGTTAGTGAACTCTTGGGATGATACATGTTGATGTATGTAGGTCCCCAGTCTACACATGCCAGGACTGGTTCTTTATACTTCATTATATTCTCTGATAATCGCTCAAGATTCAGTCATATGTTCCTGTTGAAACATAAGTCCGAACCTTTTGAGATATTCACAGAATATAAGTTAGAAGTAGAGAACCAAAATACGGGTATAAGTATTATGTCCTTTGATGTGATCAAGGAGGAGAATACTTGAGCACGGAATTCCTAGACTTTTCTAAAAGAGAATGAGATTCTCTCTCAGCATTACTCCTCCGAATACACCATAGCACGCTGGTGTATCGGGACGGAGCAATCACACCCTATATGATAAGGTGTGCTCTATGATGAGCACTACTGAGTTACCTTTTTCCTTCTGGGAGTTATGCGCTTGAGAAGTTGCATACCTATTGAATACGGCTCGAATCAAATCAGTTGCCTACCACTCCATATGAGATATGGTATGGGAAGAGCCCATGTCTTAAGTCAGTTAAGATTTGGGGTTGTCCGGCCTATGTCTAAAAGCAAAATCCGGACAAGCTCGAGGCAAGGTCTGTTATGTAGAACTAGAAATGTTCCATCTATACAAACTACAGCAGATGATTTGAAAGAACCAAAGGATTCAATAGTTACCAACGAACCTCAACCTCTCCGCCGATCTAGTAGGGTTCCTCACCCACCTGAGAGATACTTCGGTTTCTCTATGACAGTGGGAGCGAGGACTGCATCATGAGATGATGACCCAACTAGTTTCGAACTGGCCATCAGGAGTGAGACTCTGTAAGAATGGCTGGATGCTTAGCGATCTGAGATGGAATCCTTATGCACCAACAAAGCATGGACTTTGGTTGCTATATCTGAAGGGTTAAATCCCCATCAGGAGCAAGTATATCTTGAGAAGATTACTTGGTGTACATGGAAAAGTTGAGACTTTCAAAGCTAGACTTGTTAAAAGTTTGCATCATTGACCAGGTACGGATGATGATGAAACCTTTTCTAAGTAGCTATGCTTAAGTCCATCCAGATCCTACTTGCCACGGCTACATACCATGACTACGATATCTGGTGGTTGGGTGTCATGACAGCTTTTCTAAATGATGTTTAGAAGAGAGTGTCTATAAGTACACAGCCAGGGCTTCGTAGACAGTGGGAGCAGCGGAAACGTGTGCAAGATGCTTTATAGGATAAAGCAGGCATCGCGGAGTTGGAACATCTGTTTTGATGGATTAGTCAAAGAGTTTGACATCATCAAAATGGTAGATGAACCTTGTACAAACAAGAAGGTAGTAGGGAGTATGGTGACGATCCTCGTAGAGTACGTGGGTGACATACTCTTGATAGGGAAGGAGTTTCCTATGCTACGCTCGATCAATCTCCGCTTGTCACTATGATTCTCCATATAGGATCAAAATGATACCTCCTAAATCCTGAGTTTTGGATCTATGAGATAGATCTAATTGGATGTTAGGACTCTCACTAGTTGTAGTGAGACGGTATCAACCGATCGTGGGGAGAATCACTGGAAGGGTTCCAGGGTGATAAAGACGACTGAATGTCAGTCACAGGCATTGTCTATACCCTTGGTAAAGGGACGGTATGTTGGAAGAGTTCCAAGCTAGATACCGTGACATACTAGACGATAAAGGCATGATACATCGCTACTTGAGATGCTACCAAAGAGGCTGTTTGGGTGTATATTGGTTCATGAGATGAACTATGTTCCTCCCAATGTGTGACAATGGAGTTGTGGCTTATGCCAAGGAATGCCGGTCCCATCAGTGATCCAGACATATTCTAAGGCAGTATCACTTGATCATGGAGATGGTTGATCTCCAGGGAGATCGAGGTTAGGAGAGTAGACTCAGAGGACAACACAGCGGATCCACTCACAAAGGCCTGTTCCCAGAGAGAGACTTTTATGGGATGGTTGAGTATGAGATACTACAACCACTGCTACAGATGGCCCTAGTGCAAGTGGGAGATTGTTAGTTATATGTATGCCCTAGAGGCCATTACTGTACATTGGATGTATATTGTAGTGGATGCTGGGACATATATAGGGAGGACTTTCTTGCTCGACATGATTGTATGCTATCTGGTTGCTCTTTACCTTAACGTGTACACTGATTGTCTCTCTGTTACATGTTGGTAAAGCCCTTAGGATGTGTGCTTGACTACCTGGACTATGATGCGGATCATACTAGTGGGAAAACGGTAGTCTATAAGTACATCCTTCAAAGTCCCTAGTCGTGGGTGTATCGAGACGGGGCATCGATATACCAGAGTAGACTAGCGTGTACCTTCTCGACCCATACAGATGGGCGATAGATGATCCCATATCCATCGGTGTTTGACATCAGAGATGATATACGGGTGCTCAGTGGAGACTGGGTACACTGGACGGACTCGCCGAGAACTCCCAGATGATATTATACCTTACGTCAGATGGCAGTTCTCTGGTGACACTGGTACAGAGTAGTCTGTTGACCCGAGATCGTCATAGAGTCTTGTGTGGTTCCCACTGTGCTTTGATTTCCATCTTACCACGTCTAAGAGGGCGTGCAAAACGGTGGTTTTTGGGGACAGTCCCGAGTTACATGGAGGCAATGAGCGATAGGAAGGGATTCGTCTCTCCCGGTATAGGGAGTTGATGTTGTGCTGTGTTCGATTGGCTATAACAGGAAATCCCTGGCCAGGGTTGCTGAGATTTACTGGTAAGTGTTACCTGTAGTTTCTCGAATAGTTATAGACCTCATATCGACACGACTTATCGAGCTATTGGGGTCTGATGTTTACCACCCCTAGGCGAGATATGCGACATATCAGACGATCAGACCGGACTGTACGGTAGTGTTACTGGTTGGATTCACTGGAGTGTGAGTGGGATTGCTCGTCGATCTTCAGATCGCTCAATACCCGGGTGGCCGTTACGTTTAGCAGACCGCTTGCGGCTTGTGGATGTTTGATATGATCATCATCTGCTGCCGGTGTATTGACGAGTCTTTAGAGTCCTACACAGAGGTTTCCTGGCTCAAGCGAAATGAAATAGGAGCGCATATGAGATATGTGCGGGATCGAGAATAATACCAGTATGTGATACTGTATTCGATTCTCGCGATGTGACATTGATCGGTTATATGCGATATAGCCGGGTTATCGGATCAAGTGTTGATTCGATAAATTGTTACTAATGATACCAGTCGGTTATGTGCGACATGACCGGATCATTGAATCAAGTGTTGATTTAATGATTTAATGTATAATTATATATTTGATATATTACTTTGCATCAACTAGTATCGGTACACTTTAAAATGGATTTTCTCACTCGGGTGTGTGCATTGCATATGCGATATGATTTTGTGCACTTTATTGTATCATGTTTGATGATGCATGATTGCTAGGTTATGTGCAAAGAATTTAACCAAAGTTATTTAAATGGTTAAGGGTTTTACTTATTCATTAATTAGTCTTTTTATTTTTTGGAAAAAGGAAAAGAAATGAGAGAAAAATGGTGGCTTATTTTGTTTGCACTTGAAGCTTCATGAAGCTTTTATCATGCAACCATTTTTGTCTCATCTCCTTAACCCTAGCCATTCTTTAACCTTGGTCAATTCTCTACACCTAACCATGGTTTGCTTATGATAAGAATGTATTTTCTTTTCTATTTTAACAATTCTAATCATAACAATTTCCTTCTTCTTCTTCATTTCTTCAAGTGAAGAAAGCTTGCCTCCATCAATGACAAGTGATGAAAAAGAGTGAGAAATCCAAATCTAAAGTCTACCCACTTCCTATTTCTTCATCCTCTACCTCTTGCCAAGTAGTAGAGTGTGTTTTCTTCACAAGTTTCTTGACTTGGTGAAGTCGGAGCTTGATTTGGCGATGCCTCGACGTAGATCATCTTCGACATGGACATCGACGACCTAGCTCGCTTATTCTCCGATGAAGTCGACGCTAGAGCCCGGATTCTTTTTGGACAGCGGAGAGGACTTCGTTGCGGAGCTATGGAGGTGGAGCACCGGATCTATAAAGGTTGTATTTCCGTATTCCCTTAGTTAAGTGTTAACTAGATTCTATTTCGCCTAGTTTTCTAGCAAACGATCCGTAGTCGGGTCTCTCGGCACCCATAAATTTTAAAATTGGCATGGTTGATGCCTTGTGAGACCTCATTAGGGTGCCTAGGAACCCTACACTAGACACTCTTTGTATATGATACTTACCCTAATCTCAAGTTCGATTCGTGGCTTGTGTGCTTTAGCTCTCTAATTTTTTAAAATCCCTCACATATTGATGTTTAAACACAAGTTGAGGTGCTAAGATACACTTACATGGTATCAGAGCCAAGCTAGAGCATTAAGGTAGTTTAGACGACATTAAAAGTGTTCAATCGAAATCAAAATAAGGACTTTTCATAGGTTCTGTACATTTTTCCAAAAGTTGGTATTTTGCAGAAAAAAATATTCAAAAAATCTTGTAGGTAAATCTATGGAACCCCAAGAAAAACGAACACCCAATTCCCTAGAATGGCTCCGGAACCACGGCATAACCCTTGGTTTAGCCGCGGTTCTGCCGCGTATTTGGAGAATTAAGGTTTCAATTTTTCTGTGCTGCTCCGTAATGATATTTGTGACTTTCTGGATATATTTGTTGAGGCTCAAGGTGTTAAGGTCTCTGTGATTTGAAGAAATTTTTGATATCGATCAAAATGTTTAATATCGTCTAGACAGTTATTATGTGTGATACAATATTTGGAATCTACACTAATTAATTTTGAGAAAATTAATTGGTTGTTTGTAAATCTAACATTTCAGTCTCATTGATAATCGAGAATCGTGTTGTATTACCCGTCTTCTTTTTGAAAAGTTGTTTTCATTTCGAGACTTAAAATGTAAGATTTATGAGGTTAGGCATGAAATCCGGAATACGAGATAATCCGGGTTTGCGATGTCTAAGGCTAGTGTGGATTCCAACTGTTGTAATTTTATATTTCTTTTCTGCGACCGTAAGCGTAATATGTATATCCATAATCTCGTTGCTATACGTTGATGACATTAGGAATACACATATTTACTTACGTTGATGATATGTGATGATTATTCTGTTGATGTACTGATATGATGTATAGGATCGTCGTGATTGAAAAGCCGAGGGTTTTTATGTGAGATGAGAGATTTTCTTTTTCATTCATGTAAATTCAATATATGTAATATTCTTTTATTTGGACACTTCCGGGTTGAGCTTAATGTCACCATTGATGTATATTATTTACTTTTCCGCATTAGGATAGACCCAAGGTGGGGAGCACAAGTAACTGGGTTCTAGAGTCCAGTGGGAGGCCATCTCGAGGAGTCGAGACCGGCCGCCTAACTCTAGAATTGGGAGGGTTGCTTGCCGCTCTCGTAGGGTTCTAGGGGTGTGGACTTGGCTATTCATCACGACCGTGGAATCCGTATTTTTATCATTGGCTTAATCTAAAATACGAACCTCCTAGTATATCCTATATTTTCAAGTATCTGCTTCTTCTGCTGTTGCTCTGTGATATGATCATATAAACTGCCTGAGACAAATGTTTTATTTATATATGATATATAATAAACGTTGATTATGTTTTTCATCCGCGCTAGTCCTGCCCTCGCTCTGCCGTTAGTTAAGTAACCTAACGGTGCATGACGGGACCCCGTGGCGAATGCTGATGGCATAAGCGTATATTTTATTTTCGTTTCTTTTGTGATGTTTAAGAACTTAAATGATGGGACTATATTAATGAGATTAATGTAAAGAAAAGAAGCCTAAAGATATTATAGAATCAAATTTGAAACCCACTCGGCTTTTTTATGAAAAAGCAATTTTTAAAATGCGGAGCTTAAGCTACTCCATTTCAAATTATTTGGTTCTACAACGATATCAAGTTCAAAACGTTAAAGGTTTTCATCAAAACCATCCGTAACACTCCGTCATTTTAGGAAGTAGAGTACTTAGTATTCTGTAACGTTTTGAAAATCGTTTACGTTAATTGTTCGATAATTAGTAATACAAATTGTGTTTTCCGTAAAACATAGTTATAATTATTTTTCCACATAGACTTAAATATACCTATTTTAACTATGTAATTGCTAGTATTGGTATTTAATTAGTCACTTATTTAATTGTTAGTTTGTTTAATTATTTTCCTTATTTATTAATTTTTAAATATTATTTTAAACTTGCACTTATACACTAACTTACTGTTAATTACAAATTAGTATTGGCTAATTACATAATAGTGCACCATGACAACTTAACACTTATTTGGTAACATGTTCTTTCCTTCTAAAATTTTCTAAATGGTTCTAGATAATTCTAATGTAAAACTAGAAAATAAATAAATTAAAATAAAAAAGAAAAGAAAATGAAGCATGTATGCATTTATTGAGGTATGGTGCATGTTTTATTGGGGTATGATCACCTCCCTCACTCACCTCACCTCTCCCCTCTCGCTTTCGGCCAAGTTGGCAACAGCCCATCTCCAATTCTTTACCTCCTTTTCATCTCAAAAATCCCACAAAAACTCACTCAAAAATCCACAAATCCACCACTAATTTCTAGTTAAATCTTCACTAAAATTTCTTGATCAAATCTAAGCTTGGATCTTGAAGCAAGTTAGCATTTTGGGTGGCCAAAGTTAGCGTGTTGATCTTTCCAAAATCTTGAGGTATAAAACTTAATCCAAGTTGTTACTTGATAATTATTTGCTTAAATCTAATTTTAATTAGATGTTAATATAGCTTTAATTGCAAATAGAATTTTAAAGAGAAGGGTTTGGTTAGAATTTAAAGTCTTTATCACTTAATTAGATTAGCTAAATGTAGTGTACATCAAATGGTTTCTTTTTAATACAATCTAGTTGTTAAACTTGCAAATCTTTGCTTTTAATCATCTTAATTAAATGTTCATGCAACTAATTTCATGATTAGTGTGTAAAAAGCGAGATTTAAAATTGATAAATATTTGTGTGGCTTAATTAAGTTATTAAGTGTAATTTTTTGCCACTAGGGTTGCTACAACCTTTAGTTTTGCACCAAAATACCCTTTTTTGGTTACTAGGTTCTTAGAATAAATAGATTTTAATTAAGTTTGAGGTTGTGGTGATCTACAACCTAATTTCTAAGATTTTTAGTGTGATGTAAACGCGCGATTGGTATGATTGGGTTCTAGGATTGGTGGTTGCTACACATAGCGACCCCTAGTTGTGGTTTGTGGCGATATCGCGCGCTTGTTTTGTGCACCAAATGTATACGCGTCTAGTTAGTGTGCGTTAATTATCTTGTATCGTCTTGACTTCGCGTCTATCTAAATATCTAGCCTCTTATTTACTTTGGGCGATTCTAGGATCGGTTGCAGAGACGTCGGACGCAACAAGGAAAGGAAAAGGTCGTGATTGGATCAGTTTAGCCGAGGCGTCCCGGTGAGTAGATGTACACATCTATGGTGGGATCGTCTGGATGGCGCAAGATGCCCGATAGCCAGGATTATCAGTAGTTCTTGTAGTCATATACGTAGTTTTCCAATCATTCATGTCATGGCATTGCATCTTCTTACATATGATATTATTACCTAGGACACTTGCACCATTACCATTGGTTCATGTCGCATGTGCACTATTTTATGCGAATACACATGCCATTGGTAATTACTATATCAAGAACACTATAGAACTTGCTAAAATTGGTATTTGTGCATTTACATCAGGTATTATGTGTAGACGTTTAGTTGCATTCTCATTTTCTTAGGATGGATATACATGTTTGTAAGAAATATACCTCATCGCATCATCATTCATACAGAGCTTCTAGTCATGCATCGTTTTTTTATATTATCATATCATAGACATTCATCATTTCCGACATGTTCATATATTGTGATTCTTCTTGGAGATTTCAGTATTTATGAGATTTCTGGATTTTTGGTAAAACCGCAAGACTTTTATAAGCTTATTAACATTTTAAAAATGCAAGTTGTGGTTTTCTCATGATATGATGTATATGTCGTCCACCATGAGTTTTCCTGATTTGAGTTGGTTTTCGAGACCCGATTCGAGGAGTAGGATGAACCGTCTCGGGTACATGGTGGGCCCGGTACGGTACCCCAGGGCGAGAGTGTTTTTGTGGGGATGACGATGAGCCAGGCAGGGGCGGACTACCTATCGGTGATGTCTCGCGCAGCGGATATCCGGAGGATACCGACCGTAGTCGTGAGATTTGATGGCCGATCCGAACTGACGGAGCCCGAGATATTGAGGATATTGTGTCGATGCTTGACATGGACTTTTCTGTCGATTTCACTGATGATGCTCCAATTTTTATTATACAAAAGTTTTACTGAGATAAGGATATAGATCTTCTCATATCAGTTATATCTGGATTTCGTGTTGATTATCCATTCATGTTGCATTCATACTAGTGCATCGCATCATATTGGTATATGTAGATTGTGACGCATTTGCGTGCATGCTTACGATAGCCTTATTAGATATTACTTACTACTCACGAGTTGGCAACTCACCCCCGTTGTGCCACGGTATATTGCAGGTCTGACCCGTCAGCACAGTAGCGGCGGGCGTACTTCCTCATTTTGCTTCATTTGCTTTGACTTGCGACTTTTGCGCATAGATGGGTTGCGAGGATATTTTTGATCCCAACTTGTGTAATATTATTGTATCTAGTACACTCCATCTACCTTATCTACCGTTTTCCACCGGTTGTATATTGGACTTAGATGGTGAGCTTGTGAGATTTGTATGTATTCTATTTCTGGTGTCGATGCTCACTTGAGCCGACATGGTGTTTTCTTATTTCTTGTTTTCAGATGCTTATCCCATATTATGATGATATATATTGCATGTGATTGTGATTCCGCCATCGGCGAAGAGCTAGCTCCCGCTTGGGGATGCCTTTATTCATTTCTTAGATGTATCCATGTTTTGTACCCGTTTGGGGCCAGTATTTACAAAGGAAACTCTGCCAAAATTTTTATAAAAACTTGAGCATATTATAAGACTTTCAAAATTATTTTCTATGTTAACTTAACTTTTAATCAAGTTTTCCTTCACTCTATTTTCTTTAAATAGTTTAGATTTCTGGGTTTTGGCTTACTTAGATTGCGTTACGCCTCTAGACGTTGCGTAATTTAAGTGCCAGTCATGTTCCACATATTCGGGTCGTGACATATTCGTGCTACGTTTGTTGACTATAGTTAAGGCGTAGTGTACGGTAGCTAAGTGATGTCTTCCTATATTGCATATGATGCAATTAATTAAGATATTCATATGACTTTGTTGACCATAATTAAGGATCATATGAATGGGTCTAATTAATCACGAAATGACGGGTAGAACTTAACTAGTGCTTATGGTTTGTTGACCATAGTTAAGGTCATAAGCTGCGAGGGGTAAAAACCATATCGGGAATTTCAAGAATTGAAATTTGCAATGAGATTGCATACCTTCTATATTGATAGTTGGATCCCGATCCCACTGTGAGTAAAAGTTACTCCTAGGAGAGTTTTACACTTTACAATTAGCTAATCCAGTAGGTGTCTAGAAAGGTGTCAACGGGGTTATGCCTCTAGGGAAACGAGGTTTATTTTAATTAGGTCCGTGCGAGAGCACGGGGAACCTCCCTCGGTGTATCGAAACTGGCCTGGCTGACCGGTTAGCGAACTTGTAGAATGTAATTAATCCTGGATAATTTTCTTTTTAAGGTTTTGTTTACCGCCGAAAGCCGGGAAGAGAAACGTCTTACCTGAATTTGGGGGCAGATACTATTTGGGTTTATCCGTCCACCTCTCCGAAGATGCCAAGTTGATTTATGGCACCGTGTATCGGAAGTTTGGATGGATGCAGCCATTGTAGCAGACTTCGTCAGATTCCCCCTCGTTTGTGAGGGGTTTTTTATTATGGGGACGCTCTTCCCTGCAGGCGCAAGCCCCTGCAGTTAATTACGTTACCGCGTAGCGATAACCACTTTCTCCTCCTCTAGAAGGTCACTTCGTGTCGTGTGTGTTTGTTTTATTTTTAGTTGCCCGTGGATTGTATACGGAGACTAATTTATGTTATCGCCCATAGGGCGTGGATTAGTCCAAATCCGTATATTCTTAAATTTGGGTTTAGTTTGATTTAAGGATCGTTAATCTCGTTTGAGATTAAGATCAACTTAAATATTTGTTAAGGATACGTTAGTCTGATCTTGGACTAAGATCTACTTAACGGGGTTTTAGGATCGTTTTTGATCCAACAAAGGAGCATTTTGGCTCTATCGTTTTAGTTTAGAGACGTTAAGGTCCGTAGATCACCATTTTTGAGATGAGGATTTATTTTAAGGATGTTACGGTCCATAGCTAGTTTAAGGACATTGCAGTCCACGGGGATGTGCTCATGGATTTAGGAGTGCACAAAAGAGTTGTTGGTTGTCGGGACCCTCCACCTCTCTGAAGACGTTGAAGAATTACAACGACATGTATCAGAGGTATGGAGAGATGTACCCTTAAACCGGATTCCAGATTGATGGGAGAGATCATGGTGGGATGAACATCATTTTAAATACCAACTATCAGGAGATCATTAGTCATCTTTGGAACTAAGATCAATTTGGGGAGACCGGAGCATAGGAGGGCTCGGTTGACTGGTGATCAAAAGGGTTTAGGCTTCGGGAGACTTGACTAATTTGGACTAAGGTTGGCCTCTCATGGTGTTAAACACTAATATCATCTTGGCGCTCACGTGTGGCATGTGAGGCGCCTGAGAATTGGGCACTGCTTCTTTGGGTTTATTCCCTTGTTATTTTATAAGTGCTAAGCACTATTGGGGGTCACGTGGTATCACGTGAGGCACCCCAAAAATGGGAACTGTCTTTGGTTTATTCCTTTTTTATTTTTATAAGTGCTAAGCACTAATAGAGGGTCACGTAGGATCACGTGACTCGATCTCAGTCGTTCCTTTTTGTTCCTCAGAGGTGCTCAATGGGAACACGTGATCTGTCGTTATAGCGTTGAACGCTAATATGCATGGAGCTCTTGATCTGAGTTTTGAGAATTTCAGGTCCCTTATTTTTATAATAATTAAATTCTTTTATAGGGTTAAACCCTAGTTTTATTAGAGGAATTAAATTCTTATATCTTTTGGTAAGAATTAAATTCTTTGAACTTAGTTCTTTCCTCTAAGTTTTGAATCTGCATGACAGAATCTCCCCGATGAGAATTAAATTCTCAACTTGTGGGGAGATCTGCTTTTGCAGACCTCAACCAGAGGAAGAACTAAGTTATTTTTAGAAGAGTTAAACTCTTGAAATGGCGAAGAAGAGATAAGATAATCTCTATGTCTTTCTTTGTACCTAGGGTTTTTTTTTTCTAAAAAAGAGCTCTTCTTCTTTTTTTTTGTTTTCTCAAATCTTATGGGGGTCTCCTCTGTCTTTAGAGAATTAAATTCTCTCTCTATTTTTCTTCCCCTCTCCCTCTGTGTCTTTATCCTCCTCACCTCTCTCCTATTTATACGAGAAGAACAAGAATCAATTTGTTAAGAGAATCCCTCATTGAGAGATCGTGATTGATTCCATGATCTTTTAGATCAATCGGTGAATTTTCTTCACCGTTGGATTTTTAATCCAAAGGCTCTCTGTTTAACAGAGAGGATTTCTTATTTGTTTGAAAAGATTATGAATATCTTGTTAGTTTTAATAAGATCAAAAATATATTTTCTTAATATAAAATTTAATTCTGTCATATCTTTTTAGTTTAACAAAATCAGAAATATATTTTTTTATATAGAATTTAATTCTATCATATGGATATCTCGTTAGTTTAACATAGAATTTTATTCTTATCATATGAATATCTTGTTAGTTTAACAAGATTAGGAAAATATTTTCCTATAATAGAATTTTATTCTACCAGATGATCACCGTTGGATCTTTGATCCAAAAGTTCTCTGTTTAACAGAGAAGATCTTTCTAGTTTGAGGAAGAAGAGGAAAATATGTCCCAAATAGGATTTAATTTTATCACATAGAATTTAATAGGAACATTTTAAATTGGGGCGCTCACATGCTTTGCATGTGAGAGGCAAGAAACTCACGTGTTTAACACGTGACCCCTGCTGTGGGTTTTATCTTGTTTATGTTCAGCTCTCATATACTTTGCATATGAGCGCTCACATGTTTTACACGTGAGGCATGTTTGGCCATTGGTGATTTATGTTAAGCACCCATATGCTTTGCATATGAGCGCTCACGTGTTTTATGCGTGAGGCATGTTTGGCCCATAGTTATTTTCTTTCAGCGCTTATATGCTTTGCATATAAGCGTTCACGTGTTTAACACGTGACGTCCAACCGTGAATTTTTTTCCTCTTTCATCTCTCCCTTTTTTTAAGGGTTATAAAGGAACAAATAGCTCTTGGCCGAAAATTTTGGCGGGAACAAATGCCCCCCACTACTTTTCCCACGTAAGTATGTACATGGGTGAAGTAGTACAAAGTAATGCCTGACCATAGAATTGATGGCTTAGGAGAAAGTTTAGGGTCCTTATAGCCTACTTTTTTTCTTTTCATCTTCATAAGCCGTAAGAGTCTCAAGAAGGTTTTTTTCCCCCTAAGAGTCGAGAGGTTCTCGCAGGAATATTGTTTTCCCTACGCGTCGAGACGAATCGAGAAGTTCTCACAAGGACATTATTTTCCCTACGAGTCGAGAAGTTCTCGCAAGGACATTATTTTCCTTATGAGTCGAGACGAGTCGAGAAGTTCTCGCAAGGACATTATTTTCCTTACGAGTCGAGACGAATCGAGAAGTTCCCGCAAGGACATTATTTTCCTGCGAGTCGAGACGAATCTAGAAGTTCCCGCAAGAACATTATTTTCCATGCGAGTCAAGACGGGTCGAAAAGTTTCCGCAAGGACATTATTTTCCCTGCGAGTCGAGACGAATCGAGAAGTTCCTGCAAGGACATTATTTTCCCTGCGAGTCAAGACGAATCGAGATGTTCTCGTAAGGACATTCTTTTCCTTACGAGTCAAAACGAGTCGAAGAGTTCTCGTAAGGACATTATTTTCCTTACGAGTCGAGAAGTTCTCGCAAGGACATTATTTTCCCTGCGAGTCGAGACGAGTTGAGAAGTTCCCGCAAGGACATTATTTTCCCTGCGAGTTGAGACGAATCGAGAAGTTCCCACAAGGACATTATTTTTCCTGCGAGTAGAGACGAATCGAGAAGTTCTCGTAAGGACATTATTTTCCTTATGAGTCCAAACGAGTCGAGGAGTTATCGTAAGGACATTATTTTCCTTACGAGTCGAAACGAGTCGAGAAGTTCTCGCAAGGACATTATTTTCCTTATGAGTTGAGACGAGTCAAGAAGTTCTCGTAAGGACATTAAGGACGTCCTAACGTCACAGTTAACCTCTGCTGATAGAAGTCCCTTAGGGTCTGTGGTACTAGGGTTTTTGTCCATCGTACCGTCGCGTTGGCCGATGTATTTCCCGATATGCAATCTTGCTATTCGAGTAGCCCCACGACTGTCGTGTCTCTGATCCCTTCGGGGGCTGGACAGGACGTCTTCAAGTAATCTTCCAGGTGATATTACCGTCAGAAGAGCAAGCGTTAGGGATATTCCATTCCGCTTTTTACTTGAGGTTAGGCTCGGTTTGGGAGCCCCGATGAGTCATGACCACTCCGCGCTGGTGTGGGATGATCTCTGATAGTCTTTCAGGTCTCATTTGAGTTGCCGTCAAGATCCTGAAGCTAAGGATCTTCCTTTGCTTCGTTTGTTGACATTGCGTATGCAATATTGCGACGCATGTCGAGGTTGTCTCTAGGTTGTCAGTGAACCGTGGAGTCTTGGAACTAGGGACTTTGTCATGGCTCCGTTGTTTTGACCCTGGGGTCGGTTGTTGACGTTGCATCTACATCCTGCTGGAGTGAGAAAGAACGTCGTTGTTGATCTCTACGCTGTAGATGTTGCCGTTGAGACCCTGAAGCTAGGGATCTTCCTTTGCTTCGTTTGTTGACATTGTATCTGCCATATTGCGACGAATGTCGAGGTTGTCTCTAGGTTGTTAGTGAACCGTCGAGTCTTGGAACTAGGGACTTTGCCGTGGCTCCATCGTTTTGACCCTGGGTCGGTTGTTGACGTTGCATCTGCATCCTGCTAGAGTAAGAAGGAACGTCGTTGTTGATCAATAGGTTGTAGATGTTGCTGTCGAGACCCTGAAGCTAGGGATCTTCCTTTGCTTCACTTGTTGACATTGTGTCCGCCATATTGCGACGAATGTTGAGGTTGTCTCTAGGTTGTTAGTGAACCGTCAAGTCTTAGAACTAAGGACTTTGTTGTGGCTCCATCGTTTTGACCCTGGGTTCGGTTGTTGACGTTACATCTGCATCCTGCTGGAGTGAGAAGGAACGCCGTTGTTGATCTCTAGACTGTTGATGTTGCCGTCGAGACCCTGAAGGTAGGGATCTTCCTTTGCTTCGTTTGTTGACATTTTTTCCACCATATTGCTGTTGGAGACAGTGCCCTCAGAGTCAATTATTGGATCACAGGCACGTGATTGCAATGATTGAGGGAGGACCTATCCCGGTAGGACAGTCTTACTCGAGATGATAGTATGCTATCTGGTTTATCTTTATCATCGTGTACTGCTTTAGGTGACCTGACATGTCGCTATTACACGTTGATAGAGCCCCTAGGATTCTTGCTTGACTACCAGCAGTATGATGGCGATCATATACATGGGAGCTGGTAGTCTATAAGCACATCCTTAAGAGGTCCCTAGTCGTAGGAGTTTCGAGACAGGGCATCGATACTCCATTAGTAGACTAGTGTATACAGTCGAGACCTCGACGAGGGGCGGTGGCCGGTCTCACAAGCCACTGGTGTCAGTTGGTTCACCTAAGATGTATACAGGTGCTCATTGGGTTATGAGTACACTGGACAGGACTCGCCGGGAACCTGCTAGTTGGGTTTATACCATATGTCAGATAGCAGTTCCCTGGTGACATGTGTACAGGTTAGTTCATCGACCTGAGATCGTCATTTGTCTCGTGTGAGTTCCCACTGTGCTTTGATTACTACCCTACCACGGCTCAAAGGAGTCGTGCAAACAGGTTTTAGTTGGGTACAGTCCCGAGCCACATGGAGGCAGTGAGCGGATCTGCAGGGGTTCGTCTCTCCCGGTATTGGGGGTGAGGTCGCGCTGTGTCTAGGAGAGCCATTACGCAAAGCCCTCGGCCGAGGCAGGAGATTTACTGGTAGGTATTCCAGTAGTATCTCAGGGCGTTCTGGGCTACGCTCCGACACGACTTGTACCGCTTTTGGGGGTCTGACTTTCACCAACCCCCTAGGCCCGCCATGCGATACTCATAGACGAACGGACCGGACTGTACGGATATTGTCACTGACAGGCTCAGTTGGGTGTCGGGGTGAGCTTCCTCATCGACGTCCCTTTTGGTCAATAGCTGGTGGCCCGTCACGTATTGGCTAATACCTCTGACGTGCTAGTGGTTAAATCCACAGCCATAGTATTGATGAGTCTTTAGAGTCCACCACACTTTCAGTTACTCAGCTTTCGGGCGAAACGCTGTAGAGGCCGTATGGAGATATGGCAGGGTCCGATCAGATACGTGCGGTATTGCACGGATCAGGATCGGACAGTATTGTACTAGTAGCCGTATAGGTATATGGCAGGGTTTGATCTGATACGTGCGGTATTGCACGGATCAAGATCGAACGGATTTTACTAGCCGGCTTTGGCTTAAGCCGGTCCTAGTCTAGTACAGTGTAGATTTTGTCTCATTGCATTTGTATCCGGACGGAATACAGATGCGGGTGTGTATGCACAGTATCGGGGTTTTCCTGTAATTTATTACGGGACCAGTTTTCTGGAGTTGCCAGTTTGCATTCCGTTCCGGCCGGTTTTCCTTTGTTCTTTCCCGGCCGGACTTTTCCGATGGAGGGGGTAATTTGCAGTTTTGCAAATTACACTTTGTGGGGGGGGGGGGGGTTTCTTGCAAATAGATTGATTATGATAGCTTTCATATCTTTGCACCATTACTTGTATTAATGAGATTTGATATGTGTATGGAGTGAATAGAAGAAAAAGCATGGTTGTTGTTTCTTTGACCTTGGATGTGGTCACCATTCATTTGATCCTACACTCACCTCCCTTCATGCTTCATAATTCATTCCTCCACCATTCTTTTATTCTCACTTGAAGAGAGAGTTTTATTCATGGTTGAGAAAAAGAAAGAGAGAAAGAAAAGAGAAGAAGAGGGTTTCATCTTCATCCTTGAGAGTGTTTCATTTTCTTGATCTCAATTCATGATAAGAAAAATGCAAGCACCATTTTTCTTGTCTTGTTTCCTCCATCATCCTCAAATGGCAACAAACCCCAAAAGAGACACTACACTACACATTCTACAGCATATCTTGAGCATGTCGAGTTGCCGGCTTCATGCTCGAGTTGCCTCGGTATTGAGGCGGGAGCCCGTAAAAGACGCAGGCGATGTGGTGCCCTTTCCGACGAGGAGGAGACGGACGGAGATCCCGCGAGGAGATCGGAGTGGAGATGAAGACCGGAGGACTCGGATCACTCGGTATACTTCTCACCCTATCTCTTGGTTGCTAGCATTAGGTTAATGGTTACGATCCGGGTAATTGTCCGCGGTAGCGCCGGTTTCCGAGCAAGGAAAAATTTTTGATTCCGCATTTTGGCCTCGAGTACGAGGCCGGGGCGCTGCCGTGGCGCAACATGGTATCAGAGCCACGCCATTAACCTTTCCTAGCTTGTGCTAACGTGTTTAGAACTCGATCGAACAAAAAATTGCAAAAACCGCATTTTTCTTGACATCAGTTTCTGTCGAAATTTTTTGAAGTCCAAAAATTTTTCAGGTTGTTTCAGAATGATGTGTAGGACATTATAAGAGATCTGCAAAAATTTGGACTCGTGAACAGTCAACTTCGCCGCGGAAGCGCGGCCAAAGCCATGCTTTGGCCGCGGTTCCGCCGCGAGTTCGACTGTTCAGTCACCCAAATTTTTGTAAAATGTTCCTGTGTTGAAAATGTGGTTTATGGAATGTTAATTTTGGGCCCAGAATTTCTGTGAGTGCTACAGTATTGCTTGGGGGCCCACTTGTTAATTTTTGGTTGATCGGATATTTTAAACACATTATTTCACAGTATTTACATTATATCTGCGACCGTGAATGTCACTTGATCGGTAAATCCGGTCTAACTGCTATAGCCCGGTTAGACGGATTTGCGAACGTGACTTTCACGTTGATGTTCTATGTTTATGCTGTGATGTTGCGGATCGGTCGTGGGGGATAGTCTGGATGCAATGCTAGTACAGCTTGTTGTATTATGTACATTTGATATTGCGGGGCGAGCGTCCGACATGTGGACTGCCGTCACTGCCTGTTTGTATTATTCTTTTGGGGGCACGACCTGGTTGCGGTCGATGTACCCGGTGTATGTATATTTTACTTTCTGTACTAGGGTTACCCCGCGGAGGGGTGCACGGATGGCCGGGTTCTAGAGGGCAACGGGCCCGCATCTCAGGGCATTGAGACGGAGGGGGCTTCAGTCTGGAATTGGCGGGCTATTCGCCGCACTCGTAGGGGGTACAGGTTGACCCAGGAGGGGTGCCCAAGTTACCGGATTCCATGAAGTGCTGGGTGGTCCATTCACGGTACTGAAGGGGGCTGCCTCGCTTCAGGTTTTGGCGGGTGACTTGCCGCGCCCGTAGGGGTCTAGGATTTCATTGCACAGGCTATCCACACGACCAGGGGAACGTCGGGTTTCAGCAGCGGCTCTGTGAAACCCGGGGCTTCCAGATATCTGTATTGTTCTGTGATGCTGTACATTTCTGTGATGTTGCATTTTATTCACGCCTTGAGCGAAATACTATATATTGGTATATATATTAGTAGATGTTGTATATGTTTTACATCCGCGCTAGTCCAGTCCCCGCTCTGCCGTTAGTTAGCTAACCTAACGGGTGATGATGGGACCCAGTGGCGAATGCGGATGGCATATACGTACGTCAGTATATTTTCGTTCTTTGTGGTGTGATCAATTGATGGGACTGCATTGATTCGGATCAATGCAAGTTTAAACAAACCTATTCTGATGTTGTTGGAACACTTTTCAAAAAGCTGTTATTGCAAGGACGTTCACTTTTGTTTTGCATCGTGGTATTCATCTGGAATATCCTGCTCCTCAGTCGACGAGGCAAGGGCCGAGATCCCTTCACCGGGAGTGACCCCTTGGACAGAAGTTTGCGTCAGGGCATTAACTTCACTATAGCCGATTACTTTTGCTTTGCATCGTGGTATTCAGTTGGAATATCCTGCACCTCATTCTACGGGGAAAGAGCCGAGATCCCTTCACCGGGAGTGACCTCTTTAGTAAAGGTTTTCGTCACTATATTTTATAAAAGGCCATGCAGTTCCTTCAACGATATCAAGTTCATTACGTTAAAGGTTTTTCGCCAAAAACCATTCGTAGCCCTCCGTCATTTCTTATGGGTATTATTTAGTATTCGTGCTGCGTTTGTTGACTCCGTCAAGGCGTAGTATACGGTAGCTAAGTGGTGCTTGTTTGTTGCATAAGTGGGATTGGTTAGGACAGTCGTGCGGCCTTGTTGACTCCGTCAAGGGCACGTACGGGTGGGTTTAATGCAATCCAGATAATGACGGGTTGAACTTGACTAGGACTCTTTGATTTGTTGACTCCGTCAAGGTCACTTGAGTCCTAGGGGTAAAAAAATCACATCGGGAGTTTCAAAAGAACTGAAACTTGCCAGGCTTGCGCATACCTTCTGGAGTGTGGTGACTTGAGTGGATTCTGTCAAGTTATCATGCGATGATAGTTGGATCCCGATTTCCACTGATGAGTTAGTTTACTCCTCGGGTGATCCCGACTAATTCTTCTTTCAGGTTTGGAGGAGAATTTGAGGTACAGTGGGAGGTTTCCAGATTAGATAAAGTGATAACCATTCTGATCTAGGTTAGAGTGCACGCTGAGTGTTTCTTTTCTCTCTCTCTTTGGCAGCGACCATTGACCCGACCCTGGACTTTGACTCAGTGACCAAGTTGACCGAACCTTCTTAACACTGGCTTTTGGATTGTCAGAGTTGCAAACCTCATTGCCACTCCTACTTTTACCCTTTTCTCCAGGACACCCCGTATTGCTACGAACGTCCACTTCCATTGGACAAAACCATCGTATGGTTAGATACGAACTCGAAGGACTTCGAGGATGGTTTCTGGTTCTGGAGAAAAAGGATAGGATTATTCAGTTGTCTTTTCTTTTCACCTTCTCTCAGGTTGCGAGTACTCCTTGGTTTAGGAGTAGTACACCTATTACGCAAATTGGATAGTCTTCTTCCAAACCATAGGCTGGTGCCGACCGGTAGGGAATGAAGAAAACCAGTTAGCCTAAACGGTGTACAGAAGGTATTAAGTTAAGACAAAGCAAGGGATTAGTAAGAGGGCAAAGTAAGTTGCGACTGCTATTCACGACCAAACCAAGTATTTCTCCACCAATCCTAAATCACCTTTGTATTTCTCCAGGACACTCCGTATCACTACGAAGATCCCATTTTATTGGATAATCCATCGTATGGTTATATACGAACTCGAAAGGAACTTGTTCCAGTTCGGGTATGGATTCTGGTTCAGGAGAAATAGGAATAAAGTACATTCAGGTGTCTTTTATCTTCACCTTCTCTCGCATTGCGAGTGTTCCTAGGATTAGGACAGTACACCCTTTATGCCTTTTGGATAGTCTTCTTCCAAACCATAGGCTGGTGCCGAACGGTAGGGAAGGAAGAAAACCATTTGGCCTAAAGGGGTGTACAGAAGATAATGACTAAAGACACAGAAAGGGATTTAGAAAGATGGAAAAGAATTATACGGTTACAGTTGTGAATCTGGATAATGGAAGAGGCATTACTAGGAATACCAGGATACCCCAACGAAACATTACAATGTTTCAGTTTCACTGTGTACTGTTAAAAGAAAACTGATTTCCCGATTAGACACTTACTCCAGGGTATGTATTTACCAGGTATGATTTTCACATCTGTATGGTTTTACAGATGATAAGTGGGAGTAAGTTATTGGGAATTGGGTGATCATCCTCATTATATCGGGATTCGTTGTAATCGGTGATATTTGAGGAAGTCACCTGGGTTGTTTGCCGGTCGGCAAATATTTGGTTTTGAATATCCGCTGTTGTGCACCAATTTCAAATCGATATATCTGTACGTCTATTTTCATAGAGTGAGATATACCTTTTGATATTATGTCGATGACATTTACCTATATCAGTGGATGGTTAGGTAAAAAGCATAAAACAGCGGTGTAATTCTTCTTAACCATAAGTACAGTTTTCAATCTACGACACACAGTGAAAGAGTTGTTAGACTCAGTGGACTTATACAGAGTATTGTATGTTGTCTAGTGTCCATTAGGACATAGGGGTTGGTCCTCATACTATATTCTGTTTACTTTTAACTTCTCTAGTTCTTAGACATGTGCTTCGTGGAAACACAGGGTCTAAGTTTTGAGGAGTTATAGGTATTTGAATAGAGTAGAGAACCAGGTGTTGCAAGTATCGGGATTCTTCAAGGTGATCGAAGATGTAGATACTTGTTTATGGTATTCAGTTGATAGTAATGAGAACTTGCTTCTCTTTCAGGTTACTCATAATTGGAAGCATTCCTAAGTTGAGTAACGCTGATCGGCCTCCTTCCATTTAGTTGACATGCACTGGAGACAGCTGCATGATTTGAATCTGGTTCAATTGAATCAGTGCCTCTGTTTCTATATTGGATATAGAACAGTTCATGTCTTAACGATGTTAAGGTACGGGGAGTTGTCCGGCTTATGCTTAAAACCAGACTCCGGATAACTCAAGGCACGTTTCTGTAATGGCTGTTTGTGGGTTGACCCAGGCTACGACGAGGGTTGACTTTCTACCATCTGGCAGATCAATAGAAATATTGTTCTAGACTCGCCACAGTTTTATTAAAAATAGATTTTTTCAGAAAACAGTAGTGGGAGTATGGTAGAACTGGAAGTAATTCCAGAACCACAAACGATTACTGAAGATTTGATAAGGAACCTAAAGATTCGATCTGATTTGACATTCCATTGGCCACTCCGCAGATTAGGTGGGTAACTTCAGGCACCCGAGAGGTACTACGGTAGCCTCAAGGACGGTGACAGGGAAGTTCTAGTTTACCCACAATTACCATTGCTGTTGTTCCAGGCTGCGAGACCCGGCAGGAGGATGAGTATAGCGTCGTTCTAAACTAGCTTTAGAAGTGCACGTCTGTATGACTCTGCCAGAAGGTTGTCGTAGTCAGTGGGAGCAGCGGAAGCATTGGTGGACATCAGGCTTATGTCTATTTATAGACTAAAGCAGATGTAGCGGAGATAGATCATCCATTTCTGATGTGACAGTCATGGGTTTGACGTCATCAGAATAGGGGATGGATCTGTTGAGAAGGTAGTAGGAAGTGATATTCCTATACTACGATCGGTTAGACTTTGGTCGTCACACAGTGGTTTCTCCACAAGGGATTGGATATTATATCAGACATACTGGTTGCTAGATCTATGGTTTTAGATCTAGATTTGGGTGGTTTCCCAATCTGGGTACCTTGACAGCATTCTATGAGTATTTAGAATGGACGACTCCTGGCACGGTAGTGTACCTGCAGGTGATGGAGTCACCCTCTCTAAAGGTGTCTTACAGACTAAAGGGGAGAGGGATACGCATGATTGACATATCACTTGCTTAGGCAATTGAGTCAATCATGAGATGTCAAGTACCACACCAGATGTTGTTCTTGCAGTTGGTGCAATAAGTTGATATTGATCCAATCCTGGAGAAACAGTCGGAAGCAGTTTTAGAACATAAGTGAATGTTCTAGGGATAAGATAACGACAGCCTCCTTTAGGAGACGGTTATCATTCCAGGCTTCCAAGGTGACATGGACGACAAGGAGGTTGTCAGAGTTATAGTTCTCCCTCCGACGAGGGGCAGTATTTTGGACAGGTGGTCCAAGGCAATACTGAGGGAGGCTTGGCGCAGGATACTGATTAAGTTCGGTTGACGATACAGTCTAAGAAGTTTGGATTTGGAGTTCATTTATGAGCTAGGTCCCATCAGACATCCAGACGTTCTAAGACAGGTATTGCTCATTTCGGGAGATGGTTTTCTCCGCGAACTTGAGATATAGAGAGACATAGAAAGAAACTTCTCTGCGGATCCACTCACTGAGGCTATTCCTCGAACGCAATAGTTTCGCAAACGGGTTTTTGTGAGACTGACTAGTAGAGGAGTTGGGTGTTCGGTATCACACGGGCTGTGAGTATGCGACATCGCAATAATTAGCCTTGAGTGCAAGTGGGAGATTGTTGGAGATAGTGCCCTCAGAGTCAATTATTGGATCACAGGCACGTGATTGCAATGATTGAGGGAGGACCTATCCCGGTAGGACAGTCTTACTCGAGATGATAGTATGCTATCTGGTTTATCTTTATCGTCGTGTACTGCTTTAGGTGACCTGACATGTCGCTATTACACGTTGATAGAGCCCCTAGGATTCTTGCTTGACTACCAGCAGTATGATGGCGATCATATACGTGGGAGCTGGTAGTCTATAAGCACATCCCTAAGAGGTCCCTAGTCGTAGGAGTTTCGAGACAGGGCATCGATACTCCATTAGTAGACTAGTGTATACGTCGAGACCCCGACGAGGGGCGGTGGCCAGTCTCACAAGCCACTGGTGTCAGTTGGTTCACCTAAGATGTATACAGGTGCTCATTGGGTTATGAGTACACCGGACAGGACTCGCCGGGAACCTGCTAGTTGGGTTTATACCATATGTCAGATAGCAGTTCCCTGGTGACATGTGTACAGGTTAGTTCATCGACCTGAGATCGTCATTTGTCTCGTGTGAGTTCCCACTGTGCTTTGATTACTACCCTACCACGGCTCAAAGGAGTCGTGCAAACAGGTTTTAGTTGGGTACAGTCCCGAGCCACATGGAGGCAGTGAGCGGATCTGCAGGGGTTCGTCTCTCCCGGTATTAGGGGTGAGGTCGCGCTGTGTCTAGGAGAGCCATTACGCAAAGCCCTCGGCCGAGGCAGGAGATTTACTGGTAGGTATTCCAGTAGTATCTCAGGGCGTTCTGGGCTACGCTCCGACACGACTTGTACCGCTTTTGGGGGTCTGACTTTCACCAACCCCCTAGGCCCGCCATGCGATACTCATAGACGAACGGACCGGACTGTACGGATATTGTCACTGACAGGCTCAGTTGGGTGTCGGGGTGAGCTTCCTCATCGACGTCCCTTTTGGTCAATAGCTGGTGGCCCGTCACGTATTGGCTAATACCTCTGACGTGCTAGTGGTTAAATCCACAGCCATAGTATTGACGAGTCTTTAGAGTCCACCACACTTTCAGTTACTCAGCTTTCGGGCGAAACGCTGTAGAGGCCGTATGGAGATATGGCAGGGTCCGATCAGATACGTGCGGTATTGCACGGATCAGGATCGGACAGTATTGTACTAGTAGCCGTATAGGTATATGGCAGGGTTTGATCTGATACGTGCGATATTGCACGGATCAAGATCGAACGGATTTTACTAGCCGGCTTTGGCTTAAGCCGGTCCTAGTCTAGTACAGTGTAGATTTTGTCTCATTGCATTTGTATCCGGACGGAATACAGATGCGGGTGTGTATGCACAGTATCGGGGTTTTCCTGTAATTTATTACGGGACCAGTTTTCTGGAGTTGCCAGTTTGCATTCCGTTCCGGCCGGTTTTCCTTTGTTCTTTCCCGGCCGGACTTTTCCGATGGAGGGGGTAATTTGCAGTTTTGCAAATTACACTTTGTGGGGGGGGGGTTTCTTGCAAATAGATTGATTATGATAGCTTTCATATCTTTGCACCATTACTTGTATTAATGAGATTTGATATGTGTATGGAGTGAATAGAAGAAAAAGCATGGTTGTTGTTTCTTTGACCTTGGATGTGGTCACCATTCATTTGATCCTACACTCACCTCCCTTCCTGCTTCATAATTCATTCCTCCACCATTCTTTTATTCTCACTTGAAGAGAGAGTTTTATTCATGGTTGAGAAAAAGAAAGAGAGAAAGAAAAGAGAAGAAGAGGGTTTCATCTTCATCCTTGAGAGTGTTTCATTTTCTTGATCTCAATTCATGATAAGAAAAATGCAAGCACCATTTTTCTTGTCTTGTTTCCTCCATCATCCTCAAATGGAAACAAACCCCAAAAGAGACACTACACTACACATTCTACAGCATATCTTGAGCATGTCGAGTTGCCGGCTTCATGCTCGAGTTGCCTCGGTATTGAGGCGGGAGCCCGTAAAAGACGCAGGCGATGTGGTGCCCTTTCCGACGAGGAGGAGACGGACGGAGATCCCGCGAGGAGATCGGAGTGGAGATGAAGACCGGAGGACTCGGATCACTCGGTATACTTCTCACCCTATCTCTTGGTTGCTAGCATTAGGTTAATGGTTACGATCCGGGTAATTGTCCGCGGTAGCGCCGGTTTCCGAGCAAGGAAAAATTTTTGATTCCGCATTTTGGCCTCGAGTACGAGGCCGGGGCGCTGTCGTGGCGCAACAATTGCAACGAATGTCGAGGTTGTCTCTAGGTTGTTAGTGAACCGTCGAGTCTTGGAACTAGGGATTTTGCCGTGGCTCCATCGTTTTGACCCTGGGGTGGGTTGTTGACGTTGCATCTGCGTCCTGCTGGAGTGAGAAGGAACGTCGTTGTTGATCTCTAGGCTGTAGATGTTGCCGTCGAGACCCTGAAGCTAGGGATCTTCCTTTGCTTCGCTTTTTGACATTGTGTCCGCCATATTGCGACGAATGTCGTAGTTGTCTCTAGGTTATTAGTGAACCGTCGAGACTTGGAACTAGGGACTTTGCCGTGGCTCCATCGTTTTGACCCTGGGGTCGGTTGTTGACGTTGCATCTGTTCCTGCTGGAGTGAGAAGGAACGCCGTTGGTTATCTCTAGGCTGTAGATGTTGTCGTCGAGACCCTGAAGCTAGGGATATTCCTTTGCTTCGCTTGTTGACATTGTGTCCGCCATATTGCGACGAATGTCGGGATTGTCTCTAGATTGTTAGTGAACCATCGAGTCTTAGAACTAGGGACTTTGCCGTGGCTCCATCGTTTTGACTCTGGGGTCGGTTGTTGACGTTGCATCTGCATCCTGCTGGAGTGAGAAAAAACGCCGTTGTTGATCTCTAGGCTATAGATGTTGCCATCAAGACCCGGCTCTCCTTCTGATGGAGCCTGGTGGGAAATGTGGTTCTCTTTTTTGTTTTCTCCCATGGATTGTATACAAGGGTCGATATGGACTCGCCTGCAGAGCAGAAGTTTCATTTTTTATTCTTTCTTTCCGTATGCTCTATCATTTCAGATTTTTATATTGCGAAAGTCGCGATTTCCCAATCATTTCGGTTATTTTTCGTAGTGCCCAATCATTTCGGCTATTTTACATGCATACATTTTGCTCGTTGATTCTTACTGTGAGTTGCCCAATCATTTCGACTATTTCATATGCATTTTTGCTCGCTGATTTTTATTATGAGTATGGAACTCAAGATCTGATACCAATCTTAGCATCAGCATCGCTGCGACTGGAGTATTGCCAGGAGCGAATCATCATTTGCTGTGAAAGGACTTGGAATTCGATACCGATTTAGGCATCAGCATCGCTACTACTGAGATATTTCCAAGAGCGAATCATCATTTGCCTTTGTCGATTTGAAAAAAGGTGGCGTAGCAAACAGGGTTAGGATCTTGTTGACTAAGGCTTTTCGACTATGCGAGTCGTAAGGGTCTCATAACGGCGTTTCTCCTTATGAGTCGTGAGGATCTCGTAGGTGTATTTTCTCCTTAGGAGTTATAAGGATTCCTAAGTGATATCTTCTCTTGTAAGTCATAAGAATCTCACAAGAGTATTTCCTCCTTGCAAGTCGAGAGGACCTACAAGTGTTGTTCACCAAATAGAGAAATTTCGCGCCATTAGTAGAACTAGGTGAGGGAACATTTATTTGTACCCGTGGATTGTATACAGGGATTAAAATTGGATCGCTTGTAGGGCAACTTGGGGAATGTGATGGATTAAGAACAGGTTCAAGTCTCTGTAGTTAAGGCTTTTGAATCCTATGAGCCGTGAGGGTCTCAGAGGGGGGAATTCTCCTTACGAGTCGTGAGGATCTCATAAGTGTAATTTCTTCTTAGGAATCGTAGAGATCTCTAGGTGTGTTGTTTCCTTATGAGTCGTAAGGATCTCACGCAGGCGTTTTCTCCTCACAAGGTCAAGAGGACCTTGCAGGTGTCTTTATTTTAACGAGATTGCGCCCTTTCGGGTTTTCACAAACTCGCCGGTAGCCCTGCTATTTTTACTCAAGGCGCCCTTTCAGGTTTTCATCCGTGTCCATTTCTCTTGTGGACGTACCTTTTCTTTGCGCCGTAGGAGCTTTGATTGCAACACAGATCCCAGAAAAAGATATCACCATGTTTGGGGTGAAAAGTACTAGTTTAGGGACATTTCGGTCCATTGTTAGTTTTGGGACATCTCTGTCCATAGCTAGTTTAAGGACGTTACGGTCCGTAGATCTCTTTGTTTGGGATGGAGTATTGTTGAATACTGCTTTTAGAGTTTTGACTCAGGAAGATAGCAAGCGGACATAGGCGTCGTCATATATCATTAACCTGGGCCTTGACTTGTCAAGCGTAGTATTTCTTAAGAAACCGGTCGTTTATTGGCCGGAATGGTCTTTCGCCGTGCATATCCATGAGCATGTAGGCCCCACCTTGGTAGTCCTTGTCTATGATATACGGACCCTCGTAGTTCGGCTTGAATTTTTCTGATACTTTGTTTCTACCCAGAATCTTTTGTATACTGTGTTGTACTTGGGGTAGATTCAAATTAGGTAATCGATCGAAATTCTAAGTACTTTAGCTAATCGGATCTTCTGTGTTTGATATATGTGTTTGGAAACGTCGACTAATTGCTATACGGCGATTAGTCGGGGTTACACATATCTGTGATGATGTTATGTTGGTTTTGTGTATATGAACTTGTTGGATCGTCGTGGATGAATAGCCGGAGATGTGAGATGAGGGTTTTCATTCTTTCATTCCATGTAAATTTGTAAAGTGATGTAATATTATTTTTGCGGGGCACATCCGGGTTGAGCTTGTAGCCACCGTTGTATTATTTCTTTTACTGATTTTGCTCCTAGGATAGACCCAAGGTGGGGTGCACAAACTACCGGGTACTTTGAAGTGCCGAGTGGCCTACTCACTTTGTTGAGAGAGGTTGCTTCACTTCAGGTATTTGGCGGGTATTTTTCCGCACCCGTAGGGGTCTAGGGTGGGGTTTGGCTATTCATCACGACCGTGGAATCCGTCTTTCGTTACAGGCTCAAACGAAACGCGAAATTCCTAGTATATCCAATGTGTTCATCTGTGATCTGGAATGCCTATCATTGCATCTGACGAATGGATATTATTATATATGTATTATATAATAGACGTTGCTTATATTTTGCGTCCGCGCTAGTCCAGCCCCCGCTCTGTCGTTAGTTAAGTAACCTAACGGGTGATGACAGGGCCCCGTGGCGAATGCGGATGGCATAAGCGTACGTTGTATTTTCGTTGTTTTCTGCAATGGCAGGTTAATTAATGGGACTGCATTAAATTAATGCAAAGCAAACAAACCAAAGCTGAATCGTTGGAACAAATTTTAAAACCACTCGGTTATTTTAAAACAACAGACTTTTAAATGCGGAGCTTAAACCACTCCTTTTAAAAGCTATCAGGTTCCTTCGATTATATCAAGTTCACTACGTTCACGGTTTCGCCAAAACCATTCGTAGCCCTTCGTCATTTCATATGAACAGTCAGTAGTATTCAAGCTATGTTTGTTGGCCTTCCTCAAGGCATAGTGATTGGTAGCTGCCGGGTGTTCATATGTAGCATAGATAGATGTGTTAGTTTGGGACAGTCGTATTACTTTATTGGCCTTCGTCAAGGGTATATATGGGTGGGTTCAAATTAACCTGGACAATGATGGGTAGAACTTGACATATGACTTATGATTTGTTGGCCTTCGTCAAGGTCATAAGAGCATGGGGCAAAAATGCATATCGAAAGTTTCTAAAGAAACTGAAACTTGCTAGTGTTGCATACCATTTGGAGTTTGATAATGTTGGTAGGATTCCTTCAGCATTATCACACAATGATATTTGGATCTCGATCCTACTGTGAGTATCCGCTACTCCTCGGGACATTCTTCACTTAACGATCAATGCTATAAACCAAGTAGGTGTCTAGAACAGTGTTAGCGGTCCTACGCCTCCAGGGAAAAGAGGTTATTTAATTAAGGAACTTCGCGAAAGCGTTGTAAAACATCTCTCGAAGTACCGACACTAGCCTGGCTGAACGGTTAAGCAAGTATTGTACGGTGGGATTAATCCTGACTAATTCTTCTTTTATGGTTTATCGAAGGATTCGAGAAACAGTGGGAGCCATCCTGTTTAGATAAATTAAAAAACAATCTAAACTTGCAAGAGTATCATGCTAAGTGTTTTCTTCTCTCTCTCCTACAGCGACCCCGTGACAAGACATAGGTTACATCTAGATAATAAAATGACTGAATCTGTCTATAATGACTGGCAAAGGTCTGTCCAGATGTCCATTGCCTATAACAAGCTGGGACACCTCATTACTACTCAAGCCCCTGCCGTCCCAGGTCCAATTTCCACCGTCACGGATATTGATATCCGTAAGACATCGGAAAAAGACTGTGCGAATGCCAAGTGCCTCATGTTGGCCTCAGTTGATGGTGTATACCAGAGGCAGCACGAGAAGATGGACTTAGTTTTTATCTTCCTCCATAACAAATAATTATATGGAGAGCAATCTCGTATCGCAAGATATGAGACCTCGAAGAAATTACTTCAAGCGAGGTTGGCTATCGGGTCATCTGTAGGGGACAACGTCCTTACGATGACTAGCTATATTGATAAGCTCACGGACCTGGAGACCGCGTTGGGAAACGGGTCATATGCTGACTTGTTTCTATAGTCCCTACCATTTACTTTTGCCCAGGGGAAGAAAGTTATACTTCCAGTTGAGGGCACCCTGAAGGAAACCAGGGTGACATCCACTCAGCTTATTGGGGAATCTTCCTCTTCTGCATCCAAGGCGAAAGCAAAGGGTGAGAAGAAGAAGACCTCCACAAAGCCGATATGCGGTGTTACTAAGGTAGAAGGACAGGGAAGGGCAAAAGTTTCCGAGCTAACAGTAGGGAAGGAAGAATATTCCTATTGTCATGGGAAAGGGCATTGGCAGAAAAATTGCAGGGCTTGGAAAGCCAGAATCCAGTATCCGAAGCATGTTGTGGCTTCGACTTCGGTGTGTGTTTGTAATAGAAAATTGTATGTTAATTAACTCTACTTCCTGGGTATTAGATACCGGATCAGGATCTCATATCTGTAATTCACTACAGGCTTTGAGAAACCATACAGTTATTAGGTTAGATGATATGACTCTCAGGGTTGCTAACGGAATGAGAATGGACGCTGAATCCGTAGGGGAATATCATCTTGGATTGACAAGTGGGCATATATTGATTCTACGTAACTGTTTGTATGTACCTAGTCTAGCTTGTAACATCATATCTGTATCCTTACTTTCTAAGGAAGGATATGATTTTACATTTGTAAGCGATGTGGTCCACATCAATCTAAATCAAGCTCTGATTGGGTCAGGTACATTAGATAACGGTATATGCGTATTAAATCAAGCTCAGGTTTTCAGTGTCCAGAACACACTTAAAAGAAAGTCTCCGGAACTAAATCAGGCTTTTTTATGGCATTGTAGACTGGGTCACATCAATACACGATTGACGAAGCTACATAGAGAGGGATATTTGGATCCGTTCGAATATCAGTCTTATGAAACTTGTCAATCTTGTCTCATGGGAAATAACAAAGATTCTGTTCACTGGACACGGAGTAAGAGCGAGCGAGCTCTTGGGACTCATACACAGTGATGTATGTGGTCCAATGTCTACACATGCGCGAAGTAGTTATTCATACTTCATTACTTTTACGGATGATTTCTCTAGGTTTGGACATGTCTTCTTGATGAAGCATAAATCCGAGGCTTTTGAGAAATTCCGAGAATACAAGAATGAAGTGGGAAAACAAACAGGTGGAAGTATTAAGACACTGAGATCTGATCGAGGTGGTGAATACTTGAGTGCCGAATTCCTGGATTATTTAAAAGAGAATGGAATTCTCTCTCAGCTTACTCCTCCATACACACCACAACACAACGGTGTATCGGAAAGGCGGAATCGAACCGTATTGAATATGGTTCGTTCCATGATGAGTAACGCTAAGTTTCCGCGATCCTTTTGGGGTTATGCACTAGAATCAGCTGCATATCTTCTGAATAAGGTTCCTACCAAGACTGTGCCTACCACACCATATCATATGTGGAGTGGGAAGAAACCTATCATATGTGGAGTGGGAAGAAACCATATCTTAAGTACCTTAAGACATGGGGATGGCCAGCTTTTGTTAAAAAGCAGCATGCGGACAAACTCGAGGCATGCTCGGTACTGTGTAAGTTTGTGGGATACCCAAAGAACTCCAGAGGGTATTATTTCTATTACGCATAGGAACAAAAGGTCTTTGTTTCTCGTCATGCCCACTTCTTGGAATCTGAATTTTTAGAAAATCAGAAAAGTGGGAGCGAAATAGAACTGGAAGAAATTCCAGAACCATAAGCTATTACTGAAAGCTTGGTAGAACCAGAGATTTTAGGAGAACCGGAAATTCCAGCGCTACTCCACAGAAGTAGTAGGCAGTCTCATCCGCCCGAGAGATACTACGGTTTTCTCATAGACAGGGATCGAGAGGATTGCATCATTGACAATGATGAGACAACTAGCTTCCAGCAAGCCATTCAGAGCGGCGACTCGGTAAAATGGCTGGATGCAATGCGGACCGAGATGGAGTCCATGTACACCAACAAAGTATGGACTTTGGACATTGCTCCAAAAGAGGTAAAACCCGTAGGCTGCAAATAGATCTTCAGAAAGAAGATTGGTGTAGATGGACAGGTTGAAACCTATAAGGCTAGACTTGTTACAAAAGGTTTTCGTCAAAGACCTGGTTTGGACTATGATGAAACCTTTTCTCCAGTGGTTATGCTCAAATCCATTCGGATCCTTCTTGCCATTACTGCCTTCCAAGATTATGAGATCTGGCAGATGGACGTAAAGACGGTTTTTCTAAATGAAAATTTAGAAGAGCGCGTCTATATGGATCAGCCAGAGGGTTTCATTCAGAGTGGAAGCAGCGGGAAAGTGTGCAAGTTGCTTAAATCTATTTATGGACTAAAGCAGGCATCGCGGAGTTGGAACATCTGTTTTGATGATACTGTCAAGGAATTCGACTTTATTAAAAATCTAGATGAACCATGCATATATAATAAGATTGTAGGGGGAACTGTAGTATTCCTCGTCTTGTACATGGATGACATTCTCTTAATAGGAAATGACATTCCTATGCTACAGTCAGTCAAAGAATTCTTGTCACAAAGGTTCTCCATGAAGGACCTGGGTGATGCTTCCTACATTCTGGGGATCCAGATCTATCGTGATTGATCTAAACGGATGTTAGGACTTTCACAGTCAAGGTACATCGACACCATACTGAAAAGATTCAGTATGGAAGATTCAAGGCGCGGTAATATACCGGCTTGTCACGGAATCACCATCTCCAAAGAGATGTCTCCAAAGACTAATTCGGAAAGGGCTCGCATGTCAACTATACCCTACGCATCTGCGGTAGGCTCTATAATGTATGTGATGTTGTGTACCAGACCAGATGTAGTATACGCATTGAGCGTTGTAAGCCGGTATCAGTCGAACCCAGGGGAGAAGCACTGGATAGCAGTAAAGAACATTCTCAAGTACTTGAGAAGGACCAAGGAGATGTTCTTAGTGTACAGCGGAAAGGACCTCCAGATCGAGACCTTTGCTGACTCCAGCTTCCAGAGTGACAAGGATGACTCTAAGTCCATGTCGGGTTATGTCTTTATTCTCAATGGAGGGGCGGTCTGTTAGAAGAGCACCAAGCAGGACGTCGTTGCTGACTCGACGATGGAAGCGGAGTACATAGCTTCTTGCGATCCCGTAAAAGAAGCTGTCTGGATGAAGAAGTTCCTCATAGAACTTTAGGTGGTTCCGACCATTGTTGATCCAATACCTCTGTATTGTAACAACAACGGCGTATAGCTTTAACGAAGGAACCCAGGTCCCATCAGAAGTCCAGACACATTTTAAGGCGGTATCACCTGATCAGGGAGATCGTAGATCGCCGAGAGATCGAGATGAGGAGAGTAGATACAGAGAATAACACTGCAGATCCACTCACGAAGGCCATCCCTCAGACACAGTTCGAGCGGCTGATCGAGAAGATAGGTCTACGATATGCCAGTACATGGCCCTAGTGCAAGTGGGAGATTGTTAGTGTATATGCCCTAGAGGCCATTATTGTATCATACTGGTTTGTATATTACTTAATGGAAGCTTGGGATATTCACAGTTGTATTGACAGTCTTGCTCAAAATGGTAGTATGCTACTTGGTTTGTTTCTACTTCAATATGTGCATATGTTTCTTTTAACATATCGCTTATACATATTAGTAGAGCCCTTAGGATCTTTGCTTGATTACCAGCATTGTGATGGCAGTCACACTAGTGGGGGCTAGGTAATCTACAAGCACATCCTTGTAAAGGTCTCTAGTCATAGGATTATCGAGACGGGGCATCGATATTCCAGAGTAGACTAGTGTATACGCTTCTCATCCCAGCAGGGGAGATTGTCTGTCCCACAGCCATTACTATGTCGTAGTGGAGATAGTATGCAGATGCTCGTTAGGTTACGAGTACACCGTACAGGACTCATCGGGAACTGCTGGTGGGTATTATACCTATGTCGGGTAGTGTAAGTCCACGTTGCAACCCCCGGTTCTTACGGGGAGGCGGAAACGGTATAAAAATCAAATTTTTAGCGCATGGGGCAACATGGACTAACAAAGTCGGGATCTTTTCTAAACTAAACTAGAAAACATGCAAAGGAGAGTTAACTACTCGGCAAAGTGGTTATACCTAACTTGAACTCCTTCTTCTTGAAACCTAGTAGAGGTTGATGGTTCTTTCCTCGTAGCCTTCTTCCGTCAAAGATGGATCCACCTGAGGGTTCAACCTTCGGGCTCTTTCTCGAACTTAGAGTGAACTAGGATCTCCGGCTTGCTAAACCTTGAACCCTAAAGAGAGTAGAGAGTATCTATGGGGTGTTTCTCTTTCAAGGAGAGAGATTCTCAACACATGAGAAGGATTCTCCTTGAGCTTGAGGAAGAAGAAGATGAAGTGAGGAGAGAGAATCAATATGATAGAATGAGCTCATTTTCCTTTTGCAACCATAACAAAAGGAAAAAGAATTATCTAATTAATAATAATAATTCAAAATGAAATAGATGATGGTTGTTTTTGGAATGACCACTATCATCACTTCATTAAATGAATGTAAGCTAGAATCAAGGAGTATCCTTGCAAAGTAATGATGATGGTCAAACATTCAACCATGGTCAACAAGTCAACCATGGTCAACAAGTCAACAAAACCAACCATGACACAATTTCATTTAATTACTATTATTAATTGATATTTCATAAATCCATTAGGGTTTGGAAAAAGACGACTGTCAACTGTGCATACGCACCCGTTCCGAAACCCTAATGAAAGACCTCTTCCTCCGCCTCAAACAACTGTGCATACACACCTGCATTCTCGTTCCGAGGAACAAGAATACTGAGAGATAAAAGCAACCCCAAAACATATACCAGTATCTGGCTCAAACCAGAGCCTGCTAGTATAAACCGTCCGGACTCCAAACGTGCACAAGTGCGCGGATGAGAACGAACCCTGCCGCAAAACCATGCGACCTCTACTCAGTTTTGCCCAATGGCGAATAGCCCTCTGTGTGGGACTCTAAAGACTCGACACTTACGCTGGCAGTGGGTTTAACCACAGACCGCAAGCGGCACTAGCTGTGCGTAACGGTCCCCAGGTAGATGCCGATAAGAAGACTGACGAGGTGAACCCCATCTGAACTCCTACTGAGTCTGAGTGTGACAGTCTCCGTACAGTCCGGTCTGTTTGTCTGATACATCGCATGGCGGGCCTAGGGGGCGGTAAACGTCAGTCCCCTAATAGCGGTACAAGTCGTGTCGGAGTGAAGCCCAAAACACCCTGAGATAACACTGGAAGCCTACCAGTATATCTCGCTTGCCCTGGCCAGGGACTACTCGTGTAATGGCTCTCCTAGACACAGCGCGATGTCAACCCCCAATACCGGGAGAGACGAATCCTATCTAACCGTCACTGCCTCCAAGTGCTTCGGGACTGCACCCAACTACTACCTGTTTGCATGACTCCTTTGAGCCGTGGTAGGGTAGTGATCAAAGTGCAGTAGGAACACACTCGAGGCGAAGTGCCAGTGTCAAGTCAGCGGACTAAGCTGTACTCATGTCACCTGGGAACTGATAACTGACGATAGGTATAATACCAACTGGTCAGTTCCCGACGAGTCCTGTCCAGTGTACTCGTAACCTAACAAGCACCCATATACTATCTCCAGTATGACGTACTGATGGCTGTGGGACAGACCATCTCCCACACTGGGATGAGAAGCGCATACGCTAGTCTACTCCGGAGTATCGATGCCCTGTCTCGATAGTCCTGCGACTAGGGACCTGTATAAGGATGTGCTTATAGATTACCCAGCCCCCACTAGTGTGACTGCCATCACAGCGCTGGTAATCAAGCAAAGATCCTAAGGGCTCCACTAATGTGTATAGGTGATATACAAAAATAAACACATGTACACATTGAAGTAGAAACAAACCAAGTAGCATACTACTATATTGAGCAAGATTGTTTATACAAGGTGAATATCCCAAGCTTCCATTAAGTAATATACAAACTAGTATGATACAGTAATGGCCTCTAGGGCATATACACTAACAATCTCCCACTTGCACTAAGGCCATGTACTGGCGTATCGAAGACCTATCATCTCGATCAGCCGCTCGAACTGAGTCTGGGGTAGGGCCTTGGTGAATGGATCTGCAGTGTTTTCTTCTGAAGCAACCCTCCGAACCTCGATCTCCTTGCGATCCACGATCTCCCTGATCAGGTGATACCGCCTCAAGATGTTCCTGGATCTCTGATGGGACCTGGATTCCTTCGCTAAAGCTATAGCCCCGTTGTTGTCACAATACAGAGGTATTGGGTCAACAATGGACGGAACCACCTGAAGTTCTTTCAAGAACTTCCTCATCCAGACAGCTTCTTTTACGGCATCAGGCAGCGATGTATTCCGCTTCCATCGTCGAGTCTGCAACGGTTTCCTGTTTGGAACTCTTCCAACACACCGCCCCTCTATTGAAGGTAAAGACAAAACCCGACATGGACTTGGAATCATCCTTGTCACTCTGGAAGCTGGAGTCAGCAAAGGCCTCGATCTGGAGGTCTTTTCCGCCATACACCAAGAATATCTCCTTAGTCCTCCTCAGGTACTTGAGAATGTTCTTTACTGCTATCCAGTGTTTCTCCCCAGGGTTTGACTGATACCGGCTTACTACACTCAGTGCATAAGTTACATCCGGTCTGGTACACAACATCGCATACATTATAAAGCCTACCGCAGAAGCGTAGGGTATAATAGACATGCGATCCCTCTCCAAATCAGTCTTGGGAGACATCTCTTTAGAGAGGGTGATCCCGTGACAAGCCGGTAGGTTACCGCGCTTGGAATCTTCCATACTGAATCTCTTCAGTATAGTGTCGATGTACCTGGACTGAGAAAGTCCTAATATCCTCTTGGATCTATTACGATGGATCCGGATCCCCAGGATGTAAGAGGCATCATCCAGGTCTTTCATGGGAACTTGTGTGACAAGAACCTCTTGACAGATTGTAGCATAGGAATGTCATTTCCTATTAAGAGAATGTCATCCACGTATAAAACGAGGAATACTACAGTTCTTGCTACAAATCTACTATAGATGCATGGTTCATCTGGATTTTTGATAAAGCCAAATTCTTTGACCGTCTCATCAAAGCAGATGTTCCAACTCCGCGATGCCTGCTTTAGTCCATAGATGGACTTAAGCAACTTGCACACCTTTCCGCTGCTCCCACTCTGAATGAAACCCTCTGGCTGGTCCATATAGACACACTCCTCTAAATTTCCATTTAGAAAAGCGGTTTTTACGTCCATCTGCCAAATCTCATAATCGTGGAAGGCAGCAATGGCAAGAAGGATCCGAATGGATTTCAGCATAGCCACTGGAGAAAAGGTTTCGTCATAGTCCAAGCCAGGTCTTTGACGGAAACCCTTTGCTACAAGTCTAGCTTTATAGGTCTCAACCTGTCCATCTACACCAATCTTCCTTTTGAAGATCCACTTGCATCCTACGGGTTTTACCCCGTCTGGAGCAATGTCCAACGTCCATACTTTGTTGGTGTACATGGACTCCATTTCGGTCCGCATTGCATCAAGCCATTTTACCGAGTCAACGCTCTGAACGGCCTGTTGGAAGCTAGTAGGCTCATCATAATCTATGATGCAATCCTCTCTATCCCCGTCTATGAGAAAACCATAGTATCTCTCGGGCGGATGAGACTGCCTACTACTCCTGCGGAGCGGCGTAGGAATGCCCTGTTCATTTGAACCCTCTGGTTCCACTAAGCTTTCAGTAATAGTCTGTGGTTCTGGAATTTCTTCCAGTTCTACTGCGTTCCCACTTAATTCTTTTTCTAAGAACTGGTGTTCTAGAAAGTGGGCATGACGAGAAACAAGAACTTTTTGTTCCTCCTCGTAGTAGAAGAGATATCCCTTGGAATTCTTTGGATATCCCACAAACTTACACAGTACTGAGCGCGCCTCGAGCTTGTCCGCATGCTGCTTTTTAACAAAAGCTGGACTTCCCCAAGTCTTAATGTGACTGAGATGGGGCCTCTTCCCACACCACATCTCATATGGTGTAGTAGGCACAGTCTTAGTAGGAACTCGGTTCAAAAGGTATGCAGCTGATTCTAGCGCATACCCCCAGAAAGATCGCGGTAACTCAGCATTACTCATCATGGACCGTACCATATCCAATAGGGTCCGGTTCCGTCTCTCCGATACACCGTTGTGTTGCGGAGTGTATGGAGGAGTAAGTTGAGAGAGAATTCCATTCTCTTTTAAGTAATTCAGGAACTCGGCACTTAAGTATTCTCCACCTCGATCCGATCTTAGAATCTTGATACTTTTTCCGGTTTGTTTTTCTACTTCATTCTTATATTCCTGGAATTTTTCAAAGGCTTCGGACTTATGTTTCATTAAGAAGACATAACCGTACCTTGAAAAATCATCCGTAAAAGTAATGAAGTAAGAATAACCGCTTCGCGCATGTGTAGACATTGGACCGCACACGTCGCTGTGTACGAGTCCCAAGAGCTCGCTCGCTCTTACTCCATGTTCAGTGAACGGAGTCTTTGTCATCTTTCCTTTGAGACAGGATTGACAAGTGGCATATGATTGATATTCGAACGGATCCAAATATCCTTCTGTATGTAACTTAGTCAACCTTCTCTCATTGATGTGACCCAGTCTACAATGCCATAAGAAAGTCTGATTGATATCTGGAGACTTTCTTTTGTGTGTATTCTGGACATTGAAAATCTGTGGTTGGTTTAATACGTATATACCATTGCTCAGTGTACCTGACCCAATCAGAACTTGATTAAGGTGAATGTTTACAACATTACTTACAAACACAAATTCATAACCTTCTTTAGAAACCAAAGATACAGAAATGATATTACAAGTTGCGTTGGGTACAAAAAAGCAATTACGCAAAACCAAAACATGTCCATCTGACATTCCCAGGTGATAGTCCCCCACGGCTTTAGCATCCATGCTAGCTCCGTTCGCAACTCTGAGAGTCATGTCACCTGCCTTCAAAACCCTACGGTTTCTCAACGCCTGCAAAGAATTACAGATATGAGATCCTGATCCGGTATCCAATACCCAGGAAGTAGAGTTTATCGAAAGACAGTTTTCAATAACATACACACCTGAAGCTGAAGCCGCAACCTGCTTCAGTTCCTGTGTCCTGGCTTTCCAAGCCCTGCAATCTTTCTTCCAGTGTCCACTCTTATGACAATAGAAGCATTCTTCTTTATCCACAAGTTTCCCCGCTATCTTTGTTTCCTTTACTTTTCCCTTCGTATCCACTTTACTAACACCGCCCCTTGGTTTGGCGGGGGCTTTCCTCTTCTTTCCCTTGGCTTTCGCCTTGGACCTAGAAGAAGAAGATCCTCCTACAAACAAAGTGGATGTTTCCCTATCTTTCTGTAGGGTGCCCTCTGCACTCCTCAGCATGTTGAGGAGTTCTGAAAGTTCAACTTCTTTTTCTTGTAAGTTGAAATTCAGGATGAACTGGGCGTAAGTGGAAGGAAGGGACTGAAGAATCAAGTCCGTATAGAGCTCATTCTCCAACGTGGTCCCAAGTTCAGCGAGTTCCTCAATGTAGCCAATCATCTTAAGCACGTGTTCCGCTACCGATGATCCGACGGCCAACTTTGCCGAAAATAACTTCTTCGACACTTCGTATCTTGCGATACGAGACTGCTCTCCATACAGTTCTTTTGTATGAAGAAATATGGATTCCAAGTCCATATTCTCGTGCCTCCTCTGATGTTCGTTGTCCATAGAGGCAAGCACGAGGCATCTGGCCTTCGCACAATCAATCTCCCAAGCCTTACGGATTTCCTTATCCGCGACGCTGGAGGTGGGACCTGGGACGGGGGAGCTTTGGTGGTAAGAAGATACCCCAGCTTGTCGTAAGTGATTGCCATTTTGACATTCCTGAGCCAATCTTTGTAGTTTGGCCCTGTCAGTATGTTTTTATCTAGAAGTAACTTAAGTCCAGTCATGTTGAATGGTCGCTGCAATTAGGAGAGAGAGAAGGAACACTCAGCACGATGCTCTTGCAAGTTTAGAGTGGTTTTTAATTTATCTAAACAGGATGGCTCCCACTGTCTCTCGAATCCCTCCTCAAACCATAAAGGAAGAATCAGTCGGGATCAATCCCACCGCACAATACTTGCTTAACCGTTCAGCCAGGCCAGTGTCGGTACTTCGAGGGAGGTTTTCCAACGCTTTCGTGAAGTTCCTTAATTTAAGAACCTCTTTTCCCTGGGGACGTAGCCCCGCTAACACCTTTCTAGGCACCTACTAGGTTTATAGCATTGATCGTTTAGTGAGAAATTTCCCGAGGAGTAGCATATACTCACAGTAGGATCGGGATCCAAATATCATCGCGTGACGAAACTGAAGGAATCCTACCAGAATCATCACACTCCAAATGGTATGCAAATCTAGCAAGTTTCAGTACTTATAAAACTCCCGATGTAGATTTTTGCCCCATGCTCTTATGACCTTGACTTTGGCCAAAATATCATAAGTCACATGTCAAGTTCTACCCGTCACTATTCAGGTTAATTTGGATCCACCCGTACCTACCCTTGACTTTGGCCAAAATGGCAGTACGACTGTCCCAAACCAACGCATCTATCTATGCTACACATGAACACCCAATAGCTACCAATCACTATGCCTTGACTTTGGCCAACATACATAGCTTGAATACTATTGCCTGTTCATGCGAAACGACGGAGGGCTACGAATGGTTTTGGTAAAACCGTGAACGTAGTGAACTTGATATAATCGATGGAACGAGATAGCTTTTAGAAGGAGTGGCTCAAGCTCCGCTTTTAAAAGTTAGTTTTGAAAAGAACCGAGTGGTTTTTCGAAAGTGTTCCAACGACTTTAACTTGGTTTATTATCTTGCATTAGTTCTTTTAATGCGTGATATTCTTGCATCAGTTCTTTTAATGCGTCCCATCATTTAATCCTACCATTGCAGAAAACAACCAAAATATGACGTACGCTTATGCCATTCGCATTCGCCACGGGGTCCCGTCATCACCCGTTAGGTTACTTAACTAACGACAGAGCGGGGGCTAGGCTAGTGCGGCTGTAAAACATAAGCAACGCCTAAATAGTTATAAATATAGCAATGATAGACATTACAGATCACAGATGAATACATTGGATATACTAAGAATCCGCAATCCGTTCGAGCCTGCAACGAAAAGCGGATTACACGGTCGCGGTGAATAGCCAAAACCCCACCCAAGACCCCTACGGGTGCGGCAAACTACCCGCCAAGTACCCGGTAGTTTGTGCATCCCTCCATAGGTCTATCCTACGAGCAAAAACAGTAAAAAGAATTATACAATGACGGCTACAACCCCGACCCGGTTGTGCGGCCATACAAATAATAATATTACATCAATTTACATATTACAAATGAATGAAAGAAAAACAACACTCATCTCACATCCACCCCGGCTATTCACCCGCGACAATCCAATCCATTCATATACACATACCATCAACAAACACAGATCACAGATGTGTATAACCCCGACTAATCGACATATAGCGATTAGCCGACGTTCAATACAATCAAACATCACAGATATAACCAACATAGTCAAAATGTAGTGAAGTTCGGAAAAATACGGAATTATAGGCCCTCAAAAACAAATTTCTATTCTGGAAAATCTGGGCACATATAATATATCTCAAAAATCCTAAAACCAATCCAGAGATACACTGCACCAAAATCGAGGCAGAGAGGAGACAAGACGGCCGCGGATCCGCGGCAACATAACTTGCTGTTGCCGCGGAAACGCGGTCGTTTGGTCAGATCTCTGGCTCGTTTTTGGTGGTTATCTTTAAAAAACCCTGAGATGATTTTAGGTGAATAACAAATTTTGTTTTGACCAGAAAAAAATTTAACAGAAACTAGGGTTTTTGAAAAGTTTGGTTTTTGGATTTTTCGGTTCCGAACTTCGTTACACTTCACTACCTAGCTAGTTTATATTTAGTTAGGCTCTGATACCACTGTAAGTCCACGTTGCGACCCCCGGTTCTTACGGGGAGGCGGAAACGGTATAAAAATCAAATTTTTAGCGCATAGGGCAACATGGACTAACAAAGTCGGGATTTTTTCTAAACTAAACTAGCAAACATGCAAAGGAGAGTTAACTACTTGGCAAAGTGGTTATACCTAACTTGAACTCCTTCTTCTTGAAACCTAGTAGAGGTTGATGGTTCTTTCCTCGTAGCCTTCTTCCGTCAAAGATGGATCCACCTGAGGGTTCAACCTTCGGGCTCTTTCTCGAACTTAGAGTGAACTAGGATCTCCGGCTTGCTAAACCTTGAACCCTAGAGAGAGTAGAGAGTATCTATGGGGTGTTTCTCTTTCAAGGAGAGGGATTCTCAACACATGAGAAGGATTCTCCTTGAGCTTGAGGAAGAAGAAGATGAAGTGAGGAGAGAGAATCAATATGATAGAATGAGCTCATTTTCCTTTTGCAACCATAACAAAAGGAAAAAGAATTATCTAATTAATAATAATAATTCAAAATGAAATAGTTGATGGTTGTTTTTGGAATGACCACTATCATCACTTCATTAAATGAATGTAAGCTAGAATCAAGGAGTATCCTTGCAAAGTAATGATGATGGTCAAACATTCAACCATGGTCAACAAGTCAACCATGGTCAACAAGTCAACAAAACCAACCATGACACAATTTCATTTAATTACTATTATTAATTGATATTTCATAAATCCATTAGGGTTTGGAAAAAGACGACTGTCAACTGTGCATACGCACCCGTTCCGAAACCCTAATGAAAGACCTCTTCCTCCGCCTCAAACAACTGTGCATACACACCTGCATTCTCGTTCCGAGGAACAAGAATACTAAGAGATAAAAGCAACCCCAAAACATATACCAGTATCTGGCTCAAACCAGATCCTGCTAGTATAAACCGTCCGGACTCCAAACGTGCACAAGTACGCGGATGAGAACGAACCCTGCCGCAAAACCATGCGACCTCTACTCAGTTTTGCCCAATGGCGAATAGCCCTCTGTGTGGGACTCTAAAGACTCGACACTTACGCTGGCAGTGGGTTTAACCACAGACCGCAAGCGGCACTAGCTGTGCGTAACGGTCCCCAGGTAGATGCCGATAAGAAGACTGACGAGGTGAACCCCATCTGAACTCCTACTGAGTCTGAGTGTGACAGTCCCCGTACAGTCCGGTCTGTTCGTCTGATACATCGCATGGCAGGCCTAGGGGGCGGTAAACGTCAGTCCCCTAATAGCGGTACAAGTCGTGTCGGAGTGAAGCCCAAAACACCCTGAGATAACACTGGAAGCCTACCAGTATATCTCGCTTGCCCTGGCCAGGGACTACTCGTGTAATGGCTCTCCTAGACACAGCGCGATGTCAACCCCCAATACCGGGAGAGACGAATCCTATCTAACCGTCACTGCCTCCAAGTGCTTCGGGACTGCACCCAACTACTACCTGTTTGCATGACTCCTTTGAGCCGTGGTAGGGTAGTGATCAAAGTGCAGTGGGAACACACTCGAGGCGAAGTGCCAGTGTCAAGTCAGCGGACTAAGCTGTACGCATGTCACCTGGGAACTGATAACTGACGATAGGTATAATACCAACTGGTCAGTTCCCGACGAGTCCTGTCCAGTGTACTCGTAACCTAATGAGCACCCGTATACTATCTCCAGTACGACGTACTGATGGCTGTGGGACAGACCATCTCCCATACTGGGATGAGAAGCGCATACGCTAGTCTACTCCGGAGTATCGATGCCCTGTCTCGATAGTCCTGCGACTAGGGACCTGTATAAGGATGTGCTTATAGATTACCCAGCCCCCACTAGTGTGACTGCCATCACAACGCTGGTAATCAAGCAAAGATCCTAAGGGCTCCACTAATGTGTATAGGTGATATACAAAAATAAACACATGTACACATTGAAGTAGAAACAAACCAAGTAGCATACTACTATATTGAGCAAGATTGTTTATACAAGGTGAATATCCCAAGCTTCCATTAAGTAATATACAAACTAGTATGATACAGTAATGGCCTCTAGGGCATATACACTAACAGGTAGTAGTTCCCAGGTGACATGAGTACAGCTTAGTCCGTCGACTTGACACTGCTACTCCGCCTCCAGTGTGTTCCCACTGTACTTTGATTGCTACCCTACCACGGCTCAAAGGAGTCGTGAAAACAGGTAGTAGTTGGATACAGTCCCGAAGAACTTGGAGGAAGTGGCAGTTAGATAGGATTCGTCTCTCCCGGTATTGGGGGTTGATATCGCGCTGTGTTTGGAGAGCCATTACACAAAGTCCCTGGCCAGGGCAAGTGAGATTTACTGGTAGGTATTTGTTCACACCAGAATATTGTATTTTATATTCCCCATTCTTATGCATTTTACAATAAAAACAGATGCTTTTGACCCATGTCTGCTACATGTTACAGGTTACAGGTTCTGGAAGCAAGAACAGTGAAAAACACAAAAAGACGACACAGAAAGAGACTTTTGACCAACAATTAGGAGAATCTTAGTAAAGCCCAGCAAAAGAACGGTTCACCATCAACAAGACAACAAAAGATCCAAATTTGCAAGAAAGACGGTTAAAAGATCCATTGCAAAGTGTTCGCTGAAGATCTGGTGTCACTGTAGAAGCCCAAATGATAATATGAACAAAGAACCAGAGAGCCCAGAAGAACATAAAGTGGCCCAGGAAAAATTATCAATTGAACCCACTAAAGGGCCGCGGATCAGCGGCCCAAAGCCCACCAAGGCCGCGGATCCGCGGCCCTTCTGAAGCATCATGGAAAGAAATTTATTGCAGATTGTTCAGGAAGCTATGGAAAGATTTCTTGGGGCTATATTTGTAATTGTAGACATGCGGTTCAAGATGTAACCTAGGGTTTCCTATTCTCTATAAATAGGAACTCTAATCATTGTAATTTCTCATGCCTCCCTATGCCTCTTTTTAATAATAAAATTTAGAATTCTTTTGGAGAGCATCGATGCCTCTTTTCATATCATCTATTCAGATCTGACAACCCTGCGTAAATGTTTGGAGAGAGCCATCTGTAAAGTAAGTAGATTTATTTAATTGCTCTAGTTTAGATTTCAATTCTTGCCCTAGGTAATTTTTATTCTCTGCCCTAGATAAATGTATTTTAATTTCCTAATGAGTGAGTAGTCTCCTCGCTTGTTAGGGTTAGATCTGGGGAAGGTTTGAGAGACGAAAATCCCCCATCCCCTTTCTTGCCCGTCATATATTTTCATAGAACTCCATGCATACCTTCTTATTCCGCTCCCTACGGCACTCTACCCACGAGGTAGCGGTGATACCGTAGTCTAAAGGCCCGGATTTTAAGGTTTTCCATGGAGGTTAGGGTAAAGATTAAGAAAGGAAGGACAAGGATCTAGAGGAAGAACAATCTTCCCAATCATCCTAATCCCTTTTATTAATATTTACCATAACACCTAATTAGATCTTCATATGGGTATAGAAAGCGGTGAGATTTATTGACTTTCCAAACTTAACCTAGACCTAACCCTAGCAAGATTTAGATATAAATTAATTCAGTTTTTAGATTTAATAATCAATCCGACTCCCATCGGAATTAATTCGTTTGAGCGAATAGGAAATTCACAACATCCCTGTGGACCGACCCGTACTCACCGGCTAGCTGCAAAGCGACGCCGTTCTTGATTGCGGTTACAAATATTTTTGATCTATCTTTTAGAAAACGCAAGCACGTTAAATCTTTTCTAAATCAAATGGCGCCGTTGCCGGGGATGGCGTAGAATTTTCTTTTCGCGATTTCGGGTTAATTAAAATTTAAAAATTCATAAAAATCTAAAAAATCCAAAAAAATATAAAAAATATATAATCTGTTATTTTTGGAAGGGATACTTTGTGGTTGAATTTTTGCAGGATATACAGAATCGGATCTGGAAAATTCCAGAAGGCGAAACAGAAAAAGAGGAATTGGAACAGAAGGGATTTTATAAAACAGAAGAGCAAAATTTTTCTGAAGACCCAAAGTCCCCAAACCGCCGCGATTCCGCGGCCAAAACCCACCTCAGGCCGCGGAACCGCGGCCGTCTTGTCAAGTCGCCGCACCAAATTTTTTTGGGGGACCCGAGCCCGCTGTTTAACCGCGGATCCGCCGCAAAATACATATTATAACCGCGGAAACGCGGCTACCTAGTGTCCTCAGCGCAGGAAATTTGCTCTGTAAGCTTCTCCGGTTCATCCTCTGTAATTTTTGAAATATACTTTCTGAAAAGTGCCTGCAGGATTTTGTGCACATTAAAAATATTTCCCCTTCCATATAACGATATTGTGCAGGTTTTTTGGGCCCCGCTTGAACTAAATTGCTTGCAAGAAATATTTTGCTGTTAATTCTTTCCAAATAAAGATTCTTGTGATATGCTTAACATAATAACTGATTGCAAGTGATATTTTCTGTTGCATAATCTCTTGCAACAATTTTCAAATAAAGAAAAAGTAAAAGGAAAATTTTTATTAGAGAACTTGCAAACTTTTGCCGCAAATAAATCCTTGCACTACCTAACCTTCCTTCTAGTCACTTTTCTTCTTCTAACATGGGCACCCCACATCATAAATCTCTAGCCGAACTTTGGTATCCCGAACCTAATTTTGCGTCATTCGGAAATTTGTTCAATCAATTTAAAGACGATCCTTCCATGCCTAAAATATCTTTGAAAGATCAAATAGAGGCGTCTAGGAGAAACAATTTGACTTTTCAATCCACCTTGTATCAACCGAGTCAACCTTCACCACATACATATGTTGATACCACTTCTTCAAGTCCTTCTGTCACTCCTAAGCTGATGTCCATTGCTGAGCATATTGCTCAATCTCGTAGCCGATCTTTCACCCCTCTCCACTCATCCAGTTCTAGGGATCAACACGACTATTCACCTTTTTATCCACATGTTGACCCTATCCCAGTCCAAGAACCTTGGTATCCCGAACCTAATTTTGCGTCATATGTCAATGTGTTCGGTCAATTTAAAGACGATCCTTCCAGGCCTAAAAAATCTTTGAAAGATCACATAGAGGAGTCTAGGAGAAATAGTTTGACTTTTCCACCCACTTTGTATCAACCAAGTCAACCTTCACCACCTACATATGTTGACACCACTTCTTTAAGTCCTTCTGTCACTCCTAAGCCGATGTCCATTGCTGAGCATATTGCTCAATCTCGTAGCCGATCTTTCACCCCTCTCCACTCATCCAGTTCTAGGGATCAACACGACTATTCATCTTTTTATCTACATGTTGATCCTATCCCAGTCCAATCACCCACTTCCTACCAGTCCTACCCGACCTTTCCACCTTCACTAGACACTGCTTCTACACAGCCGTTAGGGAGTTTCACATATCCAACCAATTTCGAATCTTTTACCGAAACCCTCTTACCACCCAAGTCTAGTTTGGAAGAGGCGTTGGAGGCGTATATCGCAGCAACAAACAAAATGGTTAGGAATGTGGAAGCGTCCGTGGCCACCCTTATGCAACCTGCTGAACCGGTAGCTAGTTTCCAACTAGCTCCAAATTTTTCAATGTATGAGGCGGCAGTTGGACAGAGTGAGAATGAGAGAGGATTTCCAAATCAAACCTACCTTTACCCAATTGAAGCCCACAACTCCAGTTTTCCATCGAATGTCCTAAATGATTCACAAGTTCAAAATAAAAGCGAGTTGTGTGATTTTGTAGTGTTTGATTTGCCAGATTGTGAAGAACCCCCTTCGAGTGAAACAGCACCTAATCCGTTTGACCTTTACACTTCCACTCTAGAACCTACATTGATAAACATCCATGCTTTTGAGGAGGTGTCTAAAGAAATTGACTTTCACTTGATTGAGGATATAGACGCCGGGAATATTTCGGATGATGAACCTGTCGATTTAATTGAAGTTTTATGTTCAAATCATCATCCCGAGTTATTAAATGTTTCTCCCGAATCTCATATGCGTCTTGATTTTGATAATAATGGCATGGATGAGTTGAATATCGAGGAGAATTATGAGGATAATTATGAGGATAGTCTTGAGGATAATATTGAGGTTGAACCATTTTTATTTGATGTGTCGGATTTTCCAATTCAGCCTCCTGAACCTTTGACTGTTATATCACCCTCCGTCCTTCCTATCGTTTCGACTGTGCAAGAGACCGTTACGCTTTCATCTCCAATACCTAGTTCGACGTACCCATGTTTGCTCACGACTCTTGAGGGATTTAATCTCATTTTTTCGCGGGTTGATAGATTAGCACAATCGCTTTTTACACATCGGTCATTACAAATTGTGCTAATCTATACGCTCCATCCACACCCTCAAATTCGTATTCCCATTTTCTTTGGTTCTTCTAATCTTCCTTTAATGATATCGAGCATTGATGAATCACAATCCGACATTTTGAGTTCGATAATTTTCAATTGGACCTTCGAGGAAAGTTTCGAAGATATTTTCGCCGAAGAACTCGCATTCTTAAATGATATGGATTTTGTGACTAATCAACCTCCACTCGAAGAAGTAGAACCCCTACCATTTCTTCTTCCCCTCCGCCATTCTCCTCCACCGAGACCATATTATCCCTTTCTCTCCACACGGTCTCGTGTGCTTCTCATTTCTTTTCTTTCCACTCCATTCTTTCACGAACTCTACCATTACCACGATAGAATTTTTGAATGGTTGGTGCTAACCTTTGGCTTGTGTAAGGCCAAGCTTAAGTTTGGGGGATCTTTGTATATATGTATATATTTTTTTGTTTTCTTAAAAAATAAATAAAAAAAAATTTTCAAAACATTAAAAAATAAAAAAAATTATAAATAAATAAACAGGGGAGTATCGGTATTTTGACCCTCTTGGTTTAGCATGACAGTGAGGACACTGTCAAGTTCAAGTTTGGGGGTACGCTCGGTACGTCTTCTTCCTTCGCATTCATTTGTACATATTTTTGCATTTGCATATTTATTTGAAAACCCATAAAAATTGAAAATTTTCAAAAATTATAAAAATTATTGTATTCAATTGTGGCTAATTGACTCGAGTTTGATAAATAGGTTAACTGGCTAGGAACAACTAGATCTTAGACTTAGTAAATTAAAAACCCTAAAAATAACCTTCCTTAAAGTTTAACAGTAGAAAGTATATGCCTTGTAGTTTATTTAGAAATAGGCAAATTTTGGGTTCACTTCTTGGGCTAAGTCAAAATGAGGGAAGAGTATTGATGTTCTTATTAGAGTATAAGTTTGAAAAATAGTTCCTAGCTTAAGTCTAGATTCTGAAAACGTATACCCTACAATTTGCACAATCACGCACCTTGAAACTTGGAATAGTAGAGGAGACCTTGAAATGCTCTTGTCTAAAGTCCTTAGTACAAAGAAAATAGAAGAAAAAAAAAAGAAATGAAAAAAAAATGGACACTGGTTTTTGTGATTACTTAAGGCTGCAAAAATAGAAAAATATTTAGCGAGGGTGCTTCATCACCTAGTGCCTTAGACCAACTGGTTTGGGAGTCACTGCTAAAGCCTTGGGTGTTGCAAAACTAGGAAGTATGCTTTAAAGTGCTAACGCATCTAGTAATCGGTTGTTGGTGCCTCAAGAAGTATTAACAGTCGCATGAAGGATGTGAAAGCGAAAGTTCACAAGTGCTTTGGACAATGGACGGGAGTACGATTGCTTGATTTGAATTTCCAAGTGTAGGGGTGATATTTACACACACGTGGGGATATGTGATTGGAGTTTAGATAAGAGAAGGGAATGAAGAATAGAACTTGTGTCTTTAATAGAGTTGATAGAAATTCCTAAGTGGAGATGGAACTCTAGAAGGAAAACTTAAGAAATGCCGAAAGCTAGGTAATTCTATAGGATATATATAATCTTAAGTTAAATAATGAGGAAGTGTGAAGAATACGGGTGGAAAATTTGCGGGTTGACGATAATAGAATTCCTTGTTAGAAAACTTAATTAGAGAACAAAAGTCGAAAAGCCAAATTGATAGGATTTTGTGGGTGTAATCCGCTGAAAACCCTCAGGAGACAACACTCCTCCTACTAGGGACACCTAGAGGTTTAACGGCTTGTTGCACGAGCTCAGTGCAATCGCGTTTCCCTGCGAAAGTGCGGCTAGGTTAGATTTTTAAATAATAAGTTTGCTCGAGGACGAGCAAAAGATAAGTTTGGGGGTATTTGTTCACACCAGAATATTGTATTTTATATTCCCCATTCTTATGCATTTTATATGAAAACAGGTGCTTTTGACCCATGTCTGCTACATGTTACAGGTTACAGGTTCTGGGAGCAAGAACAGTGAAAAACACAAAAAGACGACACAGAAAGAGACTTTTGACCAACAATTAGGAGAATCTTAGTAAAGCCCAGCAAAAGAACGGTTCACCATCAACAAGACAACAAAAGATCCAAATTTGCAAGAAAGACGGTTAAAAGATCCATTGCAAAGTGTTCGCTGAAGATCTGGTGTCACTGTAGAAGCCCAAATGATAATATGAACAAAGAACCAGAGAGCCCAAAAGAACATAAAGTGGCCCAGGAAAAATTATCAATTGAACCCACTAAAGGGCCGCGGATCAGCGGCCCAAAGCCCACCAAGGCCGCGGATCCGCGGCCCTTCTGAAGCATCATGGAAAGAAATTTATTACAGATTGTTCAGGAAGCTATGGAAAGATTTCTTGGGGCTATATTTGTAATTGTAGACATGCGGTTCAAGATGTAACCTAGGGTTTCCTATTCTCTATAAATAGAAACTCTAATCATTGTAATTTCTCATGCCTCCCTATGCCTCTTTTTAATAATAAAATTTAGAATTCTTTTGGAGAGCATCGATGCCTCTTTTCATATCATCTATTCAGATCTGACAACCATGCGTAAATGTTTGAAGAGAGCCATCTGTAAAGTAAGTAGATTTATTTAATTGCTCTAGTTTAGATTTCAATTCTTGCCCTAGGTAATTTTTATTCTCTGCCCTAGATAAATGTATTTTAATTTCCTAATGAGTGAGTAGTCTCCTCGCTTGTTAGGGTTAGATCTGGGGAAGGTTTGAGAGACGAAAATCCCCCATCCCCTTTCTTGCCCGTCATATATTTTCATAGAACTCCATGCATACCTTCTTATTCCGCTCCCTACGGCACTCTACCCACGAGGTAGCGGTGATACCGTAGTCTAAAGGCCCGGATTTTAAGGTTTTCCATGGAGGTTAGGGTAAAGATTAAGAAAGGAAGGACAAGGATCTAGAAGAAGAATAATCTTCCCAATCATCCTAATCCCTTTTATTAATATTTACCATAACACCTAATTAGATCTTCATATGGGTATAGAAAGCGGTGAGATTTATTGACTTTCCAAACTTAACCTAGACCTAACCCTAGCAAGATTTAGATATAAATTAATTCAGTTTTTAGATTTAATAATCAATCCGACTCCCATCGGAATTAATTCGTTTGAGCGAATAGGAAATTCACAACATCCCTGTGGACCGACCCGTACTCACCGGCTAGCTGCAAAGCGACGCCGTTCTTGATTGCGGTTACAAATATTTTTGATCTATCTTTTAGAAAACGCAAGCACGTTAAATCTTTTCTAAATCAGTATTCCAGTAGTTTCTCAGGGTGTTATGGGCTACACTCCGACACGACTAATACCGCTATTAGGGGTCTGACGTTTACTGCCCCCTAGGCCCGATATGCGATACTCTTAGACGAACAGACCGGATTGTACGGAGATTGTCACATTCAGGCTCAGTAGGAGTCCGGGTGAGTTTGCTCATCGGTCTTCTTATCGACATCTACCTGGGGACCATTACGTACAGTTAGTACCGCTTGCGGCCTATGGTTAAACCCACTTCCAGCGTAGTGTCGAGTCTTTAGAGTCCAACAAAGAGGGTTTCCCTACTTCAGGCAATTGATGTAGACGTCGTATGGTTTTACGACCTGGGCTTCGATCACGTACGTGTACTTGTACACTGATGATGATCAGGCAGACAATACTAGTGGGCTTTGGTTTAAACCGGATCCTAGTATTGTATTATTGGATTGTTATCGTCTCAGTGTATCCGTATTTTGCGGAATACGGATACGGGTATGTATATACGGTATGAGGGGCATTCTTGTAATTTGTCAAGGTATGCTTCTAGAAGGTGCCACATCATTATTGGATTTATCCATTTTGTTAAATGGATTAATGATGTGGAAATGGAGGAGACATGCTTGGCATTGTGGAGGGAATGGCTCATGATATATTTTATTAGATTGGGATCACTATTGAGGCATGGATGCTTATTCTATTATTTTTCTTGCCATGGCTCAATGAGTGAGATGAAGGATTATATATGTGAGCCATTCTCTACACTTTCTTCTTGATGCTTCATTTTTCTCTCTTGAGATTTCTTGAGTTGCTATCCTCTCTTGAGCTCTCTAGGTCTCCTCCATCATCTTCTTTCTCAATACTAAACCCTAACATTCACATGTGTTGTGAGCCAAGGGTTTAGTGAGACAAACAATCCATTAACACATTCTACATCTCCTAGGCTAGTTGGCTTAGCAAACCTTCTACCCTAGTTACCCCACTTGGAGGTTGAAGCTTGGAGCACAAACCTTCGTGGTGGATCATCTTTGACAAGAGAAGACCGACGGAGCAAGCTCGATCTGATCACCGAGGAGCCTTGGCGAGGACCACAAGAAGACCCGAAGAACTTGATCTACTAGGTATATGAATCTACCATAGTAGATAAATCCTCCAGTTAGTCTAGCTAGTTAAGGCTTTAGAAAGATCATGGTGTAATAGCCGGGATTGCGTAGTCAAAAGATTACCGTTTTTGAAATTTCCGCCTCCCCGTGAACTGCAGGGTGCACGACACAGGCTTATAGTGGTATCAGAGACTTTAAAACCTTTACTAGTTAGTTAGCAAAGTATTATAAATTCGATCGCCGGAAAAATCGCAAAAATACATCGAAGGTGCACAAGTTTCTGTCGATTTTCAAAACTGGTCCAAAAATGTTTTCAGGGACCTTAAAAATACATGCAGGCTTTTTGTAGGACACCCAAGAAAAATGAGATCGTAACTCGGTTAGACCGCCGCGCAAGCGCGGCGAAACCATGCGTTTCGCCGCGGATCCGCTGCCGAGTCGACTTCGAGTCAACTCGTTTTTCCTGCAGTGTGTCTATCTTGGTGTTTTGTGATTTTTCTGATACTTTGTTTCTACCCAGAATCTTTTGTATACTGTGTTGTACTTGGGGTAGATTCAAATTAGGTAATCGATCGAAATTCTAAGTTCTTTAGCTAATCGGATCTTCTGTGTTTGATATATGTGTTTGGAAACGTCGACTAATTGCTATACGTCGATTAGTCGGGGTTGCACATATCTGTGATGATGTTATGTTAGTTTGTGTATATGAACTTGTTGGATCGCCATGGATGAATAGCCGGGGATATGAGATGAGGGTTTTCATTCTTTCATTCGATGTAAATTTGTAAAGTGATGTAATATTATTTTTGCGGGGCACATCCGGGTTGAGGTTGTAGCCACCGTTGTATTATTTCTTTTACTGATTTTGCTCCTAGGATAAACCCAAGGTGGGGTGCACAAACTACCGGGTACTTTGAAGTGCCGAGTGTCCTACTCACTTTGTTAAGGGAGGTCGCTTCAATTCAGGTATTTGGCCCCATAGGGGTCTAGGGTGGGGTTTGGCTATTCATCACGACCGTGGAATCCGTCTTTCGTTACAGGCTCAAATGAAACGCGAAATTCCTAGTATATCCAATGTGTTCATCTGTGGTCTGGAATGCCTATCATTGCATCTGACGAATGGATATTATTATATATGTATTATATAATAGACGTTGCTTATATTTTGTATCCGCGCTAGTCCAGCCCCCGCTCTGTCGTTAGTTAAGTAACCTAACGGGTGATGACGGGGCCCCGTGGCGAATGCGGATGGCATAAGCGTACGTTGTATTTTCGTTGTTTTCTGCAATGGTAGGTTAATTGATGGGACTGCATTAAATTAATGCAAAGCAAATAAACCAAAGCTGAATCGTTGGAAAATTTTTTAAAACCACTCGATTATTTTAAAACAACAGACTTTTAAATGCAGAGCTTAAACCACTCCTTTTAAAAGCTATCAGGTTCCTTCGATTATATCAAGTTCACTACGTTCATGGTTTCGCCAAAACCATTCGTAGCCCTCTGTCATTTCATATGAACAGTCAGTAGTATTCAATCTATGTTTGTTGGCCTTCGTCAAGGCATGGTGATTGGTAGCTGCCGGGTGTTCATATGTAGCATAGATAGATGCGTTGGTTTGGGACAGTCATATTACTTTGTTGGCCATCGTCAAGAGTATAAATGGGTGGGTTCAAATTAACCTGGACAATGATGGGTAGAACTTGACATGTGACTTATGATTTGTTGGCCTTCGTCAAGGTTATAAGAGCATGGGGGAAAATCCACATCGAGAGTTTCTAAAGAAACTGAAACTTGCTAGTGCTGCATACCATTGCTGACGCTGACGCTTGACCTTTTCGTATATGGTCATTTCACGCTCTCGGTCAGCTTTTCTCTTTTGAAGGGCCTCGTTCAGCAGTTTATCGATCAGGTCGTCTGACGGTTCCAGGGATTTTGACGTCGGTCCTACCCCCAGTTCCTCTGTGTTGCTTTCCGACGCCGAGGGAGCTTCTTCATCTTTTAACGACAGGTGAGAGATCATGTGCCAACTCGCTACATAATCCTCGGGTTCTTCTAACGAGCCATCTCCTTCATCAATGTCACTGTCTCTGTTCTCAAGAATATGCTTGAGGAACTCTTCAAGTGTGACTGTGGTCCGCACCTTTTGGTTGTATTCCTCAAGTGCGTCGATGTATTTTTGAAGATCCGTATGATTGTCGTCAGGCTGCGCAGGCTTCTTGGTCTTCATCTTTGCTTTCGAGGACTTTGAAGACTTGACCTGGGTGTTCTGTCCATCATTACCAGCTTTTGGTTTTGGGCGTGGTTTAAGCATCCCCTTAATGATCACGGGCTCCAGCGAGTTTTTCCACCTGATCGCCGGGCATGCCTGAAGATCCTTCAGCATCCTTTTAGTTTTAGCCGAAAGGACAACTTCCTACGGAGCTTCTTCTATGAATTAGCATGGTGTCCCCGGCGTATCCACCTTTTTAGGTGCGTGCTGCTGTGGCGGGTTTACCTTCCAGTTTTCGGATAGCGCGAACTTGCCTTATTGGTGTTGGTCCTCAACCCAGTTTTTGAATACATAGCAATCTTCGATTGGGTGACTCATTACTCTGTAGTAAGGGCAGTAGTTGGGACTGTTGACGTCGTTAGGCTGCAGTGGGCGTCTCGAATCCGGCAGAGTGATAAGCCTATTGCGCACTGCCAGTTAGAACAGTATCCTCGTTTTATCCCGGGGAAATGAGTAAGGACGTCTCAACTTCTCTTCGAGGGATTGGCTTATGTTGCTTTGGCGAACAACCGGTTTCGGGTCACCCGGTTGTTGTTGAGCATTGGCAACGAAGGTCGCCTTCCCTTTGCCCTTTTCATTCCGGAGATCCGTTTTCGAAGAGAACGGCCTATGGCCCATCTGGTCCATTTGAGCCAGCTTGTCGATTAAGGCCTGGAAGGTGGTCATCTTGAAGAACATCATAAATTAGGATATAGTCGCCTGAGGATCAAGGGTCCCCACGAACATACCCACAGCAGGAGCTTCTTGTATGCGTTGTTCACATTTTGACCATAGGTTCCGCCATCGAATTGCGTATTGAACTCAGGTTTCTCCCAGTTTCACCCTGGCATTGATCAATGTGGTGATTGGGTTGCGCTCGCTTGCGCTTGCGAAATGCTGTGTAAATAGCAGCTCTATTTCTGTGAACGTTTTGATGGAGTCATTCGGAAGTTCCGAGTACCATTCAAATGCTGTCTCTGCCAAGCTTCCAACGAACTGGCGAAGCAGCAGTTTGTCGTCGCCTCCAGTATTTCCGCATAGAGCTCTGAATTGAGCGACATGCTGATGGGGATTATCTGTCCCCTTATACATATGGAACTTACGGATCGTATATTCTGGTGGGTACTTGATTTGATCGTACCAGCCTGGATAAGGTCGTCCATTTCTGACGACTTGGCCAGCCGCTTCGCTTGCCTGATGAGCTCGTATTTGTTGAGATATGTAGTCATCAAGGGCAGCTTTGGAGATTGTCTCCTCCCTGGCTGCTGATAGAGCCGGAGGAGGGTTTGATATCTCCCCTCTGTCGTCTTCAATGATTATTGGAGGGTCTTCAGCTGGAGGATCCGGCTGGATCATCATCCCCACCATGTCTTGGAACAGAAGCGCCATTTGTTTTATATTAGCCGCTTGTTCCGCGGCCTCCTTATCCTTCTTTTCCAGCACCCTTCGCAGGAACTCGGTGTGGGTCTCTTATTCCTGGCGTTTTTTCAACGATGCTTACGGGCTTTCTTTCTGCCTAGTGAGTGCGGCCATTCTTGTCAATATCTCCTGGAGCTTTTGTTGTTGCTCCTGAGCTTTTTTCAGAGACCGCGTGAGTGGTCGATGACCCGTGAAAGTACGGCTTTCCTCTTTCCCGGAAGCCATGTACACCGTGTGTACTACTATGCCCCCAGACTTGGGGCGTTTGGATCCATCACGCTTGGGATTTGCCGCCGGTAGTGGTTGATTCTCTGGCCTTCTCTTTTTGTGGGAGGTCGAAGTTGAGGGGGTCATTGTAGCAGGCAACCATGCAGACGATACCTTCCATGGTATGACAGCGGGATGGTCCTCCTCCTACCGAGCTTTCGTTTTCTTCAGTCGGCGAGAGTAATCTTTGTCAATTATAGAGTCTTGGACTCTCCGCCTGACCCTATGGATGTTGGAGGACAGACGTTAAGGAGGCCGTTCCGGTTTTGCCTGCGTTGTGTTTTCAACAGGCAGAGGAGACTTCTTTAGTACAGCGGTTGGAGAGTTCTACCGCACCCTCTTGTGCAGCTCAAAGTTGTTCCCAGTTGGAACAGCAGCATCAATTTCCACTATTGGAGCTGATGGTGTAAGTCCAGAGGAGGAACTGCCCCCAGCTCTTCTCACCCGGTGCCAGTAGCAACGTCGAGCATGTCATGCACATGGGATTGCCTCCGTTATGGGAATGGCTTCGTCATGCCCCCTGCTCTGATGAAGGGCTACTGCTGGTGCCAGCCTATTGAAGACCGACGTCCGTTGAGAGGTGTAACAACCTAGTTCATTTATACTAATTCCAGTTCTCGTATTTTCTTATTTTTGGCATTTCTTGATTTATCGTGTTTTGGGTGCGAATGGTATTTTACATTTTACTTTGCATTCGACCCGACCCGCTTGCTTGAACTTGTTTGATTCATATTTATGAATTATCTTGACTTGTTACATTGACATGTGCATTTTCATGAATACTGCATACTGGCATTTTATCTGGCATTGCATCTTTTACCATATAACATTTTAAGTCACGTAAAATAATTTAAAATTACATAACTTGGCATGCATGATACCCCTAACCCCGTGGTAGCATCCGCGCATCTTGTTCTCGTCCCGTTCAGTGAAATGGACGTGCTTGGATGGCTACGCGCACATACGTGCATCCGTTCTTGGGGGTATGCATTTTCGTTACCTGAGCATTCATTTTGAATTTTGAAAGTCGCATATATTTTTCATATTTTAAATCGGAATTTTTAGACCCGACCCGGGCGTGTTTTGGAATATTTTGTATCCCGCCAAAATTCAAATTTATTTATTATAATATTAAATTAATTTAACCGTTTAAATTATCAACAACTAAAATCTTTTATAAAACTAACGAAATTTTATTAAATAAAATCCTAACTAAACGTCAAACTTCTCTCTCCTCTCGCACTCTCTCTCTCCTCTCGATCTCTCTCCTCTGCCTATCGCTCTCCTCTCGATCTCTTTCTCTCTCCCTATCTCTCTCTCTTTCTTTCACTATATTATATATATTTTTATTATTTTAAACCTAATACAAATAAAACCACAGCCCCTCTCTCTCTCTTCACCTCTTTTCTTCCTCAAACAACCCCAACCCATGCTCGTGACAGCCTCGCCGTCGCCCCTCGCCTCTCCACCCTCGACCCCGTCTCTCCTCCTTCATCCTCTCATCCTCCTCGATCACTTCATCTCTCTCTTCTCCCTCTCCTCACTGCCCAAGAACCCACTGCAACCCTACACCGAACCCACGACCCACGCCTGCACCCCGCCTGCGTCATCGTGGCCGGCACCCTCTCATCTCCACCTCCCTCACCGTCGTCATCACCTCCACTTCCTTTCACTTTTCCTTCCCAAGCTTCATCCCCTGCAACCCACATTCCTAAGAACCGAGCACCCATCCCTGCACATCTGCGACCCTCGCTGCCCTCGTCGCCGGAGCTCCGACCTCGCCGTCTTCTCCATGACCCCGTCTCCTCTTCCTTTCCCTCATCACCTCTGACCCTCACCTGTGTACCAAAAACCCTACACACCCCGATACCCGACAATCATGAAACCCCCACTGTTATCGCCGTGGATCTCGCCGTCGATGGCCCGTCGTCGTCGTCGCATCCATTGCCTCGCCTCTGAATCTATAACTCAGCCCCAGCCCTTGTCTAGCCTTCTTCTTCTTTCTTCTTCTTTTTCTTTCTCTTCTCTTTGTTGATCCGTATTTCCCGATGATCGCTGGACCCGTGCCGCTGCCGACGATCCGAGCAACCCTTTGGGCGTTCCTAACCAGCATAGTCACTCTCGTGCATTGCCTGGTCCTGTTCCGTACACGCGAGCGTGCATCGAGACTTTTACCGACATTGGACGCTGCGTACGCATTCCATTTTATGATCCGTTCAGGCAAGTTAATCTTGCTACATTCTATATAACTCATTATATACCTATTTAAATAAATATCACACCTGTATTTTAAATCAAGCATCCCATGTTTTATATTACAGCCTTTCGACGTTCCGTTTACATTTGTATAGTGCATTTCAGATCTAGGGCATGCAAACCAATCTTAATTACATGCTACATTACTTTAGACGCATCTATTTTAACAAATAGAATACCTGTATTTAAAATCATGCACCCCATGTTTAGTTTTATAACTTTTCGATGTTCCATTTGCATCCATTCATATCATTTCAGATCTAGGTCATGAAAACTTATCTTGTTACATACTATACTATCATATACTGCATCAAATTGAATAGTTACATTTCATATTGCTTGGTTATATGTTCCGCACTTGTTAGTTTATCATTTTACGATTATATGATGTCCGTTTGCATCCATATCATATAGAATATATATAACTGCATTTATAGATCACATTAATACATAACATTGTGACATTAACACCCCATATTTAATAAAGTGCATCCTAATTAATATTGGAATTATAAATGTAACCCTAATCGATGATTGTGTATCCATATCTTTGAATTTATATCTATTGGCATACCACATCACATTATTCCATTTTATTGTTATATTAGTACCTATACTTGATTTTGTGTATCCATACGTATTACAGTTTGATTGTGAGCACCCACTTGATACTTGTACACCACCTGACATGACCTGATGCACCACAGCTTGACATGTTACCTGATCTTGTTACTAATGCCGACAATCTTAACCTGTTGTCCCTACGGACATATCCTGTTGTCTATACAGACAAACCTCTGGACTTACACCAACCTCGAATCCAGTGGCAACCATGTTAAACCGCGATTCGTTCGCGAAACACGATACACGAAGTGTGGAGTGGAAAGAGGAAGATGTCCCACCAGGCGTGCCAGAATCTGTTTACCGCCGAAAGCCGGGAAGACAAACGTCTTGCCTGAATTTGGGGGCAGATGCTATTTGGGTTTATCCTTCCACCTCTCCGAAGATGCTAAGTTGATTTATGGTTCCGTGTATCGGAAGTTTGGACGGATACAGCCGTTGTAGCAGATTTCGTCAAATTCCCCTCGTTTGTGAAGGGTTTTTTATTGTGGGGACGCTCTTCCCTGCAGGCGCAAGCCCCTGCAGTTAATTACGTTACTGTATAGCGATAACCACTTTCTCCTACTCCAGAAGGTCACTTCGTGTCGTGTGTCTTTGTTTTGTTTTTAGTTGCCCGTGGATTGTATACGAAGACTAATTTATGTTGTCGCCCATAGGGTGTGGATTAGTCCAAATCCGTATATTCTTAGATTTGGGTTTGGTTTAATTTAAGGATCGTTAATCTCGTTTGAGATTAAGATCAACTTAAATATTTGTTAAGGATACGATAGTCTGATCTTGGACTAAGATCTACATAACGGGAGTTTAGGATCGTTTTTGATCCAACAAAGGAGCATTTTGGCTCTATCGTTTTAGTTTAGGGACTTTTCGGTCCGTGGATCACCATTTTTGGGATGAGGGTTTAGTTTAAGGACGTTACGGTCCATAGCTAGTTTAAGGACATTGCGGTCCACAGGGATGTGCTCATGGATTTGGAAGTGCACCAAAGAGCTATTGGTTGTCGGGACCCTCCACCTCTCTGAAGACGTTGAAGAATTACAACGACATGTATCAGTGATATGGAGAGATGTACCCTTGAACCGGATTCCAGATTGCAGGGAGAGATTAATGTGTAATGAACATCATTTTAAATACCAACTGTCGGGAGATCATTAGTCGTCTTTGTAAGTAAGATCGATTTGGGGAGACCTGAGCATAGGAGGGCTCGGTTGATTAGTGATCAAAATGGTTTTGGCTTCGGGAGATTTGGCTAATTTGGACTAAGGTTAGCCTCTCATGGTGTTAAACACTAATATTATCTTGGGGCTCACATGCTCCCACGTGAGGCTCTAAAGCAGTGTTAAACACTGAAATTTGGAGCGCTCATGTATGGACGTAAGGCACCTGAGAATTGGGCACTGCTTCTTTGGGTTTATTCCCTTGTTATTTTATAAGTGCTAAGCACTATTGGGGGTCACGTAGGATCACGTGAGGCGCCCCAAAAATGGGAACTGTCTTTGGTTTATTCCCTTTTTCTTTTTATAAGTGCTAAGCACTATTAGAGGGTCACGTGGGATCACGTGACTCGATCTCAGTCTTTCCTTTTTGTTCCTCAGAGGTGCTCGCGTGGGAACACGTGATCTGTTGTTATAGCGTTGAACGCTAATATGCATGGAGCTCTTGATCTGAGTTTTAAGAATTTCAGGTCCCTTATTTTTAAAAGAATTAAATTTTTTTATAGGGTTAAACCCTAGTTTTATCAGAGAAATTAAATTCATATATCTTTTGGTAAGAATTAAATTCTTTGAACTTAGTTCTTTCCCCTAAGTTTTGAATCTGCATGACAGAATCTCCCCGATGAGAATTAAATTCTCAACTTGTGGGAAGATCTGCTTTTGCAGACCTCAACCAGAGGAAGAACTAAGTTCTTTTTAGAAGAGTTAAACTCTTGAAATGGCGAAGAAGAGATAAGATAATCTCTATGTCTTTTTTCGTACCTAGGGTTTCTTTTTCTAAAAAAAAGCTCTTCTTCTTTTTTTTTTGTTTTCTCAAATCTTATGGGGGGTCCCCTCTTTCTTTAGAGAATTAAATTCTCTCTCTATTTTTCTTCCTCTCTCCCCATGTGTCTTTCTCCTCCTCTCCTCGCTCATATTTATACAAGAAGAACAAGAATCAATTTGTTAAGAGAATCTCTCATTGAGAGATCGTGATTGATTCCATGATCTTTTAGATCAATCGGTGAATTTTCTTCACCCTTGGATTTTTAGTCCAAAAGCTCTCTGTTTAACAGAAAGGATTTCTTGTTTGTTTGACAAGATTATGTATCTCTTGTTAGTTTTAACAAGATCAGAAATATATTTTCTTAATATAAAATTTAATTCTATCATATCTTTTTAGTTTAACAAGATCATAAATATATTTTTTTATATAGAATTTAATTCTATCATATGGATATCTCGTTAGTTTAACATAGAATTTTATTCTTATCATATGAATATCTTGTTAGTTTAACAAGATTAGGAAAATATTTTCCTATGATAGAATTTTATTCTACCAGATAATCACCGTTGGATCTTTGATCCAAAAGTTCTCTGTTTAACAGAGAAGGTCTTTCTAGTTTGAGGAAGATCAGGAAAATATTTCCCAAATAGGATTTAATTTTATCACATAGAATTTAATGGGAACATTTTAAATCGGGGCGCTCACATGCTTTGCATGTGAGAGGTAAGAGAACTCACGTGTTTAACACGTGACCCCTGATGTGGGTTTTAGCCTGTTTATGTTCAGTGCTCATACACATAAGCCTGTTTGGCCATTAGTGATTTATGTTCAGCGCTCATATGCTTTGCGTATGAGCGCTCACGTGTTTTACACGTGAGGCATGTTTGGTCCTTAGTTATTTTCTTTCAGCGCTTATATGCTTTGCATATAAGCGCTCACGTGTTTAATATGTGACGTCCAACCGTGAATTTTTTTCCTCTTTCATCTCTCTCTTTTTTTAAGGGTTATAAGGGAACAAATAGCTCTTGGACAAAAATTTTGGCGGGAACAGGTTTGAAGGAAAATTTGATAAAAGCAGTGGGAGACATCGATTAGATAAGATAAATAATCAATCTAATCTTGCAAGAGCTTTCGCTGAGTGTTTTCTTTTCTCTCTCTTAATGGAAGATACCCATGACTGGACTTAAGCTTCTACTAGAGAAAAATAAACTGACGGGACCCAATTATAAAAACTGACTGAGGAACGTAAACATTGCCCTTACATACGATAAGGTTGCATATGTCCTCACTGTTCCAGCCCCTCCCATCTCAGGCCCTGATTCCTTTATTGCGGATAAGGAGATCCGCAAGACATGGGATATTGATTGTACCACAACCAAATGCCTCACGTTAGCTTCGATGGACAATGAACATCAAAAGCAACATGAGAAAATGGATGTTCAATCCATCTTTTTCCATACAAAGGAGTTGTATGGGGAGCAGTCTCGTGCTCTTCGATACGAGGCATCAAGAAAGTTATTTCAGATGAAAATGGCTGCCGGTACATCAGTAGGAGATCATGCCTTGAAGATGATTGGACTTATTGAAGAACTTGAAGACCTGGGTTGGACTATGGAGAATGAACAATATGTTGATATAGTTCTACAATCTCTCCCCCTGCTTATGCTCAGTTTATAGTGAACTTCAATATGCACAATATGGAGAAGTCACTTCCTGAACTTCTCAATATGTTGAGAAGTGCAGAGAGCACGCTCAAGCTAGTGAAAACTCCCTCTCCGATTAATGGGCCCATTCCCCCTTCCGTCCCAAAAGCCAAGGCTAAGGGAAAGAAAAAGAAGAAACCCACTAAACTGAGAGGTGGAGTTAAAAAGGCAAAGGGAAAAGACAAATTAGAGGCTGAGGGATCTGGGAAAGGAGAATATTTCTACTGCCACAAGTCGGGACACTGGAAGCGTAATTGTACTGAGTACCTCACTGATCTCAAGAATAAGAAGTATGGCGATGCTTCCGCTTCAGGTGTGATCGTCACTGAAAACTGTTTTTCTATAAACTCTGCATTCTGGGTATTAGATACCGGTTCGGGTTCTCACATCTGCAATTGTGTGCAGGGATTAAGAAATAGCAAAGTTTTGAAGACAGATGATCATACTCTCCAGGTTGGAAATGGTTCCAATATACATATTGTATCAGTGGGAGAGTATCACCTAGGGTTGCCCTCGGGATGTATATTAGTTTTGAACCCGTATTATTTTGTACCAAGCATGCTATGTAATATAATATTTGTTTCTTTGTTAGAAAATGAAGGATATCATTTTGTGTTGCAAAAGAATGTTATAAACATTAACCTGCATCAATAGTTAATTAGGTATGGTACACTAAATAACGGCATTTACGTCCTAAATCAACACACAATTTTCAACCTACAACACACGAACAAAAGAAAATTTTCAGATATAAATGAAGCTTTTGTATGGTATTATAGACTTGGTCATATTAACGAAACAAGACTAACCAAGCTACATAAAGATGGATATTTAAATCCTTTTGAATATAAATCTTATGCGACTTGTCAGTCTTGCATCAAGGGTAAAATGATCAAAACTCCGTTTATTGGACACGGAGAGAGAGCTACTGAACTCTTAGACCTCATACATAGTGATATATGCGGACCAATGTCTACACATGCTAGAGACGGTTATTCTTACTTCATAACTTTTACTGATGATTTCTCGAGGTTCGGACACGTGTTCTTGTTGAAACATAAGTCTGAAGCTTTCGAAAAATTCAAGGAGTATAAACTTGAAGTAGAAAAACAAACCGGTATGAGTATCAACTTCGATCAGATCGAGGAGGAGAGTATTTAAGTACAGAGTTTTTAGACTTCCTAAAAGAGAATGGGTTTCTCTCTCAGCTCACTCCCTCTTACACACCACAGCACAACGGTGTGTCAGAACGGAGGAATCGTACCCTATTAGATATGGTACGTTCAGTGATGAGTGATACTGAGTTACCACTTTCCTTTTAGGGGCATGCATTGGAGACTACAGTGTATCATTGAACAGGGTTCCAACCAAAACCGTGCTTACCACTCTATATGAGATATAGTATGGGAAGAAACCATCTCTTAAATGAGTTAGGATATGGGGTTGTCCTGCTTATATTAAAAAGCAGAATCCAGACAAACTTGAGACACGATCGGTTTTGTGTATATTTATGGGATATCCAAAACATTCATATGGATATCTTTTCTACCACAAAGAGGAACAAAGAGTGTTTGTTTCTCAGTATGCCACATTTTTAGAAAATGAATTTTTTACAAATAATACTGATGGCAATGCGGGTAGAACTAAAAGAAGTTCTAGAGACACAAATAACTACTGACGATTTGGTTGAACCTAAAGTTGCAATAGAACCCCACAAAACTCAGTCACTCCGTAGATCTAGTAGGACTTCTCGCCCACCGGAGAGATACTATGGTTTCCTCATTGATGGTGATAGAGAAGATTGCATCATGGATGATGATGACCCTACTAGTTTTCAGCAAGCTATCATGAGTGGTGACTCGGTGAAATGGCTGGATGCCATGAGATCCGAAATGGAGTCCATGCACACCAACAAAGCATGGACTTTGGAAGTTGCACCTTCTGGAGTAAAACCCGTAGGGTGCAAATAGATCTTTAAGAAAAAGATTGGTGTGGATGGACAGGTGGAGACCTATAAAGCAAGACTTGTAGCGAAAGGATTTCGTCAAAGACCAGGATTGGACTATGACGAGACCTTTTCTCCAGTCGCAATGCTTAAATCCATTCGGATCCTACTTGCTATTGCTGCTTACTACGACTATGAAATCTGGCAGATGGATGTTAAGACTGCATTTCTAAATGGTGATTTGGAAGAATGCGTCTTTATGGATCAGCCGGAAGGCTTCATTGACGGTGGGAGCAGCGAAAAAGTATGTAGGTTGCTTAAATCCATTTATGGATTAAATCAGGCATCACGGAGTTGGAACATCTGCTTTGATGATACAATCAAAGAGTTTGATTTTATCAAAAATGTATATGAACCTTGCATTTATAAGAAGATTGTAGGGAGTATTGTCACATTTCTCATATTGTACGTGGATGACATTCTCTTGATAGGAAATGACATTCCTATACTACAATCAGTCAAACTATTCTTATCATAAAGGTTCTCCATGAAGGACCTAGGTGATGCCTCATACATTTTAGGCATTAAAATCTATAGAGATTGTTGGGATTGTCCCAATCAAGGTACATTAACACTATCTTAAAGAGATTTAGTATGGAAGATTCCAAGCGAGGTACTTTACCCACTTGTCACGGAATCACTCTCTAAAGATTTTTGTCCAAAGTCTGATGAAGAGAGAGCTCGCATGAGTGTTATACCCTACGCATCTGCTGTAGGATCTATCATGTATGTGATGTTGTGTACTCACCCTGATGTTGCTTATACACTTAGTATAGTAAGCAGGTATCAATCCAATCAGGGGAGAAACACTGGACAGCTGTGAAGTACATTCTTAAGTACTCACGAAGGACTAAAGAAATGTTCTTGGTGTATGGTAATGGGGATCTCCAGATGGAGGGCTTTACCGATTCCAGCTTCCAAAGTGATAAGGATGACAGCAAATCTATCTCGGGGTTTGTATTTACCCTCAATGGAGGGGCGATTTGTTGGAAGAGTTCCAAACAGGATACCGTTGTAGACTCAACGATAGAAGCTGAGTACATTACTGCAAATGATGCTGCCAAGGAAGTCGTCTGGATGCGGAAGTTCATCTCAGAACTTGGAGTAGTTCCCAACATTATTGATCCAATACCATTGTATTGTGATAATAATGGGGTTATGGCATTGGCCAAAGAGCCTGTTAGTTGTATGTATGCCCTAGAGGCCATTGTTGTACATGATTGTATATTACAATGGATGCTTGGACATATATAGGGAGGACTTTCTTTCTCGACATGATAGTATGCTATCTGGTTATTCTTTATCTTAACATGTAGACCAGTATTGTGATGTTGTCTTGCTCTCACATATTGGTAAAGCCCTTAGGATATATACTTGACTACCAGGATTATGATGCAGATCATACTAGTGGGGCCAAGGTAGTCTACAAGTACATCCTTTAAATGTTCCTAGTCATGGGAATATCGAGACAGGGCATCGATATTCCAGAATTGACTGGCGTATACGTTTCTTGACCCATTTAATAAGCGGTGGATGATCCCACATCCATTGGTGTTTGACATCAAAGATAGTATATGGGTGCTCAGTGGACACTGGGTACACTGAACAGGACTCGCCGAAAACTCCTACATGGTATTATACCTAACGTCAAATAGCAGTTCTCTGGTGACACTGGTACTGGTTAGTCTGTAGACCCGAGATCGTTATAGAGTCTTGTGTGATTCCCACTGTACTTTGATTTCCACCTTACCACGTTTAAGAGAGCATGCAAAACGGTGGTTTTTGGGTACAGTCCTGAGTCATATGGAGGTAATGAGCGATAGGAGGGGATTCGTCTCTCCCAGTATTGGGAGTTGATGTTGCGCTGTGCTCGATTGGCCATAACAGGAAGTCCCTGGCCAGGGCTGATACGGAGATTTACTGTTAAGTATTATCAGTAGTTTCTCGACCTGTTATGAGCCTCATATCGGCATGACTTATCAAGTTACTGGGGTCTGACGTTTACTACCCCTAGACTCGATATGCAACATATCAGACGAAGAGACTGGACTGTACGGTAGTGTTGCTGTTGGATTCACAGGAGTATGGATAAGCTTGCTTGTTGATTTTCTGATCGCTTAATACCCGGGTAGCCGTTACGTCCAGCTAGTACCGCTGACGGCTTGTGGGTGACTGATATGATCATCACCTACTGTCGGCGTATTTACGAGTCATTAAAGTCCTACACATAGGTTTCCTAGCTCATGCGAAACGAAGTAGGGCACATATGTGATATGTGCAGGACCAAGATTAATACGTGTATGTGATACCGTATTCCAATCTCGCAATATAGGTTATCTATGATATAACCGGATTGTTGAATCAAGTGTTGATTCAATGATATGTTATATGTATATGTGATATGCATATAAATGAGATTAGTTGATTGTATGCGATACAGCCGGGTTATTAAATCAAGTGTTGATTTAATAATTTAATGTGTAATTATATATTTGATATATTAATATACATTAACTAATATTAGCTCACTTAAGAAAATGTTTTCTCTTTATACATACAAATATATATGTGATATATTAATGTATTTATTATGTGTCATGCTAGATGATACATTGGACTTAGGTGTATAAGACTCATACCTAACTTAAGATAATTTTGGTGTTTAAATATTAAGGGAAAATCAAAATTAGGTGGAAATTAACATGGCTAAGATGCTTGTGGAAGCATGGAGAAGTTTTGACTTAAATCCACTAATTTTGTCTTACTCTAGATATTTATTAACGTAACCATTATCTTTAGCCATGGTTTAGTCTCTACATGGGTTGATATAAGATATTTTTCTCACCGATGGTTCACACTTGATTCATTCATCTTCTTTTTCATCTCCATTTTTGCTCTTTAGCTCTTGAGTAAAAAGAAAAAGGAAAAGGGAAAAATAATTCTAAAGTGAGAAAAATTCCTACTTCACCAATCTATACCAAACTTGCTATTTAGTATAGGTTGTTTCTTCACTAGTTCATCAATTAGTGAAGAGGTGCTTTGAGTTAGTGATTCTTCGACGTAGATCGTCTTCGGCCTCGAATATCTTTGAGCAAGCTCGTTCCTTTCACCTAGTGGAGCCTAAGGAGAGTCCGGAACACCACTACTGTAACGTTTTAAAAATCGTTTAGGTTAATTATGTGTTAATTAGTGATAATACATGTTTTCCGTAAACCGAGATATAATTATTTTTCCCACATAAACATAATTATACATATTTTTAATTATGTAATTGCTTGCATGAGTGCTTGACTGGTTACTTATTTAATTGCTAGTTACTTAAATATTTTTCCTTAATTATTTATTTTTAATTATTATTTTAATCATACACTTATACACTAAATTAGTGATAATTACAAATTAGAATGGGTTAATACATTTTTGTGCACCATGACACAATTAAACTAAATTGTAACATGTTGTTTTAAACAAGGTTTGACCATGGTTCTAGATTATATTAAACTTTTATATAAATAAAACAAAAAATGAAAAGAATAGGAAAAGAGAGGCATGGTGTATATTAATGAGGTATAGGCATATTTATTTGAGCATGGTATGTGTGCTTGTGGAGGTAACCTTACCTCCCCCCTCACCCTTTTTCCTCACTAGGCTCGGCCAGCAACAGTGGCAGCCCCTTCCACTTCTTCTTCTTCATTTTCACTTGCAAGCCCTCATTTTTCCTCATCTCAAAATCCACAAAATTAATTCTATTTCCTATTAAAATTATCACAAGATTACTTTGCCTAAACTAAGCATAGTTCTTGAAAACAAGTTGGCATTCTTGGTAGCAATACCTGGCTAATGAGATCTTTCCAAAATCTTGAGGTATATTAATCTAAGTTGTTACTTGTTAATTATTTGCTTAAATCTAATTTTAATTAGATATTAATATAGCTTTAATTGCAAAATAGAATTTTAAAGAGAAGGGTTTGGTTAAAAATTTAAAGTCTTTATCACTTAATTAGATTAGCTAAATGTAGTGAATATCTAATGGTTTCTTTTTAATATAATCTAGTTGTTAAACTTGAAAATCTTTGCTTTTAATCAACTTAATTAAATGTTCATGCAACTAATTTCATTTTTAGTATGTAAAAAGCGAGATTTAAAATTGGTAAATATTTTGGTGGCTTAATTAAGATATTTAAATGTAATTTGTGGCCACTAGGTTTAAGCATACATCGCATTTAAATATCTACCATTGCTAGGCGTATATATACCTCATTGCATCATCATTCATACATAGTTATCTAATCATACATCGCATCACATATTGTCGATATCATAAACATCTATCATTACCGACATGTTCATATATTGTGATTCTTCTTGGAGATTTCAGTATTGATGAGATTTCTGGATTTTGGGGAAAACCGCAAGAATTTTATAAACCTATTATCATTTTAAAGTAGAAATTGCGGTTTTCTCGTGATATGATGTGTGTGGCGTCCACCATGAGTTTTCTCAGCTCTTGAGCCGTATCATATACCCGATTTGAGGAGGGGGATGCACCGTCTGCGGGTATATGGTGGACCCAGTGAGGTACCCCGGGGAAAAATAGACGTATTGAGAAGGTGTTGAGCCTGGTAGAGGAGCATTACCTACCGGTTATTTTGGCTCGGCGGTTATCCGGAGGACACCGACCGGTGTCGTAGGATTTGACAGATTTGAGAGCCGATCTTGTAGGGTTCCTAGGCACTCTAGTGAGGTCTCCCAAGCCATCGACCATGACAATTTCAAAAGAAATGGTGCCTACAAACCCTAGTGTACGGATCGATAACTAGATGTCTAGGCGAAAAGAGCTAGTTAACAACTTAACTATTGAGAATACGGAAATACAACCTTTGTAGATCCGGTCCTCCACCTCCACGGCTCCGCAACGAGGTCGTCTCCGCTGTCCAAATCTAATCCGGGCTCTAGAGTCGGCTTCGTCGGAGAATGGGCAAGCTAGGTCGTCGATGTCCATGCCAAAGATGATCTACGTCGAGGCATCGATAGATCAAGCTCCACCTTCACCAAACCCTAAAATCTTGTGAAGGAAACACACTCTACTACTTGGCAAGAGGTAGAGGATGAAGAAATAGGAGGTGGGTTAACTTTAGAATTGGATTTCTCACTCTTTCCATCAATCCACCATTGATGGAGCTTGCTTTTCATGAAGAAGAAGAAGAGCAAGAAGAAGATAATTGTTATGATAAGAATTAATTTAATTAGAAAAGAAACTCATTCTTATCATAACATGACCATGGTTAGTTGTAGAGAGTGAACTAGGGTTAGTGGAGTGGTTAGGGTTAAGCATGAGACAAAATGGTTAACTAAGTCAAAGCTTCATGAAGATTCATGAACAAAACAAAAGAAGCCACCATTTTCTCATTTGCTTTTCTTTTATCCATTTATCAAAAAGAATAAATGAATAATAAAGAAAATAAAACCCTAAACATAAACACAACCATGGTTCAAACTTTACACTTAACCAAAGTGGTATGCATCATCAAACATGATACAAACATGTGCACATAAACATATCGCATATACAATGCGCATACCCGAGCGAGAAAATCCATCTTAAGTAAACCGATACTAGTTGATGCAAAGTAATATATCAAATATGCATTAAATCATTAAATCAACACTTGATTCAATGACCCGGTTATGTCGCACACAACCGACTAGTATACAATATATCGGCTTATCGAATCAACGCTTGAATCGATAACTAGGTTATATCGCATACAACCATTCGATATATTTATCGCGAGAATAGAATACGGTATCACATACACGCATTATTCTCGGTCCCGCACATATCTCATATGCGCTCCTATTTCGTTTCGCTTGAGCCAGGAAACCTCTGTGTAGGACTCTAAAGACTCGTCAATACGCCGGCAGCAGATGATGATCATATCAAGCATCCACAAGCCGCAAGCGGTCTGCTAAACGTAACGGCCACCCGGGTATTGAGCGATCTGAAGATCGACGAGCAAGCCCGCTCACACTCCAGTGAATCCGACCAGTAACACTACCGTACAGTCCGGTCTGATCGTCTGATATGTCGCATATCTCGCCTAGGGGTGGTAAACGTCAGACCCCAATAGCTCGATAAGTCGTGTCGATATGAGGTCTATAACTGTTCGAGAAACTACTGGTAACACTTACCAGTAAATCTCAGCAACCCTGGCCAGGGATTTCCTGTTATAGCCAATCGAACACAGCGCAACATCAACCCCTATACCGGGAAAGACGAATCCCCTCCTATCGCGCATTGCCTCCATGTGACTCGGGACTGTACCCAAAAACCACCGTTTTGCACGCCCTCTTGGACGTGGTAAGATGGAAATCAAAGCACAGTGGGAACCACACAAGACTCTATGACGATCTCGGGTCAACAGACTACTCTGTACCAGTGTCACCAGAGAACTGCCATCTGACGTGAGGTATAATACCATCTGGGAGTTCTCGGCGAGTCCGTCCAGTGTACCCAGTCTCTACTGAGCACCCGTATATCTCCTCTGATGTCAAACACCGATGGATATGGGATCATCCATCGCCCATCTGTATGGGTCGAGAAGGTACACGCTAGTCTACTCTGGTATATTGATGCCCCGTCTCGATATACCCACGACTAGGGAGTTTGAAGGATGTACTTATGGACTACCATGTCCCCACTAGTATGATCCGCATCATAGTCCAGGTAGTCAAGTACAGATCCTAAGGGCTTTACCAACATGTAACAGAGAGACAATCAGCATACACGTTAAGGTAAAGGGTAACCAGATAGCATACTATCATGTCGAGCAAGAAAGTCCTCCCTATATATGTCCCAGCATCCACTACAATATACATCCCATGTACAGTAATGGCCTCTAGGGCATACATATAACTAACAATCTCCCACTTGCACTAGGGCCATCTGTAGCAGTGGTTGCAGTATCTCATACTCAACCATCCCATAAAAGTCTCTCTCTGGGAACAGGCCTTTGTGAGTGGATCCGCTGTGTTGTCCTCTGAGTCTACTCTCCTAACCTCGATCTCCCTGGAGATCAACCATCTCCATGATCAAGTGATACTGCCTTAGAATATGTCTGGATCACTGATGGGACCGGCGTTCCTTGGCATGAGCCACGACTCCATTGTCTCACAATGGTAGGAACGTAGTTCATCTCATGAACCAATATACACCCAAACAGCCTCTTTGGTAGCATCTTAAGTAGCGATGTATCCTGCCTTTATCGTCTAGTATGCCACGGTATCTAGCTTGGAACTCTTCCAATATACCGTCCCTTTACTGAGGGTAAAGACAATGCCTGCGACTGACATTCAGTCATCTTTATCACCCTGGAACCCTTCCAGTGATTCTTCCCAGGGTCGATTGATACCTTCTCACTACAACTAGTGAGAATCCTAACATCCATTTAGATCTATCTCATAGATCCAAACCTAGGATTTAGTAGGTATCACTTTGATCCTATATGGAGAATCATTGTGATTAGCGGAGATTGACCGAGCGTAGCATAGGAAACTCTTTCCCTATCAAGAGTATGTCATCCACGTACTCTACGAGGATCGTCACCATACTCCCTACTACCTTTTTGTATATACAAGGTTCATCCAACTTCTTTGACTAATTCATCAAAACAGATGTTCCATCTCCGCGATGCCTGCTTTATCATATAAAACATCTTGCACACGTTTCCGCTGCTCCCACTGTCTACGAGGCCCTCTGGCTGTGTACTTATAGACGCTCTCTTCTAAATCATCATTTAGAAGAGCAGTCAAGACACCCAACCACCAGATATCGCAGTCATGGTATGTAGCCGTGGCAAGTAGGATCTGGATGGACTTAAGCATAGCTACTTAGAAAAGATTTCATCATCATCCATACCTGGTCAATGACGTAGACCTTTAACAAGTCTAGCTTTGAAAGTCTCAACCTTTCCATGTACACCAAGTAATCTTCTCAAGATATACTTGCTCCTGATGGGGATTTAACCCTTCAGATATAGCAACCAAAGTCCATACTTTGTTGGTGTATAAGGATTCCATCTCAGATCGATAAACATCCAGCCATTCTTACAGAGTCTCACTCTTGATGGCCAGCTCGAAACTAGTTGGGTCATCATCTCATGATGCAATCCTCGCTCCTACTGTCATAGAGAAACCGAAGTATCTCTCAGGTGGGTGAGGAACCCTACTAGATCGGCGGAGAGGCTGAGGTTCGTTGGAATCTACTGAATCCTTTGGTTCTATCAAATCATGTGCTGTAGTTTGTATAGCTGGAACATTTCCAGTTCTACATTACAGACCTTGCCTTTAGCTTGTCCGGATTTTGCTTTTAGACATAGGCCGGACAACCCCAAATCTTAACTAGCTTAAGACATGGGCTCTTCCCTTTCCATATCATATATGAAGTGGTAGGCAACTGATTCGATTCGAACCCTATTCAATAGGTATGCAACTTCTCAAGTGCATAACTCCCTAAAGGAAATAGGTGACTCAGTAGTACTCATCATAGAGCACACCTTATCAAATAGGGTGTATCTGCTCCGCCCCGATATACCATCGTGCCATGGTGTATACGGAGGAGTAATGCTGAGAGAGAATCTCATTCTCCTTTAAAATAGTCCAGGAATTCCGTGCTCAAGTATTCTCCTCCTTGATCTCATCAAAGGACATAATACTTTTACCCGTATTTTGGTTCTCTACTTCTAACTTATATTCTGTGAATATCTCAAAAGGTTCGGACTTATGTTTCAACAGGAACATATGTCTGAATCTAAAGAGATCGTCAGAGAATGTAATGAAGTATAAAGAACCAGTCTTGGTATGTGTAGACAGGGGAGCTTACATACATCAACATGTATCATCCCAAGAGTTCACTAACTCTTTCTCTGTTTCCAATAAACGGAGCTATGGTCATCTTATCTTTGTGACATGACTGGCGAGTTTCACAAGATGTAAATTCAGACTAATTTAAATATGCATCTTTATGTAACTCTAGCTAGTCGGGTCACATTGATCTGACCTAGTCTACAATGCCTCAAGAAGAATTCGTTCATTTCTGAACTCTTCCTCTTGTGTGTGTTCCATATACTAAGAACTGTAGTTTGATTTAGAACATCAATGCTTTTAGATAACGTGCCTGAACCGATCAACTTTTGATATAGGAAATGTTCAAAACATTATCCAACAATACAAAATTTTATCATTTCTTTACTAATAAAGAGATAGATATGATTTTGTATATCAGGTTCGGTATCTAACAACATTCGTTCAGAATCAATGTATCGTAATACAGGGTGACAGTGACCGACAGACTTGGCTGCAACTCTTGCCCCGTTTTCTGCCTCATGAAACTTATCACCCGTTCTCAGTTTTTCTACCTATCTGTAGCCCTATGTAACAGATTACATATCTGGGATCCTGATCTGGTATCACATACCCAGGACGTAAAGGATACTGAGAAACAGTTCTGTATAATGAACACACCCGAAGATGATGCATCAGCATGTACTCTCTTCGTTTGGGCGGCACGGGAAATCTGGTATTCCCCAATTTCCTGCTCTGTCTTATAACAATTATAAGTTGGAGCGGGACCAACGTTCCCCAGCTCAGTATAACAAGCGGGTTCGGTCAATATTCCGTATTATTATCTTGATTAAGGTGTGATATGGTCGCTACCTGGAGAGAGAGAGAAGAAAACACTCAGCGTGCGCTCTTGCAAGAATAGATTGGTTATTATTTTATCTAATCAGGATGGCTCCCACTGCTTTTTATCAAATCTTCCTTCAAACCCTAAAAGGAAAGACTAGCCGGGATTAATTACACACTACAAGTTCGCCAATCTTTCAGCCAGGCCAGTGTCGGTACTTTGAGGGAGGTCCCCCGTGCTTTCGCACGAACCTAATTACTGTAAACCTCGTTTTCCCAGAGGCGTAACCTCGTTAACACCTTTCTAGACACCTACTTGATCGGCTAATTGTAATGTATAAAACTCTCCCAGGAGTAACTCTTACTCGCAGCGGGTATCGGGATCCAACTATCTCATAGAAGGTATGCAATCTCATTACAAATTTCAACACTTGAAATTCCCGATAATATTTTGCCCCTAGCACCCTATGACCTTGACGGAGGTCAACAAACCATAGGCTACTAGTCAAGTTCAACCCGTCATTTCTTGATCGAATTAAACCCACCAGCACGACCCTTGACGGAGGTCAACAAGGCCGCACGACTACCCTAACTCAATCTGCATCATATGCATAAGCAGATAAATACTGGTTAGCTACCGCACATTGCGCCTTGACGGAGGTCAACAAACGCAGCACGAATACTAAACAGCACTTATCTGAAATGACGGAGGGCTATGACAGGTTTTTCTGAAAACCTATTGCGTAATGAACTTGATATCGTTGTAGGATCGAATGAATTTTGAAATAGAGTGTTTTTGAGGCTTTTCTAGTTTTGCTAAAGGAGTCACTCCCGGTGAAGGGATCGTCGGTCCTTTCCTCGTCGAATGAGGTGCAGGATATATCACATATACCGCTGTGCAAAGCAAAAACACTTAAAAGCAATCAAAAGACAAACCGAGTGTGTAGCATCTGCCAGTTATTGCTAAAGGAGTCACTCCCGGTGAAGGGATCTCGGTCCTTTCCTTATCGAATAAGGTGCAGGATATATCACATATACCGCTGTGCAAAGCAAGAACTGTAGCTACCTGTTTTATTTTGAAATTCGATTCTACAACATCTTAGGTTTCTTTTATTTCATTAATCTCATTAATGAAGTCCCATCATTTAAGTACCTAAACATCACAGATAAATACGACGTACACTTATGCCATCCGCATTCGCCTCGATGTCCCCTCGTGCACCGTTAGGTTAGGTAACTAACGGCAGAGCGGGGCAGGGCTAGCGCGGGTGTAAAACATAAGTAACGCCTATATAATATATCATATATACTATATACTGTATCTATCACAGAACATCACATGATCACATCACAGATATCGCAGCAGAAGAATCATATGAATTATTGGATATACTAGGACGTCCGTGTTTTCAATACGAGCCAGTATAAAACACGGATTCCACGGTCGTGATGAATAGCCAAACCCACACCCCTAGACCCCTACGAGAGCGGCAAGCAACCCTACCAATTCTGGAGTTAGGAGACCCGGACTCGACTCCTCGAGTTGGTCTCCCACTGGACTCCAGAACCCGGTTACTTGTGCCCTCCTCCTTGGGTCTATCCTAGTGCGGAAAAGTAAATAATATACAAACGGTGACCACTTCCGCAACCTGGAAGCGCCCCAATAAAAGAATATTACATACAAGTTTTTACATGAATGAAAATGAAAAACACTCATCTCACATAAAAACCCCCGGCTATTCAAACACGACTATCCAATATAACATATCCAGCAACACATAACATCACATGTCATCAACGTAAGTAAATATGCGCATCCCAATTGTCGTTGACATATAGCAACGAAACCGGCGATATCACATATTACACTTACGGTCACAGAAAAGAAAGTGTAAAACTACAACAGTTGGAATCCGCAATCTGCATAGACATCACATGCCTAATCAAATGAATACCTTAGACATCACATGCCTAACAATTATAAACCCCGCATTTTAGTCTCATTATCGAAAACACTTTTCAATATCGAGTCGGGCAATTCAACAAGATTCCCGACAGCCTGATCGAATGCTCGTCGCAAACTTCAGTAGACGGCCGCACCCCCGATACCATCGACGAAGTGCACCAAGGCGGAACACCGCCACCGCGAGCACCCGAACGGATGCTTTCGGCGACGGGGTTCTCCTACAGTCACTTGGTCGGGGCTATGGAGTGAGGCTGTCTATTAAGTTTACCCGGCGAGTATTCGCGTACGCTACGTGATTGCGACGAACTTTTGATCACATCAAAATTCCGTGGCAACCGATCAATGGAGACTAAACTACTATGTTTATAACATTCATTTAGTTATCTCATAACTACTTGTGAATTCCAATTATTGTATCCCATTCCAGATAAACAGAAAATGTTAAACTTTCCGATTGAATATTCGAACACCCAAGTTTTCCCGAAACTGATCAACACATGAAACAAGTCTAACAACATTCCGTTCGTACCTCAGTACCAACGATCCAGCCGTAGAAGGGTCAAGCCAACGCCTCACATGTGGCACGCCGTACTGCCCCAAACCCGAAGGTTCAAAGGGCAGTTCAAGACGGTCACATAATCGAGTTAAGGTTTGTGTCTTCTAGAGGGACCATCACGTTACTTGCACTACTTAGAACGTCGTTAAACTACGGAAAAATCCAACACTTGGAAATTTCCCAACAGGGGAAAAATTGGGTATTTATATCCGGTCGAACTTTTTAACATATTCTAAAATTTATTCGGAAAGCCACACAGACAAAATTTGATATCCCGATCGAAACACCGAAGCCCCAAGTCAACTCAGAAAAATTCAACTCTGGAAAAAATATTAAAAATTCCCAGGAAGACCAACACTGGAAACTAGGAGTTACTGTGCAAACTTGGTCTCACAAAACGACAAATCGGCCGCACTTCCGCCGCACGAGCCACGCTCGTGCCGCGGAAGCGCGGCTCTTTAGTGGAATTAGGGATACGGGTTACACAGTTACTCTTAGATTTTCCTGTATGTTTTTCTGGATATTTTTAATACTGAAAATTCCCTGTTTTTAAAAAATGTACAGAGAGCATATTAGTTTTGGAGTTTCGGGTTCGTTCGGACTTCAATTTCCGTCTGGACTTCGCCTAAGGCTCTAGCTAGGCTCTGATACCACTGTAGGGTTCCTAGGCACTCTAGTGAGGTCTCCCAAGCCATCGACCATGGCAATTTCAAAAAAAATGGTGCCTACAAACCCTAGTGTACGGATCGATAACTAGATGTCTAGGCGAAAAGAGCTAGTTAACAACTTAACTATTGAGAATACGGAAATACAACCTTTGTAGATCCGGTCCTCCACCTCCACGGCTCCGCAACGAGGTCGTCTCCGCTGTCCAAATCTAATCCGGGCTCTAGAGTCGGCTTCGTCGGAGAATGGGCAAGCTAGGTCGTCGATGTCCATGCCAAAGATGATCTACGTCGAGGCATCGATAGATCAAGCTCCACCTTCACCAAACCCTAAAATCTTGTGAAGGAAACACACTCTACTACTTGGCAAGAGGTAGAGGATGAAGAAATAGGAGGTGGGTTAACTTTAGAATTGGATTTCTCACTCTTTCCATCAATCCACCATTGATGGAGCTTGCTTTTCATGAAGAAGAAGAAGAGCAAGAAGAAGATAATTGTTATGATAAGAATTAATTTAATTAGAAAAGAAACTCATTCTTATCATAACATGACCATGGTTAGTTGTAGAGAGTGAACTAGGGTTAGTGGAGTGGTTAGGGTTAAGCATGAGACAAAATGGTTAACTAAGTCAAAGCTTCATGAAGATTCATGAACAAAACAAAAGAAGCCACCATTTTCTCATTTGCTTTTCTTTTATCCATTTATCAAAAAGAATAAATGAATAATAAAGAAAATAAAACCCTAAACATAAACACAACCATGGTTCAAACTTTACACTTAACCAAAGTGGTATGCATCATCAAACATGATACAAACATGTGCACATAAACATATCGCATATACAATGCGCACACCCGAGCGAGAAAATCCATCTTAAGTAAACCGATACTAGTTGATGCAAAGTAATATATCAAATATGCATTAAATCATTAAATCAACACTTGATTCAATGACCCGGTTATGTCGCACACAACCGACTAGTATACAATATATCGGCTTATCGAATCAACACTTGAATCGATAACTAGGTTATATCGCATACAACCATTCGATATATTTATCGCGAGAATAGAATACGGTATCACATACACGCATTATTCTCGGTCCCGCACATATCTCATATGCGCTCCTATTTCGTTTCGCTTGAGCCAGGAAACCTCTGTGTAGGACTCTAAAGACTCGTCAATACGCCGGCAGCAGATGATGATCATATCAAGCATCCACAAGCCGCAAGCGGTCTGCTAAACGTAACGGCCACCCGGGTATTGAGCGATCTGAAGATCGACGAGCAAGCCCGCTCACACTCCAGTGAATCCGACCAGTAACACTACCGTACAGTCCGGTCTGATCGTCTGATATGTCGCATATCTCGTCTAGGGGTGGTAAACGTCAGACCCCAATAGCTCGATAAGTCGTGTCGATATGAGGTCTATAACTGTTCGAGAAACTACTGGTAACACTTACCAGTAAATCTCAGCAACCCTGGCCAGGGATTTCCTGTTATAGCCAATCGAACACAGCGCAACATCAACCCCCTATACCGGGAGAGACGAATCCCCTCCTATCGCTCATTGCCTCCATGTGACTCGGGACTGTACCCAAAAACCACCGTTTTGCACGCCCTCTTGGACGTGGTAAGATGGAAATCAAAGCACAGTGGGAACCACACAAGACTCTATGACGATCTCGGGTCAACAGACTACTCTGTACCAGTGTCACCAGAGAACTGCCATCTGACTTGAGGTATAATACCATCTAGGAGTTCTCGGCGAGTCCGTCCAGTGTACCCAGTCTCTACTGAGCACCCGTATATCTCCTCTGGTGTCAAACACCGATGGATATGGGATCATCCATCGCCCATCTGTATGGGTCGAGAAGGTACACGCTAGTCTACTCTGGTATATCGATGCCCCGTCTCGATATACCCACGACTAGGGAGTTTGAAGGATGTACTTATGGACTACCATGTCCCCACTAGTATGATCCGCATCATAGTCCAGGTAGTCAAGTACAGATCCTAAGGGCTTTACCAACATGTAACAGAGAGACAATCAGCATACACGTTAAGGTAAAGGGTAACCAGATAGCATACTATCATGTCGAGCAAGAAAGTCCTCCCTATATATGTCCCAGCATCCACTACAATATACATCCCATGTACAGTAATGGCCTCTAGGGCATACATATAACTAACAGATCTGAGAGATGGCTATTGAGATAATGAGATACATAGGTTGTGTCGATGCTTGACACGGATTTTCTGTCGATTTCATGGATGATACTCTAGTTTTATTATACAAAAGTTTTACTAAGATAAGGATACAGATTTTTTCATACCAGATATATCCAGGTTTTCGCGTTTGATTATTCATTCATGTTGTATTCATACTAGTGCATTGCATCATATTTGTTTATGTAGGTTGTGACGCATTGCGTGCATACTTACGATAGCCTTAGTAGATGTTACTTACTACTCACGAGTTGGCAACTCAGCCCCGTTGTGCCATAGTATCTTGCAGGTTCGACCCGTCAGTATAGTAGTGGCGGGCATACTTCTTCTCCTTCTCCTTTGTATCGACTTGCGATTTGCGCATAGGTGGGTTTTTGGGAGGAGATTCTTTTGTTCCCACCATGTATATTTATTTGTATCTAGTACACTCCATCGACCATTTATATTATGTGACTTAGAGACTGGGTAGTGAGATTTGTGTATTTGTTCTCTGGTGTCGAGCTCAAGTGAGCCGACGTGGTGCTTTCTTATTTTCTTTCTTTTATATGCTTATTGCGCATTATTATGATATATCTTGCATGTGGTTGTGTTCCGCCATTCGGCGAAGAGCTAGCTCCCGTTTGGGGATGCCTTTATTCATTACTTATGCATATTTTTGTATTGTACCCGTTTGGGGCCAGTATTTACAAAGGAAACTCTGCCGAAATTTTCGGAAAAACTTGATGCTTTTAAAATGTTTAATGCGACCTTATTTTGTTAAAATCACTTTCTTTAAAACAAGTTTTCCTTCACTCTATTTATTTAACGGTTTAGATTTCTGGGTTTTGGCTTACTTAGATTACGCTACGTCTCTAGACGTTGCGTGATTTAAGTGCCGGTCACATTCCACACTTTCGGGTCGTGACAACTACTTGGAGCAAAGGGACAACTACACGGAGCTTTAGAAGTGAAGAACCGGTCTACAAAGGTTGTATTCCTATATCACTTAGTGTAAAGTTTGTTTACATGTTATAAAAACCTTAATTCTCTAGTTAGACCCTGGTTTAGGTTGCTTTGCTCTCTAGATTTTTTAAAATTACATACCCGGTGCCTTATAAAACCTAGTGAGAGTGCCAAGAAACCCAGCAGAGCCCAGGTCCCATCAACGATCCAGACACATCCTGAGGCGATATCATTTGATCCGGGAGATAGTTGATTACCGCGACATCGAGATTCGGAGAGTAGACACAAAGAATAACACCGCGGATCCACTCACCAAGGCCCTTCCACAGACGCAACATGAGTGAATTTTTAAGATGTTGTGTATGAGATACGCTAATAACTGGCCTTAGTGCAAGTGGGAGATTGTTGGATATATATATGCCCTAGAGGCCATTATTTGTATAGTGGATTCTTGGACATGTATATATATAGAGGACTTTCTTGCTCGACATAATAGTATGCTATCTGGTTGGTCTGTATCTTAACATGTTCACTTGATTGTGTTTACTGTTCATTTGATACATGTTAATAAAGCCTTTAGGATATCAGCTTGACTACCATGATTATGATGCAGATCATACTAGTGGGGCATGTATAGTCTATAAGCATATCCTTAACTGTTCCTATTTGAGAGAGTATTGAGACGGGGAATCGATATTCTAGAGTAGACTAGTGTATATGTTTCTTGACCATGTATGGGGGCGATGAATGATCTCATATCCATTGGCGTTTGACATCAAAGATTGTATACAGGTGGTCATTGGAGACTGAGTACACTGAACAGACTCACCGAGAACTCCTATATGGTATTATACTTATCGTCGAATAGTAGTTCTTTGGTGACACTTGTACAGGTTAGTCTGTAGACCCGATATCGTCATAGAGTCTTGTGTGTTTCCCACCGTCCTTTGATTTCCACCCAACCACGGCTCTACTAAGTCGTGCAAACAGGTGGCTTTTAGGTACAGTCCCGAGACACATGGATGCAATGAGCGATAGGAGGGGTTTCGTCTCTCCCTGTATTGGGAGTTGATGTTGTACTATGCGCGATTGGCTATAATTGCAAGTCCCTGGTCAGGGCTGGTGAGATTTACCGATAAGTGTTATCAGTAGTTTCTCGACTTGTTATAGGCCACACATCGGCATGACTTATTGAGTTATTGGGGCTTGACGATTCCATCCCCAGACTCAATATGTAACATATCAGGCGAAGAGACCGGACTGTACGGTAAGTGTTGCTAGTTGGGTCTACAGGAGTTTGAACAAGGTTCTTATGTTCGCTCAATACCTGGGTAGCCGTTACGTGTAGCTAGTACAGCTGACGGTTTGTGGGTATCTGATATGATCACTGCCCACTGCTAGCGTACTGACGAGTCTTAGAGTCCCACATAGGGGTTTCCGAGCTCAGGCGAAATGAAGTGGGGCACATATGGAGATATGTACGGGAGCTTGATTAAATACGAATATATGATACCATATTTTAATCTAGCATTTTTTATTAGTCGGGTTATATGTGATATGACCGGGTTATTAAATCAAGTGTTGATTTAATACAAAGACTAATTACTCATTTATAATTCCTTTCTTTATGCATGTGTGTGTGTGTGTGTCTATATATATGTGTGTGTATGTGTGTGTGTGTGTGTCATGGTGGATGATACATTGGATATGGCTATGCTAGACTCACATGGAAATATATTAGATATTTATTGATTTTGTGAAAATGGAAATTAGAATAATGAGTCATGGTTTCTACACTCTTTTAAAAATATCTACAACCATGGGTCATTATTTTAATCTCCACTCACCTCTTAAAATATCTAAGTATTTTTATGGCTCATAATGGTGATTATCATTCTCTTTTTATCTCAAGTTAAGCCATTAGTTCATCTTCTTCCTCTAAGCTCTCTATCTTTTCTTAGTGAGAAAAAGAGAAAGAGAAAGAAAAAGAAAGGTCATTTAGTGAGAAAAATCCCACTTCATCAATTTATACCAGTTTAGTAAACTTGTATAGGTTGTTAGCTTCACTTCATCTTAGTTTAGTGAAGCAAGAGGTTGAGTGTAAGCAACTCCGGATGGATCATCGTAGACATCGAAGACTTCAAGTGGAGTTGTTCCAAGCTTCGAGTGGAGCCAAAAGGAGCCCAAGAATTTCTACACGGAGCCATTGAAGAGAAGGGGTGGTCTACAAAGGTTGTAGTTTTCTTTCTCTTAGTTCTAGACACTCTTTGTATATGATACTTATCCTAATCTCTAGTTTAATTCGTGGCTTGTGTGCTTTAGCTCTCTAATTTTTTAAAATCTTTCACATATTGATGTTTAAACACAAGTGAGGTGCTAAGACACACTTACATTATGCTCATTTTTCTTGCATTTATTCATAAAAATTACATCAAAATTATTTATTACATAATTTTCATTGTCATGCCCTGCTTTCCGGTGTACGGGGAGGGGACGCGGCGAGGTCTGCTATGTATTTACTCAGAAATAAACACGCTAAGCGTATCTAAGCAATATAAAGTAAAATGTACACATGAATATAAATGAACAACAACTTTTATTTATTCAACATTCTTTTACAATACAACTGGAAATGTAAATACAAGTTTGGAATGCAATGCCTGAAAAATGGCATAACTGAAATGAAAAGTATGTACAAGTAAAGTCTAATGCTCAGGGTCTTCTGTGAACTGCTCCAAGTGCTCTTGGTTGGTCTCGAGCTCCTCAAAGTCGGGTCCTCCTAACAACATTCCAAAGAAGAAGAGAAATAGGAATGTCGCCAGCAAACAATCGCTCAGTAAGTCCCAAAGAAAGAAAGAGAGGAATAGACAGAGAATAGAACAGGTGAAGTAGATATGTTATATTTGTTATACTAACGTAGTTGTTGTAGCTTGGTACAGAATATGCCAGTGTATACGAAAGGAGTCTAACTTACACTGTGGACTTTGGTAACCCGTAGTACAAGACTCCGTCGATAAAACCACAGAACAACGGCATGGATGTAATTACGTCTTTTAGTGACCACCTCGTGCCACCTTTAACATGTTCCGTACCAGTATACCCCTTTATAAAACCCGTAATGTTTATTGTATTAATTGTACTGATTGTATTGTATTGTCTTGTAGTAAATGGAAGACTTGCTGAAACTATGATATCAGTAAACGGAATGGATATAAATGGATAGTCATGTAATCGGAGTATATCCATGGTTCGGTTCAGTCATGTTCATGTTGATATAGATTGAATTCTGGCATTCATGGATTCATGTTGTATTGTCGTTATACTTGAATTGAATTCAAGTCAGATTATAACCAGATTTGACTATGACTCGAACTGAGTCAGACTTTTAAACAGAATTGAATTCTTGATTGTTTTGGAGTTATCGGTAACTGCTGCACATGAACGGCAGGATTTGTATCTTTTTTCAAGACAATTACCGTGTTGATAACACCGTTGTTAGGTTTTCTACCTTATATAGGCAAGCACCCATATTCTCCGGCTCCCTGAGGCTCAAGAGAACTGGTCTCGCTTAAACCTATGTTTACTAGGGTCCTTATTATAAATTAATATAACTTGAGTGAGTTTGATGAAAAATAGTTTTGATATATTTTAAAAATACACCTCAAGTATTTAATTATCTTCTTTAGGGTTTTCATAATTGTAATTTTATAAAGTGAAATATTCTAGTGGATATAACCTGGATTCCAATGTATATGGTACTTTAATGTAAACTTGGAATGGTATTGAATTGTAAAGGTAGTAGAAATTGGTGATTCCTTTGATTTAGAAAACATGGAATGTATATATAATATATTTAAAGTAGATATTTTGATAATATTTATAAAAAATAGAATTTATTTATAAATAGAAATCATATTTTTCTTAAAAATTGCATTAAAAATTCCATCGAGATCGAATGCTCCTTGTGGAGGTCTGCATCTCTCTCTAATAGGCCCGAGAATGTGTGATAACCTGCACCATCCCGATCGGGGTTCCCCAAAATGGGTTCTAGAAGCGCAATTGCAAGAAACTTAAATAACACACTTTTTAAAGAAAACGGTTTTTGAATGTTTAAGGTATTTATTCGTAATCTCGTATTTTCCAATAAACTAGAGTCCCAAAATTCATCGTGCTATGTCAAACATGTGTATTGTGATGAGGTAGGTCATTATCTCGTGAGTTATCTAAAGGTAATACGGTTAAATTGAAAAATCATAAGTTGTATGTAACATGATGGTATTTTACTGTAAAAGCGAAATAAAAATTGCAACATGAATTATTTTGAGATGAAACTTGTTTTAATGTGTTTACTTATATTTGTTAAACATTATGAGAGAATATGATATTTTATTATTTAAGAAAAATGGAGTTTTTAAAGAAAAACGAATCGGAAGTGGGAATAACTCCGCTTCCGACGAGTTTTGAAAAAGAGAAGTTTTAGAATAGAGATGGAGGAGGGGATGTTCTCTGCCGAAAGACGCGACCGGGACGTTGGGATGTCCGGCCTGAATTTTGGGGGCAGATGATATTTGGTTTTATCCGTCCAGCTCTCCGAAGATACCAAGTTGATTTATGGCACCATGTATCGGAGGTTTAAACGGATGCGACCGTTGTAGCAGACTTCTTCAGATCCCCCCTCATTGTGAGGAGTTTTTGATTGTGCGGACGCTCTTCCCTGCAGGCGCAAGCCCCTGTAGTTAATTACGCTACCGCATCGAGATAACCACTTTCTCCTTCTCTAGATAGTCACTTCGTGTCATGTGTGTTTGTTTTATTTTTGGTTGCCCGTGGATTGTATACGGAGACTAATTTATGTTGTCGCCCGTAGGGCGTGGATTAGTCCAAATCCATATTTTCTTCGATTTGGGTTTGGTTTGGGTTTAAGGATCGTTAATCTCGTTGAGATTAAGATCAACTTAAAAGTTTGTTAAGGATACGTTAGTCTAATTTTAGACTAAGATCTACTCAACCGGATTTTGGGATCATTTAGATCCAACAAAAGAGCATTTGGACTCTATCGTCTTAGTTTAGGGACATCGCGGTCCATAAAGTTTAAGAACATCATAGTCCGTGAGTTTAAGGACCTCACAGTCCGTAAAATTTAAGGACATCATAGTCCATGAGTTTAAGGACCTCATAGTCCGTAAAGTTTAAGGACATCATAGTCCATGAGTTTAAGGACCTCATAGTCCAGTTTAAGTAGTCTGTAGGGTTTAGTTTAGGGACGTTGCGGTCCATAAGTTTAAGGACATCATATTCCTTAGAAAGTCTGGTTGTCGGGACCCGCCACCTCTCTGAAGACGTTGAAGAATTACAACGGCATATATCAGAGGAATGAAGAGATGTACCCTTGAACCAGTGTTGGTTGGGAGATATGTAGTCAGGTTTGGGACTAAGACCAATTTTCGAAATTATGAGCACATGGGCTCGGTTGGTCTGAGCTAAGGACTGGTGTCCAACTTGGGCTTAACCCACTCAGTTTTGATTGAAATGTTGAACATTTGTTTTGATATTAAACATTTTTTGGGCTCAGCCTCTTTTGTTCAATAATGTTGAGCGTTAATTTGAGTGTTGAGCACTTCTTATGGCTCTGGGGCTTTATAGAACACTTTGTGTTCCCTCAGCGCCCACGTGAGGAGCACATGGCGCGCTTGGCGCTGAGCGCCAGTCAATGAGTGCAGAGCGCTCTTTATTAAGTAGCACCCACGTGAGGAGCACATGGTGCGCTAGGCGCTGAGTGCCAGCCAATGAGTGCAGAGCGCTCTTTATTAAGTAGCGCCCACATAAGGAGCACGTGGTGCGCTTGGCGTTGAACGCCAGCCCATAAGTGCAGAGCACTCCTTATGAAATAGCGTACACGTCAGGAGCACGTGGCGCGCTTGGCGCTGAGCGCCAGCCAATGAGTGCAGAGCGCTCTTGATCAATTTTGTGCTCTGAGAATTAAATTCTCGTTTATAAGAGACTTTGTCTCGTGGCTCTAAGAACAAGGTTCTTATTTTAAGAGGAGATGTTACAATCTCTTATGTTTTTTGTGAAAGACTTTGTCTTTATCTTATAGATCTGTGATCTAAAGAGAACTAAGTTCTTCTCCCTCCCATTTTATGATGAGATGTTATGATCTCTTTTTGTGAATGACCTCTGCCTTATAGATCTATGATCTAGAAAAAGAACTAAGTTCTTCTTCTTTTTTGATGAGATGCTTCGATCTCTTTGTTTTATTTACCTAGAAGAAATTCTTCTTCCGAGAGCTTGCTCTTCTCTTTGAAACTTCTCAAAGTTCGTGGGGGGGTTCCTTTGTGCAAGACTTGAAGTCTTGGGTCCTTTATATAGGGGAGGCTGATTTGTTGAATCAGTTAAAGAAATCTCTCATTGAGAGATCTCTGATTGATTTGTGGATTTTATCCACCATTGGATCTTTGATCTAAGGACTTCTGTTTTTCAGAAGAGATCCTTCTTGTTTTTAACAAGACTGGGAAAATATTTTCCTATACAGAGAATGTTCTGTATCTTAGTGATTTTTAATCACCATTGGATCTTTGATCCAACGGTACTCTGATTTACAGAGCACAATCTTTCTTGTTTGGAAAGATTTGAGGAGTATTTCCTCAATAGAATTTGATTCTGCAATTTGATGATATATCATCTTCGTTGGATTTTTGATCCAACGGTAGGGAACATTTAGTTCTAGCGCTTGGCGCTCTCGTGTCTTGCACGTGAGCGCCGCTTCAGAGTCTTTGACTCTTAGCGCTGGCACACTTGGCACTAGTGCTCTCGTACTTTGCACGTGAGCGCTGCCTCAGAGTCTTTGACTCTTAGCGCTGGTGCACTTAGCGCTTGCGCTCTCGTGCTCTACATGTGAGCGCTGCCTCAGGGTTTTTGACTCTTAGCGCTGGTGCTCTTGGCGCCAGCGCTTTTATGAAGCGCTGCTTTATTTCAAATTTCAAAATTTGAACAGAGTTTTGCTCTGATTGAGGGAAACAAATGCCCCCCTCCCTCCCCCCACCGTTGTGCTCACATGGCTCACACGTGAGTGCAGCGATGGTAGCCTTTCCACCGTTAGATCAACTTAGAAGTTGAAACGGCTCTCAGTGCCTATAAATAGAGCCTTTGACCCTTGATATGACTGTTTGTTTATCTTTCTATTTTCTTATTTTCTGAGAATTTTATTCTCTCTTCAGAGCATAGCTCTTTTCCTTAAGAAATTTCTTAGAGTCAAAACTCTGCCCAAATTTGGTAAGGATTGAACTTATTAACAGAGGTTTGCTCTTCTCAGATCGTAGATCTTAAAAAAATGTTTTAGGATTTTACCTATTAATAGAGCCATGCTCATCTTTAGATCATAGATCTGTTCATCTTCCATGAAGAACTCTTAAAGTTTGTTCATAGATCTTGAAGATCTTGGAGTTTTTAACTTAGTAAAGCTTTGCTTTTTAGGGTTTTTGATGGGTTACTCCATCATCTTCACAGAGCATAGCTCTTCAGAATTTTTGGGGGAATTTTTATTCCTTTCATTATTAGAGTTGACAGATGTCACTCTTGTCTGCAGAGCGTTGCTCTCGAGAGAGTTTAACTCCTTGGCCCAAGGGGCCTCTCATTAAATGAGAATCCTTTTAGGATTTCCCTTTTTATTTGCACAAACTTGAATTTATTGGGTGTCTTAATCAGAACTTGTTTTCTCCGCAAGGATATCAAGAGTTGTTTAAATTCCCATATCTGTTTCAATAAACATTTTCTTGATCAGTCTGACCACTAAACTCTTACTGATTTTCCTTTTCAGACGCTATGTCCACTCATCTGTATGATATTAACGAAATTATTTCTTATGGAGACATTCGTGCACAAGGTCGTTGTCAAAACCAGGAGTTTACAAATGCCCGATGCGCTGAGATTATGAACCGCTTCAATGAACACAACGGTCGACTACTTCCTCGTCGCTCCGCTCTTTTGAAGATCGTAGTGAGAGCGATTTGGAACGCACTTCCTGGATTTTATGAAGCCATGCCGCTTAAGGAACTAGATGATGCTGAAGACAAGGTGCACTCAGTATATCTGATCGGCCTGATCTCAAAGAGACGGCGAGATAATCTCATTGATATCTTGCATCAAATTTTCCAACAGACAACGATAATCTCTGCTTATCGGAGGACGGGTGACATCAATGAGTACCCTGATGCTTGTGATCGTGAAAGGATGCATACAATAATGGTCCGAGAGGCCAGAAGCATTTTAGACAGCCTTACTTCCGAATTTCTCAACCCATGTCCTGGATTTAGTGTTTTACCCTTGTAAACATTTTAATGATGTTTTTGTTTACTGTTTTATCAATGTAAGAAATTTTCGGAAGTATGAATAACAAATTTTTCCTTCCTGTGCGTTTATTTTATGTGTTAAACCTTTTCGCACATACATGAGTGGGTACGCTTCGAACACTTAACTGGATGCGAATCAAATGTTCTCTTTACTGCATTGCATAGTATGTGGTTGATGTCCATGGGTCATGCCTTTTTGTTCTGACTTGGCGCAAAGTAGTTCATGTACTCTTGAGTAGCACCTCCATTTCTGTGGCATGTAACTTTGGCGAGTGTGGCCTGTAGATGGTCCATCTTTACTTCTTTGTAGGGTAGTGATGGCTTAGGAGACAGGGTTGGGATCTGCCACCTAAGACTTTTCAACTTTATGAGCCATGAGAGTCTCATAAAGAATTTTCTCCCTATGAGTCGAGAGGATCTCGTAGGTGTAATTTCTCCTTAGGGGTCATGAGGACTTCTAAGTGCGTTTTCTCTTGAAATTCGTAAGGATCTCACAAGAGAATTTTTCCCCTTTACAAGTCGAGAGGACTCGTAAGTGGTTGTTTCCCTCATTGTCGATATTCGACTTGGAAGAGTATGGCCCGTGGATAGTCCATCTTGACCTCCTTACATGGCAGTGATGGCTTAGAAGACAGGGTTAGGATCTGCCAGCTATGACTTTTTCAACTTTATGAGCCATGAGGGTCTCATAAAGACTTTTCTCCCTACTGGTTGAAAGGATCCCGTAGGTGTATTTTCTCCTTAGGGGTCGTGAGAACTCCTAAGTGCATTTTCTCTTGAAAATCGTAAGGATCTCACAAGAGAATTTTATTTTCATGCGCAGGGACACTAACCGGTCGAGACAAATCGAGAGATTCTCGCAAAAACACTGATTTCCTTGCGGGTCAAAACGGATCGAGAGATTCTCGCCAAGAACACTGATTTCCCTGAATCGAGATATTTTGCCAAGGACACTGATTTCCCTGGGGTTGAGACGAATCGAAAGATTCCTGCAAAGACACTGCTATCCTTGCGGGTCGACACGAATCGAGAGGTTCTCGTCAAGGACGTTGATTTCCCTGAATCGAGATATTTTGCCAAGGACACTGATTTCCCTGGGGTTGAAACGAATCGAGAGATTGCTGCAAAGACACTGATTTCCTTGCAGGTCGACGCAAATCGAGAGGTTCTCGTCAAGGACGCTGATTTCCCTGAATCGAAATATTTTGCCAAGGACACTGATTTCCCTGGGGTTGAGACGAATCGAGATATTCCTGCAAAGACACTGATTTCCTTGCGAGTCGATGCGAATCGAGAAGTTCTCGTCAAGGACGCTGATTTTCCTGAATCGAGATATTTTGCCAAGGACACCGATTTCCCTGGGGTTGAGATGAATCGAGAGATTCCTACAAAGACACTGATTTCCTTGCGGGTCGACGCGAATCAAGAGGTTCTCGTCAAGGACGCCGATCTCCCTGAATCGAGATATTTTGCCAAGGACACTGATTTCCCTAGGGTTGAAACGAATCGAGAGATTTCTGCAAAGACACTGATTTCCTTGCGGGTCGACGCGAATCGAGAGGTTCTCGTCAAGGACACTGATTTCCATGAATCGAGATATTTCGCCAAGGATACTGATTTTCCTAGGGTTGAGACGAATCGAGAGATTCCTTCAAAGACGCTGATTTCCCTGCGGGTCGAAACGAATCGAGAAGTTCTCGTCAAGGAAGCTGATTTCCCTGAATCGAGGTATTTCGCTAAGGACACTGATTTCCTTGGAGGTTGGTTGACTTGTTTTCGAGACGGGGTCATTGGATGACGTATTTCCGAGATGGGGTCATTGGACGATGTATTTCCGTGACGGGGTCATTTGCTGACGTATTTCCACGACGGGGTCATTTGCTGACATGTTTCCGCGACGGGGTCATTGGATGACGTATTTCCGATACGGGGTCATTTGCTGACGTATTTCCGCGACAGGGTCATTAGATTACGTAATCATTGGATGACGTATTTCCGAGACGGGGTCATTTGGATGACGTATTTCCGCGACAGGGTCATTGGATGACGTATTTCCGAGATGGGGTCATTTGCTGACGTATTTCCGAGACGGGGTCATTGGATAACGTATTTCCGAGTCGGAGCGTTGATCCGTTGGGGAGGTCATTGGTTGACTTGTTCCGCTTTCTGCGGTATCAGGGTTGACTTTCTCTGTTTTCTACGGTGTCAAGGTTGACTTGCTCCATTTTCTACGGTGTTAGGGTTGACTTTCTCCGTTTTCTACGGTGTCGGGGTCATTGGATGACGTATTTCCGAGACGGGGTCATTTGCTGACGTTAGGTTGTCTGTGAACCGTAGAGTCTTGGAACTGGGGACTTTGCCATGGTTTCGATTGGTGATGTCGCATCCGTATCCTGCTGGAGTGAGAAGGAACGCCATTGTTGGTCTCTAGGCTATAAGTGTGGCCGTCGAGATTTTGGAACTAGGGACTTTGCCATGGCTCCGATTCATTGCGACCCTAAGGTCGGTTGTTGACGTTATGTCCGTATCCTGCTGGAGTTTAAAATGAACACCGTGTTGATCTTCCGGGACGCAGATGTTGTCGTCGAGATCTGACTCTCCCTTTGGCAAAGTCTGGTGGGAAAATGTGGTTCCCTTTTTGTTTATGCCTATGGATTGTATACAGGGGTTAGTATGGACTCGCCTGTAGGGCAAAAGTTTCATTCTTTCATTTTTTTATTTCTTTCCGCGATGCTCTATCATTTTAGCTTTTTATATCGCGAAAGTCGCAATTGCCCAATCATTTCGGCTATTTTTCGTGGTGCCCAATCATTTAGGCTATTTTTCTTTTTACTCGCTGCTTTTTATTGCGAGTTGACCAATCATTTCGGCTATTTCTGTATGCATATATTTTACTTGCTGATTTTGTTGCAAGTTGCCCTATCATTTCGGCTATTTCTGTATGCATATATTTTACTTGCTGATTTTGTTGCAAGTTTCCCTATCATTTCGGCTATTCCTGTATGCATTTATGGCTTACTGACTTTTCGCCGCGAGTATGGAACTTGGGATCTAGTGCCAATCGTAGCATCAGCATCGCTGTGACTGGAATATTGCCAGGAGCGAATCATCACTTGCCGTGAAAGGACTTGGAAGCTGATACCAATTTAGGCATCAGCATCGCTACCATTGGGACATTGCCAGGAGCGAATTTGCCTCTGTCGATTTGAACAAAGGTGGCTTAGCAAACAGGGTTAGGATCCTGTCGACTAAGGCTTTTGACTTCATGAGCCGTAAGGGTCTTATAAAGATGTTTTTCCTTACGAGTCATGAGGATCTCGTAAGTGCGTTTTCTTCTTAAGAATCGTGAGGATTCTCAAGTGTATGGTCTCTTATAAGTCGTAAGGATCTCATAAGAGTATTTTCTCCTTGCAAGCCGAGAGGACTTACAAGTGTTTGTTCACCAAATGAGGACATTCCTCGTCGTTGGTGGGACTTGATGGGGGAGACGTTTATTTGTGCCCGTGGATTGTATACAAGGGTCAATATTGAACCGTTTGTAGGGCAGTCTAGGAAATGTGATGGCTTAAGAACAAGTTCAGATCCTGTAGCTTAAGCCTTTTGAATCTTATGAGCCGTGAGGGTCTCATGAGAGGGTTCTCCTTACGAGTCATGAGGATCTAGTAAGTGTAATTTCTCCTCAGGGATCGTGGGGATCTCTAAGTGTGTTGCTCCCTTGTGAGTCGTAAGGATCTCACGCAGGTATTTTCTCCTTATAAGGTCGAGAGGACCTTACGAGTGTTCATGACCATTTTTTTACGAGATTGCGCCCTTTCAGGTTTTCACAAACTCGTCGGCAGTCCTGCTTTTTTTACTCACGGCGCCCTTTCGGGTTTTCATCCGTGCCCATTCTGGTTGTGGACGTACCTTTTTTTTGCATCATCCCAAGGATACTGCGGTTTATAGTATTTTAAAGACGTTTCGGTCTGTAGCTAGTTTTAGGACATTGCGGTCCATTATTAGTTTAAGGACATTATGGTCCATTGTTAGTTTAAGGACGTTTCGGTCCATTGTTCCCATTTTAGAGACAATGGTTTCGCTGGATACTACTTATAGAGTTTGGGCTTGGGAAGATAGCGAGCGGACATAGGTGTCGTCATCTATCGTTGACCCGGGCCGTGACTCGTCGGGCGTAGTATTTTTTCAGGAACCGGTCGTTTATTGGCTTGAAGGGACTTTCGCTATGCATATCCATGAGCAAGTAAGCCCCACCTTGGTAGACTTTGTCACATAATCCAAGGATTTTGCACTGCTCCTGCCCCCAGCTCCTCTATATTATCTTCTAATACCGAGTGAGCTTCTTCGTTATTTAGTAATGAATGAAAGATCATGTGACAACTTGCCACGTAATCCTCGGGTTCTTCTGACGAGTCGTCTCCTTCGTCATCGCCGTCATCTCCGCCCTCAAGGATGTGGTTGAGAAACTCTTGGAGTGTGACCGGAGTTCGCGCCTTATGGTTATATTCCTCCAGTGCATCAATATGCTTTTGCAAGTCTGTGTGCTTGTCGTCAGGCTGCGCGGGCTTCTTGGTCTTCTTCTTTTTCTTTGAAGACTTTGACGGCTGGGCCTGGGTGTTTTGCCTATAGTTACCCGTTCTCGGTGTTGGGCGCGGTTTCAGCATTCCCTCAATGATTTCCTGCTTTAGCGTGCTTCTCCATCTGATTGCCGGGCATGCTTGAAGATCCTTCAGCATTCTCTTAGTTTTGCCGAGAGGAAAACTTCCCTTGGAGCTTCCTCTATAAACGGGCATGATGCCCCCGGCGTATCCGTCTTTTTATAAGCATGCGGTTGTGGCGGGTTTACCCTCCAGTTTTCAGACAACGCGAATTTGCCTTACTGGTACTGGTCTTCAACCCAGTTTTTGAAGACGTAGCAATCTTCGATTGAGTGACCCACTACTCTATGGTAGGGACAATAGTTAAGATGGTTGACATCACTTGGTTGCGGTAGGTGTCTCGGCTCTGGCAGAGTGATGAGCCCGTTGCGCACTGCCAGTTCCAATAGTCTCCTTGTTTTATCCCGGGGGAACGAGTGAGGACGTCTCAACTTCTCATCGAGGGATCGCGGCTTGCTGCTTTGGTGAACAACTGGTCTCGGGTCACTCAGTTGTTGTTGAGCGTTAGCGACGAAAGTCGCTTTCCCTTTGCCCTTTTCGTTTCGAAGCTCCGTTTTAAAGGACGATGCTCTATGGCCCATCTGGTCCATTTGGGCCAACTTGTCGATCAAGGCCTGGAAAGTGGTCGGCTTGAAGAACATCATGAATTGAGAAATGGTCGCCTGAGGGTCGAGGGTCTCTACGAATATGCCCACGGCTGGAACTTCCTCTATGCGCTGTTCATACTTTGACTATAGATTTCACCATCAAATGGCGTATTGAACCCAGATTTCGCCTGGCTTCACCCTGGGATTGATCAATGCCGTGATTGGGGTACATTTGCTAGCGCTGGCGAAACGCTGGGTGAATAGCAGTTCCATCTCTGTAAAAGTTTTGACGGAGTCGTTGGGAAGCTCTGAATACCATTCGAATGCTGTCTCCGACAAGATGCCGACAAATTGGCGAAGCAGTAGCTTATCGTCACCTCCAGTTTTGCCGCACAGAGCCCTGAACTGAGTGACATGTTGATGGGGATTGCCCGTCCCCTTGTACACGTGGAATTTAGGGATCGTATATCCCGGCGGGTACTTTATCTGATCGTACCATCCTGGATATGGTCACTCAGTTCTGACGACTTGGCCAGTTGCTTCATTTGCTTGATGAGCTCGTATCTGTTGAGCTATATAATCATCGAGCGTAGCTTTCAAGATTGTTTCTTCCTTGGCCGCTAAAAAGGCTGGAGGAGGGTTCGATGACTCTCTTCTGCCGTCTTCAATTATTACTGGAGGATCCTCGGCTGGAGGGTCCGGCTGGATCATCATGCCGACCATGTCTTGGAATAGTAGCGCCATTTGTTTTAAGTTAGCCGCTTGTTCCACGGCCTCTTTGTCTTTCCTCTCGAGCATTCTTCGGAGGAATTCGGCATCAGTTTCCTGTTCTTGACGCTGTTCTGACGATGTTTCTGGGATTTCTTTTGGCCCAGTGAGTGCGGCCATCTTCGTTAGCATCTCTTAGAGCTTTTGCTGTTGTTGCTCCTGAGCCTTTGTTACTGATCGGGTGAGCGGTCGGTGACCCGTAGAAACACGGCTTTCCTCTTTTCCGGAAGCCATATAAACAGTATGCACTACCATGCCCCCAGACATAGGGCGTTTGGATTCAATGCCCTTGCGATTCATCGCAGATGCAGGGATCTTCTCTGGCCTTCTCCTTTTGTGGGCGATTGAAGTTGAGGGGGCCGTTACGGCGGGAACCCAAGTAGATGACACCTTTTATGGTACGACAGGGTGGTCCTTCTCTTGCCGAACCTTCATTTTCTTTGGTTGGCGGGAGTAGCCTTGGTTAACCACAGAATCTTGGACCCTTCGCTAGACCCTGTGAATTTTGGAGGACAGCCGCTAAGGGGGCTGCTCTGGCTTAGCCTTTGTAACATTCTCCAGAGGTGGAGGAGACCTTTTAACACAGCAGTCGGGGAGTTTTTGCGTACCCTCCTAAGTGGTTCAAAGTTGTTCCCAATTGGAACGGCAGCATCGACTTCCACCGTTGGATCTAGCGGAGTAAATCCAGAAGGGGAACTGCCCCCAGCTTTTCTCACTCGGCGCCAGTGGCGACGTCGAGCATGCCTTGCAGACGATATTGGCTCAGCTGTGGGGGTGGCTTCATCATGCCCCCTGCTCTGGTGAAGGGTTGCCGCCGGTGCCAGCCTCTTGAAAACTGACGTACGCTGAGAAGAAGCGCCTAACCTGTCGAAGATTGACCCTTGGGCAGGGGAAGCAACTTTGGTGATCTCGCCCGAAACGGGAGTTGGAGCGGACAATCTAGCAAAGACCGATCCCTTAGCAGGAGATGCCTCTTTGATGATTTCGTTTGTTGGAACAGGGATGGCTATCCATTTCGGGATAACCCCCTCAGGTATCGTGGGCTTCTTCACGGGCCCATTGGAGTTTTGGCCCAGTCTGTTAAAGACTGAGGAGCTGGATTTGGGCAACCCGTTGAGAGGGGCCGCGGTAGTTGCAAGCCGATCAAAGACCAACTTCTTCGGAGCTTCTTGCGACGGCAGCGGGGCGTTGAAGCTCATCGGTGGGAACATGGTCCCAAAGAACAGCCCAGTGGTGGCTTGTGTCACCTGTTCTACTAGCATCGTGAAAACGGAGGCCGCTTGAGGCCCGTAGGTCACTCCTCCGGCAAGGACGGAGTGGGAGTTGTTGCAGTTGGTGCAGTTGAAAGCCATTGATCTTCTGTTTTCTGCACGGAGCAAGACACCAAATCTTAGTACCTCGAATCCAGGGGCAACCACAGCGAACCGCGATTCGTTCACGAACACGACACATAAAGTGTGGAGTGGAAAGAGGAAAAGGTCCCACCGGGCGTGCCAGAATCTGTTCTCCGCCGAAAGACGCGACCGGGACGTTGGAACGTCCGGACTAAATTTTGGAGGCAGATGCTATTTGGTTTTATCCGTCCACCTCTCCGAAGATACCAAGTTGATTTATGGCACCATGTATCGGAGGTTTAGATGGATGCGGCCGTTGTAGCAGACTTCATCAGATTCCCCCTCATTGTGAGGGGTTTTTTATTGTGGGGACGCTCTTCCCTGCAAGCGCAAGCCCCTGCAGTTAATTACGCTACCGCATCGCAGTAACCACTTTCTCCTTCTCCAGATGGTCACTTCGTGTCATGTGTGTTTGTTTTATTTTTGGTTACCCGTGGAATGTATACGGAGACTAATTTATGTTGTCGCCCGTAGGGCGTGGATTAGTTCAAATCCATATTTTCTTAGATTTGGGTTTGGTTTGGGTTTAAGGATCGTTAATCTCATTGAGATTAAGATCAACTTAAAAGTTTGTTAAGGATACATTAGTCTAATTTTAGACTAAGATCTACTCAACAGGATTTTGGGATCATTTAGATCCAACAAAAGAGCATTTGGACTCTATCGTCTTAGTTTAGGGACATCGCGTCCATAAAGTTTAAGGACATCATAGTCCATGAGTTTAAGGACCTCATAGTCCGTAAAGTTTAAGGACATCATAGTCCATGAGTTTAAGGACCTCATAGTCCAGTTTAAAGACATCATAGTCTATAGTGTTTAGCTTAGGGACGTTGCGGTCCATAAGTTTAAGAACATCATAGTCCATGGAATGTCTGGTTGTCGGGACCCGCCACCTCTCTGAAGACGTTGAAGAATTACAACAGCATATATCAGAGGAATGAAGAAATATACCCTTGAACCAGTGTTGGTTGGGAGATCTGTAGTCAGGTTTGGGACTAAGACCAATTTTCGAAATTGTGAGCACATGGGCTCGGTTGGTCTGAGCTAAGGACTAGTGTCCGACTTGGGCTCAGCCCACTCAATTTTGATTAAAATGTTGAACATTTGTTTTGATATTGAACATTTGTTTGGGCTCAGCCTCTTTTGTTCAATAATGCTGAGCATTAATTTGAGTGTTGAGCACTTCTTATGGCTTTGGGGCTTTATAAAACACTTTGTGTTCCCTCAGCGCCCACGTGAGGTGCACATGGCGCGCTTGACGCTGAGCGCCAGTCAATGAGTGCAGAGCACTCTTTATTAAGTAGCGCCCATGTGAGGAGCACATAGCGCTGAGCGCCAGCCAATGAGTGCAGAGCGCTCTTTATTAAGTAGCGCCCATGTGAGGAGCACGTGGCGCGCTTGGCGCTGAACGCCAGCCCATGAGTGCAGAGAACTCCTTATGAAATAGCGCACACGTGAAGAGCACGTGGCGCGCTTGGCGCTGAGCGCCAGCCAATGAGTGCAGAGCGCTCTTGATCAATTTTGTGCTCTGAGAATTAAGTTCTCGTTTATAAGAGACTTTGTCTCATGGCTCTAAGAACAAGGTTCTTATTTTAAGAAAAGATGTTACAATCTCTTATGTTTTTTGTGAAAGACTTTGTCTTTATCTTATAGATCTGTGATCTAAAGAGAACTAAGTTCTTCTCCCTCCCTTTTTATGATGCGATGCTATGATCTCTTTTTATGAAAGACCTCTGCCTTATAGATCTATGATCTAGAAAAAGAACTAAGTTCTTCTTCTTTTTTGATGAGATGCTTCGATCTTTCTGTTTTATTTACCTTGAAGAAATTCTTCTTCCGAGAGCTTGCTCTTCTCTTTGAAGTTTCTTAAAGTTCGTGGGGGGTTCCTCTGTGCAAGACTTGAAGTCTTGGCTCTTTATATAGGGGAGGTTGATTTTTTGAATCAGTTAATGAAATCTCTCATTGAGAGATCTCTGATTGATTTGTGGATTTTATCCACCATTGGATCTTTGATCCAAGGACTTCTGTTTTCAGAAGAGATCCTTCTTGTTTTTAACAAGACTGGGAAAATATTTTCCCATACAGAGATTGTTCTGTATCTTGGTGATTTTAATTACCATTGGATCTTTGATCCAACGGTGCTCTGATTTACAGAGCACAATCTTTCTTGTTTGGAAAGATTTGAGGAGTATTTCCTCAACAGAATTTGATTCTGTAATCTGATGATTTATCATCTTCGTTGGATCTTTGATTCAACGGTGGGGATCATTTAGTTCTAGCGCTTGGCGCTCGCGTGCCTTGCACGTGAGCGCTTGCCGCTCGCGTGCCTTGCACGTGAGCGCTGCTTCAGAGTCTTTGACTCTTAGCGCTGGCGCACTTGGCGCGAGCGCTCTCGTGCTCTGCACGTGAGCGCTGTCTCAGAGTCTTTGACTCTCAGCGCTGGCGCACTTGGCGCTGGCGCTCTCGTGCTCTGCACATAAGCGCCGCCTCAGAGTCTTTAACTCTCAGCGCTGGCGCTCTTGGCGCCAGCGCTCTCGTGCTTTGCACGTGAACGCTGCCTCAGAGTCTTTCACTCTTAGCGTTGGCGCACTTGGCGCCAGTGCTTTTATGAAGCGCTGCTTCATTTCAAATTTCAAAATTTTAGCAGAGCTTTGCTCTGATTGGGGGAAACAGGGGAGTGGGGACTTAAAGGTTATAAAGGAAGAGGAGAGAAGGAAGAAGCTTTCGGGACCGTCAGGGCATTTTTTCGTCGCCGAATTCTCCTCGAAACGTCGTCGGAACTTCGCATCTTGCTAACTCCACTTGTACAACTTGGGACTTGGAAATTTTAGAGAGTTTTTGTAATGGAATTCTGAATGACGAGGGGTGAAATGTGGTGTGATATTTATAGGGAAAATTAGGGTTTAGGGTAATGAATTGGAGAATTAAAAATGTGCATTAAAATGAATTAAAGAGAGGAATTATCACTCTCTGGATGTTTCCAGAGTAAACAAACAACATGGGGGTAGTGGGGTAAGCGAAAAGGTTCCAGGGTTAAAAAAATTTGGCATTCCCTATGGTCTAGCCCGGCGGTGCCAACCCCCTAGGCTCATCTCGCCGATCCAAACCGGTAGGATGGGTTTGGGATTTGTGACACGTGTCCCTGTCGCTTCAACTAGTCTAATGCACATGTTTGTTTAATCTGTGACTTTTCATTTTACGTGTAGTGCACGTGCAAACTGTTGGGCTTCTAAAAGATTAAAAGAAAAATCAATTAAAAATATATGTGGCTAGGAGATTCGAACACAGGGGCTACGTCATAGCAGTGCAAAGCTTAACCAATGAGCTACAAGTATTTTCTTGTTGTTCAAAAGCAAATCAAATTTATAACTTGTGCTCAGGCTCAAGTGTTCCTTTCTTTATTTTAGAAAAATTTGTACAGAAAGTTTAGGGCTGTTACATTCTACCCTCCTTATAAAAATTTCGTCCTCAAAATTTGCAGAAAAAAGTGTAATAGATTCAAGTAAAGTTTGATGATAGTGGTTGTATGTTGTTGAAGTTTGTGCTGGTATTGTTTGGAGAATTCATAACCTTGAAAAAAATAGGGTTGGGATAGATTCAAAGTATATGAAATTGTAAGATTCAAGAAATATGAAATGTAAAGAATGTTTTTAGTTGCTGATTCTTGTGTTATATTGCTTAGGACTTCATGCAGAATTGACCCGCATGTCCATGCAGAATTGACCCGCATGTCCATGCAGAACTGACCTGCATGGTAGGGTTTCATGCAGTACTGACCTGCATGGGCCGCCAACAAAACCTGTCACGCCTCTTTTCCTTGTGTACGGAGAGGGGACACGGCGAGGTCCGCTATGTATTTACTCAAAAGTAAACACGCTAAGCGTATCTAAGCAATATAAAGTAAAATGTACACATGAATATAAATGAACATAAACTTTTATTTATTCAACATTCTTTTACAATACAACTGGAAATGTAAATACAACATTCTAAGAAATATAAAAATTTTCCAACGGGGGACGTGTTTTGGGTGTGGAGTGCATGGGAAATGAAGAGTGAGGAGCGTCTTATTGGCTATAGTGCCCTCAAGTCAATTATTGGATCGTAGGCACGAGATTGCAATGATTGAGGGAGGACCTATACCGGTAGGACATTCTTACTCGAGATGATAGTATGCTATCTGGATTGTCTTTATCATCGTGTACATGCTTCAGGTGACATTACATATCACTATTACATGTTGATAAAGCCCATAGGATTCTTGCTTGACTACCAGAAGTATGATGGCGATCATATACGTGAGAGTTTGGTGGTCTATAAGCACATTCTTAAAGTGTCCCTAGTCGAGAGAGTTTCGAGACTGGGCATCGATACTCCAGAGTAGACTAATGTATACGGATCGAGACCCCGACAAGGGGCGGTGGCCGGTCTCACAAGCCATTGGTGTCAGTTGGTTCACCTAAGATGTATACAGGTGCTCATTGGGTTATGAGTACACCGGACTCGCCGGGAACATGCTAGTTGGTATTATATCTATTGTCATATGGCAGCTCCCTGGTGACATGTGTATAGGTTAGTCTATCAACCTGAGATCGTCATTTGTCTCGTGTGATTTCCCACTGTGCTTTGATTACTACCCTACCACGGATCAAAGGAGTCGTGCAAACAGGTTTTACTTGGGTACAGTCCCGAGCCATATGGAGGCAGTGAGCGGATCGTCAGGGGATTCGTCTCTCCCGGTATTGGGGGTTGATGTCGCGGTGTGTACGGATGGCCATCACCAGAAATCCTTGGCCAAGGTAGTCGAGAATTACTGATCTAGGATCGGTAGTTTCTCAGATGGTGATAGGTTTCATGCTGACACTAAATATCGCGTTATTAGGGGTCTGACTTTGTCCACCCCCCTAGACCCAATATGCGATACTCATAGACGAACGGACCGCACTGTACAGATATTGTCACTGTCACGCTCAGTAGGGTTTCAGGATGAGTTCGCTCGTCGGCCTCCCTTTCGCTCAATACCTAGGCAGTCGTTACGTACAGCTAGTGCCACTGACGTGCTTGTAGTTAAACCCATTGCCAGCGTATTGACGAGTCTTTAGAGTCCCACACAGAGGGTTTCCCTGGTTTGGGCGAAACGTTGTAGAGGCCGTATGATTTTATGGCAGGGTTCGATCATATACGTGCACTTTTGCACGGATCATGATCGGACAGATAATACTGGTGGGCTTTGGTTTAAACCGGATCCTAGTATTATATTGTTGGATTATTTTCGTCTCGTTGTATTCGTATTCAGTCGGAATACGGATGCAGGTATGTATGTACAGATGAGGGGTATTCTTGTAATCCGTTACAAGTTTACTTTAGTGTTGCCATTTTCTTTTTCATTAAACATTTTAGTTAATGTTTATTATGTGTTAAATGTGTGAAATTAAGTTTTGGTTTGTGAGTGTGAGTTTTATTTTGTGCATTAATGCTGCATGTGCTCACTTGTGACTCATGGTATGGGGTCTTGTGTGCATTGATGGTTCTTGTGATGGTAGGAGATATTTTGTGCTAGAGGTTTTCTTCACTTGCTCCAAATCAAACACAATAACAACACTCACAACTCACTCAAAGAAAAACAATAGACTCTTTTTCTTCACTAGTTTTTCTTTGTGCCAAAACTTGAGCTCACTCACTTTCCTCACTTGGCGGCTTCTTCACCTCCACCCATACCCTCTCATGTGTTGAGAATCATTGGGTGAATTGAGACAAAATGATCACACACTCTCTCTACTTCACCTTGGGCATCTAAGCTAGCAAACTTGATGTCCGAATTGCTTCGGTTTAGAAGCGGGAGCCTGTATAAAGAATCCTCGACATGGATCCTCTTCGACGAAGGAGACCGGAGAACGAACTAGTTTTAGGCAGCCGCGACTGTTCATATCAGATTTTTGCATTTTTATACCGCCCAATTTTTATCACATTGCATATCGGTAGATACTCTTGAGCCGTGTTTGCTAATCAATTGCAGGATACAGGTTCTCGGTTCTAAAACGGTGAAATTCATGGAAAACACGACAAAATCCGGGTTCCTGCCAACCACAGATAAAACACGGATCTCCGCTCTTTATCCGTCTGTTGCCACACACCAGTTTAAGAGACGAAATGTCAAATCAATGTCGTTTTCATGCACAAGGCTCAATGGCAGCACAAGATCCAAGAAATCTACACGGAGCTCGAGGAAATCATGACAAAAAGATACACATCAAATCACCTTTTGCTCAACAGAAATTCTGGAAAAATCGTGAAGAAATTATGAGAAAAATCATATACCATATTGAAGCACATTACAATCCAGGAGATGTCACCAAAATTGGTGACCCAATTCCCTAAGTAGGCCGCGGAACCGCGGCCTAAGCATTCTTAGGCCGCGGATCCGCGGCCATACTGGCGAGTCAGAAGGTCGTATTTCAGGGGTAGTTTGGACTTTTTGTATAGAGGCAGAATTTTGCCCTAGGTTTTCATTTTTCAGCCTATAAATAGCCCAGAACTTTGTGAAGGAAAGGGTGCATAATCTTGTATTTTATTTTCTAGGTTTAGTTGTGTTTCTTCTTCCTCTTCTCATCTCTTCTCCATTAAAACTTGTAGTGAGCTTTGTGAGTGAAGAATGATGAATAAAGAAGACTCTTTTGCTATTATATCTTGTCTTGTTCTTTTATAATTGCTTGTAATTTTAATTTGTTAACTTAGTTGTTGTTATTTCTTGTTCTTTCTTTCTCTTCTGTTTTCCTTTATCATTAAAACAACCATGATGCTTACGCTTGATCTTTGCCAAGGTGAGGTCGCAAATAGCTAGTTGTTATCTTCTAATCTCCTTCTTTCTATCTTCCTCTTTTGTTTTGTTTTCTTTTCATTATGATGCGTGAGTAGTTTCATACTTATTAGGGTAGGATAAGGGAAGTTTGAGAGAAGGAAATCTCTCTCACTCTTTCCTTGCCCAACAACTTAATTCGACTCCCGTTAATTGAACCACAATCCGCTCCTTACGGCACCCTATCCTACATGATAGCGGTGATTCCGTAGTGAGACCGGTTGTGGTTGAATTAACCGGAGGTTATGGCTAAGAGCCAAGAACGGACGGACAAGCACCAAAAGGAAGAACTTATGCGTTGGAAAGCCTAGCTTATACTCGCAAGTTCCTTCCTAGTCGTGTTAATCCCCGTTGTTGCCGATTACCGTATCACCGATATTAAGAGGGGCAACGAAAGATGTGGGAGACTCCTAACTCAAACTAACCTAATCCTAACCCTAACAAGCTCTCTTTACATATCACTTTACCACTTTGATAATCACAAACAAAATCTGGACCTTCGAACTTAACTCGTTAAAACACATAGAAAAAGATTCCCATCTCCCTGCGGACGACCCGTACTCAACCGGCTAGCTACGAGCGAAACCGTCTTGATTGCGGTATTTAACTAAAACTTGAACATGCAGAATCGCTAACAATCAAATGGCGCCGTTGCCGGGGAGATGGTAGTTTATTTCTTTGTTAATTTCGGGTTAACTTGTGAATATAAATATAACCGAAAAACAAAACAAAAAAATATACGTTGTAAAAAAATCATCTTGTTATTTTTGATTAGTTTTTGTGCAAGTGTGCAGGAAAATACGAAGTTCGAGTTCAGTGGCCAAGACGTAGAATATACGGAGTTCAAGTTCAGTGCCAAAGACGTGGGAAGATAGACCCACATTTCGCTGCTACACCGTGACGGACAAAATGAAGCAAACGGTCTACTTTAAGATTCTGGAGCAGTTCCAGTGAGCAAATCCATATTCAGGGTCTTAAAAACAGCAGAGGACACCCAAAACAGCCCGAACCAGAAAACTGAAGTCCCAATTCCCCAGAACCGCGGCCACTTGGTGAATTCAGGGTACCATTTTCTTTCTGTAAGTCTTTCTCCTCTCTCCCACTCCTCTGGACTCCAATAAACTGTGTTTTCTGCAGATTTCTTTGCGCAAACTCTTCTCCCCCTTCCAATAAACTGTTCTTGTACAGGATTTTTTGCGCCGCGCTAAAAATAAAAATTGTTTGCAGTTGATTTGTTACCGCTTTGCATTCTTTAATACGGACTTAAGGGGCTTGAAACCAATTCAGATTGGGTGGGGATTTCATCACCCTTCCCAGGACCCCAAAAATCACAAAAAGCATATGCATTGTCTATTGTTAATTAAAAAATACTAGACTCAGCCCTAAGGACTTCACGCTTATTAGGAGAAGTTAACCGTGTTTAGAACCTCGCTTAACGGTATATTGTTTACGGGGTGTCTAGGAAAGTGTTAACGGCGCAACCGCCAAAAGAGAAAGGGTTATTTAATTAAGGGACTTCGTGAAAGCGTTGGAAAACCTCCCCTTATCTCTGCACTTACCTGGCCTCATGATCAGTGTATCTTAAGCCCGTTTCTCGACACTGTTTTACTTCGATAATCAAGTTCTGGAGCAGATCTAGCAGACCTAGGTGACCCTAGATATAGGTGTGATTGTGCATATCTTGTTTGTGATTACTTAAGCCGTATATCCGTACATATTTCTGTAAATCTCTTTCTAAAAATTAAAAAAAAAAGGAAAAAAAATCAAAAAAACTTTTATAAAAACTTGCCCTTTTGTCGCCAAATCCATTTTTCACCCACCACCCATCACCTTTCTCCATTGACGTTTTCTTACCCTCACCTTTTCCGCTTTGACTATACTAAACTCGTTTAGTGTATGTCCGTTTGGACTCGGGACACTAGCGTCCGTCTAGTCCGCGTTACGTTAGTCGCTACCGACTACGCGATCGACTCAGACGTCGATACTCCGTCCACTCCTCTTTCACCCCTTCCTTTGCCGGCCAACTCCGACGTTGACCGGAATTCTGTTCATACATCTTCGCCTTCACCATCACCAACCTCTTCTTCCGTGATGTCAGGATTTAATCTGAACATCTCTTTGACTACCCCTGGATTGGCTCCACCTCCTACGGAGACCAATAACCCACCACCACTGCCTGTTGTAGGCCGCAGCGAATCGCGCTCCAGGATCGTTTCTATCCCACCCGTTCTACACTTCCCACCTGCCTTTCTCTTCCACCGGCCAATGGGGACAATTTTGAAATTAAGCCCCACTTCATCAACATGCTTCCACGATTTCATGGGCTTGAATCCGAAGATACCTATATCTTCATCAATAAATTTCAAAACGTCTGTGCCATGATGAAAACTACCCAACTGTCGGACGATGCTATACGTCTACGGGTCATTCCGTTCACTTTATGCGATCTTGCTGAAAAATGGCTGTATAGCACCGCTTCCCACTCAATCACCAGCTGGGACGAGTTTGTTAAAGCGTTTCTAAAGAAATTTTATCCGAATCATAAAACCGTAAGGATTCGAAATGAAATCAACCAATTCTCTCAGCTTCCTTCTGAACCCTTCTGGAAGTGCTTTGACCGGTACAAAGACCTTCTTGTTCAGTATCCTCACCACGGTATAGAGAAATGGCAACTTTGCCAAACCTTATACGAGGGCCTGAACCCAGCAACGAAGCAGTTGTTGGAAACCATCTGTCAGGGCCACTTCCTATCGAAATCTGACGAGGAAGCGTGGCAGTTCTTTGACGACCTTGCAGAGCAAACGCTACAATGGGAGAGCACCAGACCGACTTCTTCTTCTTCTACCTCCACTTCTACCGGTCAGTCTAGGGTAGGAATTCACCAACTTGATGTCTCTATTGCGATGAAAGCTGAAATGGCTGCAATAACAAGAAAGCTTGAAGCGAAAGAGAGCAAATTTTCTTCTCCTGCTCCTGCCCCTGTTCTCCCCCTTCGTACCATTTGCACTTGTTGTTCCGATCCTTCTCACTTGACCGAAGAGTGTTCTTACAATCCACCCTCGCAAGGACAGGATCAGGTTAATGCTGCATTCCAGCAAAGACCGAGGAATGATCCATACTCTTCCACCTACAATCCCGGTTGGAGGAACCACCCCAATTTCGCCTGGAATCAGAATCAGAATCAATTCCAAGGCAAAAATTTCCAAAGGGCCCCTCCGCCGCAACAACAAGCGCAACAACAAACTCAGTTTCAGCAGCCTTTCCAACCCCAACCTTTCCAAAATCAGACGAACAACTTTGCACCCAACAACTCTTTTCCACCAAACAACTTTGTTCCGTCAAACAACGATAAGGTTTCCTCGCTCGAACGAAGTCTGGAGGCGTTCGTCAAACAATCGACTCAATCCACCGCAAACATCCAGTCTTCCATCCAGTCCTTAGTGCAACACACTGCCGCTCACGGGCAAAGCATCAAAACCATCGAGGCCCAGATTGCACAACTGAATGCGGCCTTAAGCGAGCGAGAGAAGGGGAAGCTCCCATCCCAACCACTCCCAAATCCCGGTCACCCACAGAATGTACATGTTGCTCTTGAACAACAGAATCATAATGTGAGTGTCGTGACCACATTAAGATCGGGAAGGATGCTGCAAAACAACATCGGCACACGGATCAATGATGACACCCCGACCGCTTCTTCTTCTACTTCTTCTTCTTCTTCTTCATATCCTGCTTCTTCGTCTTCTGAGCCTATTCTCCGTTCTTCACAAGGCTCTCCTTCCTCTTCTTCTGCTTTGAATGGACCCACTTCTCACTCCACAAAAACACCTGTTCTGGGATCCGTTCCAACTCCACAATCTTCTCCACAAGCATTAGACTCAACCAATTTTAAAAATGTCCCATTTCCAAACCGGTTAAGGTCTAATAAACAAAATCCTTAAATGGAGAAGATTCTGGAGTTATTTAAGCAGGTTAACATTAACATTCCTCTTTTAGATGCTGTCCAACAAGTCCCGTCCTGCGCGAAAATCTTAAAGGACTTGTGCACGAAAAAGAGGAAGTCTCAGGTACCCAAGAAAGTTTTCTTGGCTAGTGCTGTGAGTGATGCCCTTACCCAATCTTTACCGCAAAAACGGAAGGACCCTGGCTGTCCTACGATTTCAATTACCATTGGGGATAAGAACATCAACCGCGCACTATTAGATCTTGGTGCCAGTGTTAACCTGCTTCCGTATTTAGTATACGAGCAATTAGGCATCGGAGAGCTGAAACCCACGCACTGCACTCTCCAAATGGCCGACCGATCGATCACCCATCCTAGGGGTGAGCTAGAGGATGTGTTAATAAAAGTCGGGGACTTCATATTCCCCATTGACTTCATTGTATTAGACACACAGCCTGTAGCTAACCCCCGGAATCAAATTCCGGTGATACTCGGTCGCCCATTTCTTGCAACCTCAAATGCTGTGATCAATTGTCGCAATGGTTCGATGAACCTCTCTTTTGGAAACATGACGATTGAACTCAACATTTTTAGGTTGGGGAATCAGCCCGCCGAACCTAATGCTCATATACTGGACGTCTGCTCGATCCAGGAGATCACCCCAGAAGAGTGTGAATTCGAGGAGTTTCTGTTTGACCACGATAATCTTGACGCCACTAGTGCGTTTCTCTTCGAACCTGCTGCTGTTTCTGCGCCCGACAACGACTACGAGTGTTTCACGTTCTTGAACGATCTTAGCCGCTCACAACCCGAGTTTGAATCCTTCGAATTTTCGGATGAGTTACCTGAACCATCCGACTCGGTCGCTTACACTCGTTTTGAACCTTTGCTGGAGTCCTTTGAGTTCGAGACCTCTGCACCAATCTTGCCTTCAATCTTTTCACCTCCGACGCTCGAACTCAAGCCTTTGCCGTCTCACCTTAAGTACGCTTACTTAGGTGAGAACGAGACCCTTCCCGTCATCATCTCGGCTTCTCTAGCTCCCAAGCAAGAGAAAGCCCTTCTCACGGTCTTGCACAGCAACAGGCAAGCTTTTGGCTGGTCCATGGCAGACATCAAGGGGATTAGTCCCCTGATCGTTGAGCATCATATTCATCTGATGGATGATGCCAAACCAGCCCGGGATCCACAAAGACGTCTCAATCCAGTCATGAAAGAGGCTGTGAAGAAGGAGATCGTAAAATGTCTAGATAGTGGTATCATTTACCCTATCTCTGATAGCCAGTGGGTAAGCCCCATTCATGTTGTCCCCAAGAAGTCGGGCATCACGGTCATCACTAACGAGGCGAACGAGTTAATCCCTACTCGCACCCAAACTGGATGGCGAGTGTGCATTGATTACAGAAAACTCAACGCCGCAACGCGGAAGGACCACTTTCCGCTACCTTTCATTGACCAGATGCTTGAACGATTGGCCGGACACGAGTACTACTGCTTTCTTGATGGCTACTCTGGCTATAATCAAATTTCCATCGCCGAAAAAGACCAGGACAAGACCACTTTCACTTGTCCTTTCGGCACGTTTGCATATCGTCACATGCCCTTTGGGTTATGCAATGCGCCCGCTACCTTCCAGCGGTGTATGATGGGAATCTTCTCAGACATGGTGGAAAAATTTCTGGAGATTTTCATGGATGATTTCTCCATCTTCGGCGATTCCTTCAACGAGTGTTTGCTGCATCTTGACGCTGTCCTTACCCGATGTAAGGACAAGAATCTCACTTTGAATTGGGAGAAGTGCCACTTCATGGTGCGCGAAGGTATTGTCTTAGGACATATCATCTCGCAAAATGGCATAGAGGTTGACAAAGCAAAGATTGAGGTCATTTCCAATCTACCTCCTCCCAATTGCGTCAGAGATATCCGAGCCTTCCTTGGCCATGCCGGTTTCTATAGACGGTTCATCAAGGACTTTAGCAAGATTGCTAGGCCCTTAACTCTTTTGCTGGCCAAGGATACGCCATTCGACTTCAACTCGAGCTGTGTGACTGCATTCGAGTCATTGAAAAGCTCCCTCACTTCTGCTCCCGTTCTCTCTTCGCCTGACTGGACGCACCCATTTGAGATTATGTGCAATGCATCCGACTTTGCCATTGGTGCTGTCCTTGGACAACACATCAACAAGATGCCGCACGTAATCTATTATGCGAGCCGAACCCTGAACGACGCCCAACTCAATTATACAACAACTGAGAAGGAATTCTTGGCTGTTGTATTTGCTTTAGAAAAGTTCAGGCCCTACCTCATCGGCTCTCCAGTCATTGTCTACACAGACCATTCTGCTCTGCGCCATCTTTTTGCGAAGAAAGATGCAAAATCTCGGTTAATACGTTGGATCCTCTTGCTTCAAGAGTTTGACCTTGTCATTAAGGACAAACGAGGATGTGAGAACGTAGTTGCCGACCATCTCTCACGACTTCCTACTTCGCCTTCGCTTCCAATTCCGATCAACGACATTTTCCCGGATGAACAGCTCTTGACAGTCTCTTGCGAACACTGGTTCGCAGATATTGTGAACTATTTGGCCGCGGAATTACTACCGACTGAATGGTCAAGACAGGACAGACTTCGCTTCTTATCCCAAGTAAAACACTTTTACTGGGACGAACCCTATTTGTTCAAGTACTGTCCCGACCAGATTATTCGTCGGTGTGTCCCTGACGAGGAATTCAAGAGTGCGCTGTCATTTTGCCACGATCAAGCGTGTGGCGGGCATTTTGGCCCCAGAAAGACAGCTGAGAAGATCTTGCAATGTGGTTTCTACTGGCCACAACTCTTTAAAGACGCTCATGACTATTGCAAGACTTGCTCCCGGTGCCAACACTTGGGCCGGATATCCCGAAGGAACGAGATGCCGCTCCAACCAATCTTGGTTGTGGAGATTTTCGATGTTTGGGGGATAGATTTCATGGGGCCGTTTCCGAGCTCTTTCGGGAACTTGTACATCCTTCTCGCTGTTGATTACGTCTCTAAATGGGTCGAGGCTGTGCCCAGCCGGACTAACGACAAAAAGGTTGTCGTTAGGTTTCTTAAACAAAACATTTTCTCCCGTTTTGGTCACCCCCGAGCGATCATTAGCGACAATGGAAGTCATTTCTGCAATAAGACTTTTGAGGCCTTGATGCGGAAATATTCCATTAATCATAAGCTATCCACGCCCTACCACCCCCAAACCTGCGGGCAGGCCGAAGTTTCAAATCGGCAAATCAAGCAGATACTGGAGAAGACGGTTTCCAAGAACCGTAAGGATTGGTCGCTGAAACTCACTGATGCCCTTTGGGCATTTCGAACCGCTTATAAGACCGACCTTGGCATGTCTCCCTATCGGCTTGTGTACGGAAAAGCCTGCCACCTACCTGTCGAAATAGAGCATCGCGCGTTTTGGGCGATAAAGGAGCTGAATCTGTCTCTCGAAGATGCGGGCAGCCAGCGGAAGCTGCAGTTGAACGAACTGAGCGAGCTTAGGGATGAGGCTTACGATAACGCGGTTGTCGTTAAGAATCGAATGAAGGTGTTTCACGATAAACACCTTCTGCGCAAAACCTTCGTACCTGGTCAGCAGGTACTGCTTTACGACACCAGACTTCACTTCCATCCTGGAAAGCTCAGATCTCGCTGGAAAGGGCCGTATTTTGTGCGGAATGTGTATCCGCAGGGCGCTGTGGATTTGGAAAATCCAAAGGACGGTTCATTTTTCAAAGTGAACGGACACCGACTAAAACCGTACCTTAGCGCCGAACCAACAGAGGAGCTCCTATTCTTACAGGAGCCGGTTTACCCTGCATAATCTTCCTCTGCCTACCACCAAACTTCGGTTATCCAGCCAAGAACAGTGGACACTGTTCCAAATAAGTTTGGGGGTATGTACAAACCATTTTGTATATATTTGTGTATATTCTTTTTCTTTTCTTTAAAAACAAAAACAAATAAAAATTGTGTATTGCTAACCGACAATTTTGACCCTTCAAATGATCTCTTCATGCAATGACAGTGAGGACACTGTCCAGTTTAAGTTTGGGGGTATGCTCGGTACGCATTTCTTACCTTCGCATTCTTACCTTCGCATTCATATGTATATTCTGCATCTGCATATTAAAATCCATAAAATCCATAAAAATCTGAAAATTTTCTAAAAATATAAAAACTTTTCTGTCAAGTTAGCTTGTAGAAGAACTCTGATTCAACATTTCGACGGTTTTGTTTGATAAAATAAAAATAACTAAATCTTATTTTTAGTTTTTGAAAACCTGAAAGATAACCCTCCTTTGAAGTTAACTATAGCCGATATACGTCTTTACATCACACTACACGTGTCGTGAGTTTTTGGAAATTAGATGACAAGTCTTTTTATGTCTAAAAAACTTTTAAACGGATAAATGATTTTCTGAGGATCAAATAGGTTTGTTCGGAAATAAGTAATATCAAGAATAGTTTATGAAGTGAGTGAATATGAAGGAATGTTATTGATGCCTTAATTGGAACTAAGTCTGAAAAATAACCATCTGAAACTTGATTGGAATGATTACACACCAAAACCCACTAAACACGTCTTTTATCCAAAAAAATAATAATTGAACTGCCGGTTATATCTCCGTTCGTATTGAATCATCATGATTTTCACACCAAACTGTCTTTTGTTTTTGGACCTAGGTAACTTGAGTAATTAAGTCCGCTGGGGTGTTTCTACACCTAATGCCCTAAAGCCAACTGGTTTGGATGCATTGGCCCAAAACTCGCTAAGAAACCTAGAAAGTCCAGTTTAAAACAAAGTCAAGCAAGTGTTCTCTCCGAGTTAAAATTCCTAACGGTTCTTTGTGTGAGAATAATCTTGATAAAAGACAGGCTTTTATAAAAAATTTAGCGGAGATATGAAGGTTTTATTCTATGATAAAGACTATTGCACGTTCACAGAGGTGTGTATGAAATGAAAACAAGAAAAAGGTGGAGTGAAAAATAAGACCTGGTTTCCTGTTAAGGAAGATAGAAATTCTAAAGTTGAAACTTTACTGGAAAACGAAACTTGAAAAATGCTTAACTCTTTATAAAACTTATGTGAACCTTTCAAAATTTTTATCTGGGCTTTATTGTGTGACATGATGACGTAAATCGATCCTTCTGGAAACTTAACGACACTATTTGCACTGCACGTAAAGACATATAAAATCTGTAGTTAAATAAGAAGCGAGGTGTGAAAAATAAAGGTTCGATAGTCTAGACTAAGGATAATAGAATTGTTATTTTCTGAAACAAAACTTTAGGGTTTGAATCTTAGTTATTTTACAAAACCAACTTGACCGGATTTTGTGGGTAGTATCCGCTGAAAACCCTCAGGAGACAACACTCCTCCTACTAGGGACACCTAGAGGTTTAACGGCTTGTTGCACATGCTCAGTGCAATCGCGTTCCCTGCGAAAGTGAGGTTAGGAAATTTTTTATGAATAAATTGGCTTTGCTCGGGACGAGCAAATGATAAGTTTGGGGGTATTTGTTCATATCAGATTTTTGCATTTTTATACCGCCCAATTTTTATCACATTGCATATCGATAGATACTCTTGAGCCGTGTTTGCTAATCAATTGCAGGATACAGGTTCTCGGTTCTAAAACGGTGAAATTCATGGAAAATACGACAAAATCCGGGTTCCTGCCAACCACAGATAAAACACGGATCTCCGCTCTTTATCCGTCTGTTGCCACACACCAGTTTAAGAGACGAAATGTCAAATCAATGTCGTTTTCATGCACAAGGCTCAATAGCAGCACAAGATCCAAGAAATCTACACGGAGCTCGAGGAAATCATGACAAAAAGATACACATCAAATCACCTTTTGCTCAACAGAAATTCTGGAAAAATCGTGAAGAAATTATGAGAAAAATCATATACCATACTGAAGCACATTACAATCCAGGAGATGTCACCAAAATTGGTGACCCAATTCCCTAAGTAGGCCACGGAACCGCGGCCCAAGCATGCTTAGGCCGCGGATCCGCGGCCATACTGGCGAGTCAGAAGGTCGTATTTTAGGGGTAGTTTGGACTTTTTGTATAGAGGCAGAATTTTGCCCTGGGTTTTCATTTTTCAGCCTATAAATAGCCCAGAACTTTGTGAAGGAAAGGGTGCATAATCTTGTATTTTATTTTCTAGGTTTAGTTGTGTTTCTTCTTCCTCTTCTCATCTCTTCTCCATTAAAACTTGTAGTGAGCTTTGTGAGTGAAGAATGATGAATAAAGAAGACTCTTTTGCTATTATATCTTGTCTTGTTCTTTTATAATTGCTTGTAATTTTAATTTGTTAACTTAGTTGTTGTTATTTCTTGTTCTTTCTTTCTCTTCTCTTTTCCTTTATCATTAAAACAACCATGATGCTTACGCTTGATCCTTGCCAAGGTGAGGTCGCAAATAGCTAGTTGTTATCTTCTAATCTCTTTCTTTCTATATTCCTCTTTTGTTTTGTTTTCTTTTCATTATGATGTGTGAGTAGTTTCATACTTGTTAGGGTAGGATAAGGGAAGTTTGAGAGAAGGAAATCTCTCTCACTCTTTCCTTGCCCAACAACTTAATTCGACTCCCGTTAATTGAACCACAATCCGCTCCTTACGGCACCCTATCCTACATGATAGCGGTGATTCCGTAGTGAGACCGGTTGTGGTTGAATTAACCGGAGGTTATGGCTAAGAGCCAAGAACGGACGGACAAGCACCAAAAGGAAGAACTTATGCGTTGGAAAGCCTAGCTTATACTCGCAAGTTCCTTCCTAGTCGTGCTAATCCCCGTTGTTGCCGATTACCGTAACACCGATATTAAGAGGGGCAACGAAAGATGTGGGAGACTCCTAACTCAAACTAACCTAATCCTAACCCTAACAAGCTCTCTTTACATATCACTTTACCACTTTGATAATCACAAACAAAATCTGGACCTTCGGACTTAACTCGTTAAAACACATAGAAAAAGATTCACATCTCCCTGCAGACGACCCGTACTCAACCAGCTAGCTACGAGCGAAACCGTCTTGATTGCGGTATTTAACTAAAACTTGAACACGCAGAATCGCTAACAATCAGCGACAAGTCATGGACAGAGATTGAAGACCGAAGGAAACAGATCGATCGGTATAATCTCGTAAACCACTTTACAGTCAACTAGTATAGGGTTAATGGCACGATCTATCATTTAGGGTTCCGTTAGCACCGGTTTTAAAAGTTTTTGTTCTGCGTTTGGCCACGGATTGATGGCCGGGGCACTGGCGTAGCCTTACATGGTATCAGAGACAACCCATTAACCGCATACTAGTTGTTTAGACGATGTTAAACTATAGAAACCGAAACAACTCCGAACAATACCCGATGCATTCCAGTTTCTGTCAAAATTTTACGTGTCTTCTAAAAATATTTTAGCAACTGCAGAAGACTACTTAGGTGACCACTAGACTGCACCCTAAATAAGAACCACTCTCACATGTTTTTGGTTAAGCACTTTGATGGAAAAAACGATCTGGCCGGCCTCATTTAGGCTTCTGGATTTCGTATTTGGGGTGTGTTTTAGACTCTGGAATATTGGTTTATTGGTATTGCTAGTTTAGCCCAGTTTTGATATGGATTTTTCTAGTTTTTTGGGGCTATTCGGGGTTATTTCGAAGTCGATATTTCTAACATTGTTTAAAGATTTACAGTACTTACATTACAATCTACGACCGTGAATGTCATTTGAGCGGTACAACTTGTCTAATTGCTATAGTCCTTTTAGGCGGGTTTGCGAACGTGAGATTCACGTTGATATTCTGTGTTGTGCTATGTTGTTGTAGATTCGTCAGAGGGGATAGCTTGGATGCAATGATAGTACAGTTTAGTTTTATTTGTACATTTGATATTGCGGGACGAGCGTCCGACATGTGGACTGTCGTCACTGCCTGTTTGTATATTATTTATTTGGGGCACGACCGGGTTGAGGTCGATGTCACCATTGTAAATATTTTCTTTTCTGTACTAGGATTACCCCGCGGTGGAGTGCACGGATAGTCGGGTTCTAAAGGGCAACGGGTCTGCATCTCATGGCGTTGAGAAGGAGGGGGCCTCACTCTAGAATTGGTGGGCTATTCATCGCACTCGTAGGGAGTATAGGTTGACCCAAGGAGGAGTGCTCAAGTTACCGGATTCCGTGAAGTGCCGGGTGGCCCATTCACTTTGCTGAAAGGGGTTGCCTCGCTTCTGGTTTTGACGGGTAACTTTCCGCACTCGTAGGGGTCTAGGTTTTCATTGCACAGGCTATCCACACGACTCGGGGAACGTCGGGTTTCAGTTGCGGCTCAAAGGAAATCCGGGGCTCCTAGATTATTTGTATTGTTCTGTGATGCTAATCGCTTGTCTGTGATGTTGCATTTATCATACCTGGAGCGATTATATAATATATTGATATATATACTAGTAGATATTGTATATGTTTTACACCCACGCTAGTCCAGTCCCCGCTCTGTCATTAGTTAAGTAACCTAACGAGTGATGACGGGACCTAGTGACGAATGCGGATGGCATATACGTACATCATATTTTCGTTCTTTTCTAGTGTGATTAATTGATGGGACTGTATTGATTCAAATCAATGCAAGGAAAACAGACCTATTCGATGTTGTTGGAACAAAATTTCAAAAGCTGTTATTACAAGGACGTTCTCTTTTGTTTTGCACAGTGGTATTCGGTTATGAATATCTAGCACCTCATTCGACGAGGCAAGGGCCGAGATCCCTTCATCGGGAGTGACCCCTTGAGAAGAAGTTTGCATTAGGGTAATAACTTCACTATAGTCGATTACTTTTTACTTTGCATCATGGTATTCAATGGAATATCCTGCACCTCATTCTACGAGGAAAGAGCCGAGATCCCTTCACCGGGAGTGACCCATTTAGCAAAGGTTTTCGCCACTATATATTTATAAAAAGCTATCGGTTCCTTCAACGATATCAAGTTCATTACGTTAAAGGTTTTTCGCCAAAAACCATTCGTAGCCCTCCATCATTTCAAACGGATAGCACTTAGTATTCATGTTATGTTTGTTGGCCTTCGTCAAAGCATAGTGTATGGTAGCTGCTTGTTACCTTTCTGTTGCATAGATAGATGCGTTGGTTTGGGACAGTCGTACTACTATTTTGGCATTCGTCAAGGGTATGTACGGATGGGTTCAAATTAACCTGGACAATGACGGGTAGAACTTGACATGTGACTTATGATATGTTGACCTTCGTCAAGTTCATAAGAGCATAAGGTAAAAATCACATTGGGGGTTTCAAACATACAGGAAACCTGCCAGGCATGCGCATACCTTCTGGAGTGTGATAACTTTAGTGGATTCCATCAGGTTATCATATGATAATAGTTGGATCTCGATTCCCACTGATGAGTTGGTTTACTCCTCGGGTGATTTTAGATGATCCCGACTAATTCTTCTTTCAGGTTTGGAGGAGAATTTGAGGAAACAGTGGGAGACATCCTGATTAGATAAAGTGATTGACCATTCTGATCTAGGTTAGACTGCATGCTGAGTGTTTCTTTTCTCTCTCTCTTTGGCAGCGACCATGTCCTGACCCTAGACTATAACTCGGTGATCAAGTTAACCAAACTTTCTTAAAACACTGGTCTTTGGATTGTCAGAGTTGCATACATCATTGCCACTCCTACTTTTACCCTTTGCGTTTCTCCGGAACATTCCGTATCAGTACGAAGATCCACAGTTATTGGATATGACCACCGTATAGTTACATACGAACTCGAAGAAACTTGTTTCAGATTCGAGGATGGTTTCCGGTTCTGGAGAAATTGAATAGGACTATTCAGTTGTCTTTTCCTTTTACCTTCTCTCAGGTTGTGAGGGCTCCTAGGATTAGGAGAGGGTACACCTATTGCGCTTATTGGATAGTCTTCTTCCAAACCATAGGCAGGTGCCGAAAGGTGGGGAAGGAAGAAAACCAATTAGCCTAAGTGTGTTATATAGAAGGTAATAAGTAAGGACAGATAAAGGGACTAAAAAGAGGGCAAAGTAAATTGCGACTGCTATCATTCATGACCAAACCGTGTATATAATCTCCACTCCTACTTCACCTTTGCATTTTTCCGGTTCAGGAGAAATTGAATAGGATTATTCAGATTGTCTTTGATCTTTACCTTCTCTCAAGTTACGAGTACTCCTAGGATTAGGAGAGTACACCTATTACGCTTATCGGATAGTCTTCTTCCAAACCATAGGCTGGTGCCGAACGGTAGGGAAGGAAGAAAACCATTTAGCCTAAGGAAGGTGTACAGAAGGTAATGAGTAAAGGCAAATAAAGCTATTTGGAGGGATGGCAAAGAAATATACGGTTATAGTCATGAATCTGGATAATGGAAGAGGCATTACTAGGAATACCCGGCTACCCCTTCGAAACATTTTCATGTTTCAGTTTCACTATGCGTTGTTAATTGAAAACTGATTTCCTAATTAGATCCTTGCTCCAGGGTATGTATTTACCAGACTTGATTCTCACATCTGTATGGGTTTACAGATGATGAGTGGGAGTAAGTTATTGGGAATTAGGTGATTATATCGTAATTCGTTGTAATTGGTGATATTTGAGGAAATCGCCTGGGTTTTTGCCGGACGCCAAATATTTGGTTTTGAATATCCGTAGTTATGCACCAATTTCAAACTGATATATCAGTACGTTTATTTTATAAAGTGAGATATAACTTTTTGAAATTATGTTCATGACATTTACCTATATCAGTTGATGTTGGGTAACGAGCATTAAACAGCGGTGTAATTCTTCTTAACCATAAGTACAGTTTTCAACCTACGACGCACAGGGTTTGAGTTATTCAACTCAAAGGACTTATACAAAGTATTGTATGTTGTCCAGTGTCCATTAGGACAAAGGGGTTAGTACTCATACTATATTCTGTTTACTTGTGACTTCTTCGGTTTTAGAAAAGTGTTTCGTAGAAATACAAGGTCCAAGTTTTGAGAAGTTATAGGTACAAGAATAAAGTAGAGAACCATATGTTGCAAGTATCAGGATTCTTCATGGTGATCGAAGATGTAGATAATTGTATTTGGTATTCAGCTGATAGTAATAGTTTTTGAGAACTTGTTTCTCTTTCAGGTTACTCATATCCGGATGCACTCCTGAGTTGAGTAATGTTGATCGGCCTCTCTCTATTTAGTTGATATGCACTGGAGACAGCTGCATGATTTGAATCTGGTTCCAATTAAATCAGTGCCTCTGTTTCTATATTGTATATAGAATGGTTCATATCTTAACGATGTTAAGGTATATGGAGTTGTCCGGTTTATACTTAAAACCAGACTCTGGATAACTCAAGGCACGTTTCTGTAAAGGCAGTTTGTGGGTTAACCCGGGCTATGACGAGGGTTAACTTTCTACCATCTGGAAGATCAATAGTGATATTGTTCTTGACTCGCGACGATTTTAGTAAAATGGATTTTTTCAGAAAACAGTAGTGGGAGTATGGTAGAACTGAAAGTGATTCCAGAACCACAAAAGATTACTGAAAATTTAATAGAACCTAAAAATTCAATTAGGTTTGACATTCTATTAGCCACTCCGCAGAAATGGTGGGTAACCTCAGGCGCCCGAGAGGTACTTTGGTATCCTCAAAGACGGTGACAGGGAGGTTCTTGTTTATCCAGACTTGCTATTACTGATGTTCTAGACTATGAGACCCGGCATGAGGATGAGTATAGCGTCGTTCTAAACTAGCTTATATGACTCTGCCAAAGGGTTGTTGTAGTCAGTGGGAGCAGCGGAAGCATAGTGGACAAGTAGCTTATGTCTATTTATAGACTAAAGCAGATATAGCGGAGATAGATCATCTATTTTTGATGTGACGGTCATAGGCTTTGACTTCATCAGAATAGGAGATGAATCTGTTAAGAAGGTAGTAGGGTGGTATGTTCTGGTATTTGGATGACATACACATTGTAGGAAGTGAAATTCCTATACTACGATCGATTATACTGTGGTTGTCACACGGTGGTTTCTCCACATAGGATATGGATATAATATCAGGCATTGTGGTTACTGGATCTATGGTTTTAGATCTAGATTTGGGTAGTTTCCCAATCTGGGTACTTAGACAGTATTCTAAAGGTATTTTAGAATGGACGACTCCTAGCATGGTGGTAAACCTGCAGGTGATGGAGTCACCCTCTCTGAAGGTGTCTTACAGACTAAAGGGGAGAGGGATGTGCATGATTAGCATATCACTTGCTTAGGCAATTGAGTCAATCATTTGATGTCAAGTACCACACCAGATGTTGTTTTTGCACTACATGCAATAAGTTTATGTATTAATCCAATCCTGGAGAAACGTTCGGAAACAGTTTATGAACATAAGTGGATGTTCTAGGGATTTGGTAACGGCAGCCTCTTTCGGGAGACGGTTATCATTCCAGGCTTCCAAGATGACCTGGATGACAGAGTGACTGTCAAAATTATAGTTTTCCCTCTTTTGAGGGGCAGTAGTTTGGACAGTTGGTCCAAGTGGATACTGAGGGAGGAATGACATAGGATACTGATTAAATTCAATTGACGATGCAGTATAAGAAGTTTACTGGATTTGGAGTTCATTTGTGAACTGGGTTCCATTAGATATCCAGACATATTCTAAGACAGGTGTTCTCCGCCGAAAGCCGCGATCGGGACGTTGGGACGTCCGGCCTGAATTTTAGGGGCAGATGCTATTTGGTTTTATCCGTCCACCTCTCGGAAGATGCCAAGTTGATTTATGGCGCCATGTATCGAAGGTTTAGACGGATGCGGCCGTTGTAGCAGACTTCGTCAGATTCCCCCTCATTGTGAGAGATTTTTTATTGTAGGGACACTCTTCCCTGCAGGCGCAAGCTCCTGCAGTTAATTACGCTACCGCATCACGATAACCACTTTCTCCTTCTCCAGATGGTCACTTCGTGTCGTGTGTGTTTGTTTTATTTCTGATTGCCCGTGGATTGTATATGGAGACTAATTTATGTTGTCGCCCGTAGGGCGTGGATTAGTCCAAATCTGTATTTTCTTAAATTTGGGTTTGGTTTGGGTTTAAGGATCGTTAATCTCGTTGAGATTAAGATCAGCGTAAAAGTTTGTTAAGGATACGTTAGTCTAATTTTAGACTAAGATCTACTCAACAGGATTTTGGGATTATTTAGATCCAACAAAAAAGAATTTGGACTCTATCTTCTTAGTTTAGGGACATCGCGGTCCATTGGGTTTAAGGACATCATAGTCCTTGACAGTTTAAAGACATCATAGTCTGTAAAGTTTAAAGACATCATAGTCTATGAGTTTAAGAACCTCACAGTCCATAAAGTTTAAGGACATCATAGTCCATGAGTTTGTCTAGTTATCGGGAACCGCCACCTCTCTGAAGATGTTGAAGAATTACAATGACACATATCAGAGGAATGAAGAGATGTACCCTTGAACCAATGTTGGTTGGGAGTTCTGTACTCAGCTTTGGGACTAAGACCAATTAAGGAAATTATGAGCACATGGGCTCGGTTGGTCTGAGCTTGGGACTTGTGGCCAACTTGGGCTCAGCTCACTCTGTTTAAATAAAATGTTGAACATTTATTTGGGTGTTGAACGTTGGTTTGGGCTTAGCCTCTTTTGTTGAATAATGCTGAGCGTTAATTTGAATGTTGAGCACTCCTTATGGCTCTGGGGCTTTATAGAACACTTTGTGTTCCCTCAGCGCCCACGTGAGGAGCACGTGGTGCGCTTGGCGCTGAGCGCCAGTCAATGAGTGCAGAGCGCTTCTTATGAAATAGCGCATACGTGAGGAGCACGTGGCGCGCTTGGCGCTGAGCGCTAACCAATGAGTGCAGAGCGCTCTTTATTAAGTAGTGCCCACGTGAGGAGCACGTGGCATGCTTGGCGCTGAACGCCAGCCCATGAGTGCAGAGCACTCCTTATGAAATAGTGCACACGTGGCGTGCTTGGCGCTGAGCGCCAGCCAATGAGTACAGAGCGCTCTTGATCAATTTTGTGCTCTGAGAATTAAATTCTCGTTTATAAGAGACTTTGTCTCGTGGCTCTAAGAACAAGGTTCTAATTTTAAGAGGAGATGTTACAATCTCTTATGTTTTTTGTGAAAGACTTTATTTTTATCTTATAGATCTGTGATCTAAAGAGAACTAAGTTCTTCCCCCTCCATTTTTATGATGAGATACCATGATCTCTTTTTGTGAAAGACCTCTGCTTTATGGATCTATGACCTAGAAAAAGAACTAAGTTCTTCTTCTTTTTTGATGAGATGCTTCGATCTCTCTGTTTTATTTATCTTGAAGAAATTCTTCTTCCGAGAGCTTGCTCCTCTCTTTGAAATTAATCAAAATTTGTGGGGGGGTTCCTCTGTGTAAGACTTGAAGTCTTAGGGCCTTTATATAGGGGAGGCTGATTTGTTGAATCAGTTAAGGAGATCTTTCTCTGATTGATTTGGGGATGTTTCCCCACCATTGGATCTTTGATCCTAGGGCTTCTGTTTTACAGAAGACAATCTTCTTGTTTTTAACAAGATTGGGAAATTATTTTCCCATACAGAGATTGTTCTGTATCTTGGTGATTTTTAATCACCATTGGATCATTGATCCAACGGTGCTCTGATTTACAGAGCACAATCTTTCTTATTTGGAAAGATTCTGAGGAGTATTTCTTTAACAGAATTTTGTTCTGGTAATTTGATGATTTATCATCTTCGTTGGATCTTTGATCCAACGGTGGGGAACATTTAGTTCTAGCGCTTGGTGCTCTCGTGCCTTACATGTGAGCACTGCTTCAGAGTCTTTGACTCTTAGCGCTGATGCACTTAGCGCTAGCGCTCTCGTGCTTTGCACGTGAGCGCTGCCTCAGATTCTTTGACTCTTAGCGCTGGCGCACTTGGCGCGAGCGCTCTCGTGCTCTGCACGTGAACGCTGCCTCAAAGTCTTTGACTCTCAGCGCTGGCGCTCTTGGCGCTGACGCTCTTGGTGCTAGCGCTCTCGTGCTTTGCACGTGAGCGCTGCCTCAGAGTCTTTGACTCTTAGCGATGGCGCTCTTGGCGCCAGCGCTTTTATGAAGCACTGCTTCATTTCAAATTTCAAAATTTGAACAAAGCTTTGCTCTGATTGGGGGAAACAACAGGTATTGCTCATTTCGGAAGATGGCTTTCTCCACGAACTTGAGTTAAAGAGAGACATAGAAAAAAACATTAGGGCGGATCCACTCACGGGGCCATTTCTCGAATGCAATAGTTTTACAAACGAGCTTTTTGAAACTGATTAGTAGAGGAGTTGGGTGTTCGGTATCACACGGGCTGTGAGTATATGACACCGCAATAATTAGCCTTAAGTGCAAGTGGGAGATTGTTGGCTATAGTGCCCTCAAGTCAATTATTGGATTCTTGCTTGACTACCAGCAGTATGATGGCGATCATATACGTGAGAGTTGAATGGTCTATAAACACATCCTTAAAGTGTCCCTAGTCGAGGGAGTTTCGAGATTGGGCATCGATACTCCAGAGTAGACTAATGTTTACGGATCGAGATCCCGACAAGGGGCGGTGGCCGGTCTCACAAGCCATTGGTGTCAGTTGGTTCACCTAAGATGTATACAGGTGCTCATTGGGTTATGAGTATACCGGACTCGCCGGAAACATGCTAGTTGGTATTATACTTATTGTCATATGGCAGTTCCCTGGTGACATGTGTACAGGTTAGTCTATCAACCTAAGATCGTCATTTGTCTCGTGTGAGTTCCCACTGTGCTTTGATTACTATCCTACCACAGCTCAAAGGAGTCGTGCAAACAGGTTTTAATTGGGTATAGTCCCGAGCCACATGGAGGCAATGAGCGGATCGTCAGGGGATTCGTCTCTCCCGGTATTGGGGGTTGATGTCGCGGTGTGTACGGATGGCCATCACCAGAAATCCTTGGCTAAGGTAGTCGAGAATTACTGATCTAGGATCGGTAGTTTCTCAGATGGTGATAGGTTTCATGCCGACACTAAATATCGCGTTATTAAGAAGTCTGACTTTATCCACCCCCTAGACCCGATATGCGATACTCATAGACGAACGGACCGTACTGTACGGATATTGTTACTGTCAGGCTCAGTAGGGTTTTAGGATGAGTTCGCTCGTCGGCCTCCCTTTCGCTCAATACCTGGGCAGCCGTTACGTACAGCTAGTGCCACTGACGTGCTTGTGGTTAAACCCGCTGCCAGCGTATTGACGAGTCTTTAGATTCCTACATAGAGGGTTTCCCTGGTTCGGGCGAAACGTTGTAGAGGCTGTATGGTTTTATGGAAGGGTTCAATCATATACGTGCACTTGTGCACGGATCATGATCGGACGGATAATACTAGTGGGCTTTGGTTTAAGCCGGATCCTAGTATTATATTGTTGGATTATTTTTGTCTCGTTGTATTCGTATTCAGTCGGAATACGGATGCAGGTATGTATGTACAGATGAGGGGTATTCTTATAATCCGTTACAAGTTTACTTTAGTGTTGCCATTTTCTTTTTCATTAAACATTTAGTTAATGTTTATTATGTGTTAAATGTGTGAAGTTAAGTTTTGGTTTGTAAGTGTGAGTTTTGGTTTTGTGCATTGATGGTGCATGTGCTCACTTGTGATTCATGGTATGGGGTCTTGTGTGCATTGATGGTTCTTGTGATGGTGGGAGATATTTTGTGCTAGAGGTTTTCTTCACTTGCTCCAAATCAAACACAATAACAACACTCACAACTCACTCAAAGAAAAACAATAGACTCTTTTTCTTAACTAGTTTTTCTTTGTGCCAAAACTTGAGCTCACTCATTTTCCTCACTTGGCAACTTCTTCACCTCCACCCATACCCTCTCATGTGTTGAGAATCATTGGGTGTATTGAGACAAAATGATCACACACTCTCTCTACTTCACCTTGGGCATCTAGGCTAGCAAACTTGATGTCTGAGTTGCTTCAGTTTAGAAGCGGGAGCCCGTATAAAGAATCCTCGACGTGGATCCTCTTCGACGAAGGAGACCAGAGAACGAACTTGTTCTAGGCAGCCGTGATAAGTCATGGACAGAGATTGAAGACCGGAGGACACGAATCGATCGGTATAATCTCGTAAACCACTTTACAATCAACTAGTATAGGGTTAATGGCATGATCCTTCATTTAGGGTTCCGTTAGCGCCGGTTTTAAAAGTTTTTGTTCCGCGTTTGGCAACGGATTGATGGCCGGGGCACTGGCATAGCCTTACACGTCTTAAAGATGCGTGCATGGCACGTGGGCGCTAGACGCTCGTAAGTCACGTTCCTGGCGCATGGGCGCTTGGCGCCCGTGGGTCACGTGTCAGGCGCATGGACGCTTGGCGCCCCGGGTCACGTGCCAGGCACGTGGACGCTGGTCTCCCGCGGGTCACGTGCCCTGCACGCAACCGCTGAGCGCTGAGCACCCGCAGATCCTGTGAGGCGCACGTGGGCGTTGAGTGCCCGCGGATCACGTGCCCTGCACGGGACCACTGGATGCCCGCGGGTCACGTGTGCGGCACGCGACCGCTGGAAACACCAGCGAAAAAGGGGCTTAACCCCTGGGCTAGGAGTTGAACTCCCAAGGGGCTTTGGAGTTTAACTCCTAACATGGATTATATATAGATTTGGAGTTAAACTCCTAAAAAGGGTTTTGTTTATGGAGCTAAACTCCAACAGATCTTGAATGGAGTTAAACTCCTAGAAATGTTTGAAGATGGTCAGAGGGGACCCCTTTCTTCTCCTCTGAGCCCTGGGTTTTCTCTTGAGTCTTAGATCTTTCCAAAGTCGAATTTTTGGAGATGGGTCTCCTTCCTCCTCTCTGTTGGCTAGATCTTGGAGAAAAAGGGTGTGATTTAAAAATCTCTAGAAATTTGATGGAAAATCTGAGTTCCCCTTCAAGGATTTTATGGTGAAAAATTGTTTCTTTTTTGAAAAATAAGAGTTAAACTCTTGATTTAATTCAGAAAAGAGAAGAAGGTTTAGAACCTTAAGGAAGGAGAAGGAGGCACAGCAACCCTAATTTTTGGGGAGAATGAATTCTTTTTTTTTCATTTCATCATGTTTCCTTATATAGGCTTACAAATTTATACATAGCCTCTTGGGCTTTACAAAATGGCATTTTGCCCATCCCATGCCCCATATGCTTATTTATTTTGCACATGAGCCATGCGGAAGTCTCACATACGGTTCCCTGAGAAGGGAGACACGGGATATGGCACTCCGAAACTCTGCCTTCAACAAATGGGACAAAATGATTTGTCCACTTCTCTTCCTCAACAGGGCATTTGATGCCTATTCTTTTACAAAAAATTGGCTTTATGCTCATTTTTCTTGCATTTATTCATAAAAATTACATCAAAATTATTTATTACATAATTTTTATTTTGGCATGAAGGAGGCCAACCGCTTCATGTTCGGGCTCGACTGGGGCATGGGCCCACTTGATCTGGGCTTGGGCCCACTTACATGGGGTTGATCTTGACTTTGACTTGGTCAACTGGGGTGTAAATTTTGACCCCAACAACTCCATGTTCAGTCAAATAGCTAAGTGCTTAGCACTGGTTGGGCAGCGCCCATATCTCAGCACCTCACGTGATTCACACGTGAGCGCCATACAAAAGTGCTTATATATATATATATATATATATATATATATTCAGTCAAAATAACTAAACTGCTTAACACTGATTGGGCAGCGCCCATGACTGAGTACTTCATATAATACACATGTGAGCGCCAGAACCCCAAACAAGTGCTTGACACTTCTACATAAAAGGAAAAATGCTAAGCAAATAGAACTCAAATAAGTACTTAGCACTTTTGAATAAAATAAAGAAAAAAGATTGAGCAGACCAAGTCCAAATTGGCTAAAAGTCTCTCTGAAGTTTCTTGCGGCTGAGCCCAAATGCTCTGTTGTTGGATCTCAACAAAAATTTGACGATCCCTAAAATATATCTAAGGTTGTCTTAGTCTCAAATAAGGCTAACCATCCTTAGTTAAAAATAAATTGAGCCTAAATACTCATATATTTAAGTAGATCTTAATCTCAAACTAGATTAACGGTCCTTAAATAAAACAAAATATTTTTGAACTAAAGAAAAATATAACCTAAGTTCAAAACCCCAAATCTAAAAATATACGGATTTGGACTGATGCGCGCCCTACGGGCGACGATATAAACCAGTCTTCGTATACAATCCACGGGCAACCCCATAAAAACAAAATAACGCACGACACGAAGTGAACTACTGGAGAAGGAGAAAGTGGTTATCGCAACGCGATAACGTAATTAACTGCAGGGGCTTCCGCCTGCAGGGAAGAGCGTCCCCACAATCAAAAACCCCCCACAAATGAGGGGGAATCTGATACAACTGTCGCATCTATCCAAACCTCCAATATATGGTGTCATAAATCAGATTGGTATTTTCGGGGAGGTGGATGGATAAGTCCAAATAGTATCTGCCCCCAAATTCAGGCTAGACGTCCTAACGTCTCAGTCCGGTCTTTCGGCGGTACACATTGTTGTGTGTGCCTACCATATAGACAGTGTGGATCACATATCCGGCCATCTTTTTATTTTTGGCGGCTGATTTCTCGTACCGTCATCGTGGCCCTTCCTCTCCAGGAAAGAACAAGCGACTGAAGACGATTGACCTAGATATGTCCTTGGGTGGCACCGGTGCCCCTTTTCCGAATTTCCCCGTTGCTTTTGCAAGAGACGGAGCGCTTGGAAAACTCTTGAAAAGATGACGTTATGGTTTCTGGTTTGAGGCATGGATATGTCCTTTCGCAGCACTGTTTGGACCATTGTCTCCTTGATTCTTACCGTCATGGCATTTTTCTGAACACTTTATGGGTTCGAAAGAATTGTTAATTTTCACAGACGATTCAGATGTTGTCACGGGGTAACCTTGCTCTTGGAACCTCATGAAGTTCAGGATTTTATCCTAAAGAATTGGGGGAATTGCCTACGTTGTTGAATCCATTCCTCGCTCCCCTTAGTGAAGTGAGGACGACAGCCCTCTAATTGGCTCTGTCTCTAAGCCATTTCTGCTTTAACTTTTCAGTTTTGAAGGTTTAGCAGGGATCTATTTTCTTGGAGGTCGCCGTGGATCGATCGACGAGGAATCTGGAGAAGACACTCAATCTTGTAATTGTTGAGGGTACCGCCTGAGCTTGTCCGGGACACTTTGTCGTAACCTTGGTATTGATGGCCCTGCCCCCAGCTGGAGCAATGGAGAGTTGTTGGAAGATAGACTTGCGCTTAGGCTCGGGTGCCCTTACGATTATGACATTAGGCCTTCTCCCTTTGGAAACCAGCCTATCAGTCACTAAAGTTTGAGGAGGAATGGTGTCAACTGAGAAGAATGAGATGGAGCTGAATTGTAGCAGTGGTTCCTCCCGCTGCCGCCCGAGACTTGCCGGGAGAACCGTTCGAATGTCCATCTTCATTGTGTACGAGACGGGAGTTGCATTGAGAACTGAGTTCATCTTTGAAGACATCATTGAGCGGTGTGGTTGTTGTTGATTGTTGAAAGGTGGTTGCTAATTTCTGTATAGAAGAGCATTATTTCAGTACAAATATCGATATATATATATATATTGAATAAGTTCACATTTGGCCCAAAATATAGGGGGAGAGATAAAGTCCTACCAGGTGTGCCAGAATATGTAGAGCATTTTTCGTCACTCTATTGAGATAGGAATTCGCGTACTAATCAGGCGTATATAGATTTCCTCTGCCTGGAGTAGGCTGGAGTTAATTGATTACGGGGATCCGAATCTCCGGCAGCCATAGACTAAGCTGCCGTTAATTACCCCGCGCTCTTAGGAGCGATAGAACCTCCGATTAACAGGTCAAGAAGATCATGCGAACTCAATGTGCAGTATGAGCGTGTTGTGTTTTGAAGGTGTTTTGGACGTATTAGGGGCTTCACAGAGTTTACGAGGTCCTGCTACCCGGATAGAAAGCTGAGGGTCAAGTGGGTTAGCAGCCCCCTTGCGGGGTGCGAGGCAGCGTTAGAAATTTTTCTAACGAGAGAAGTGTTTTGAGTGTAAAATGTGTGTTTTATTATATATTTTCCTTTTTAAAAAAAGATGAGGAGTGCGGGGCGCCCGTAGGGGGCATGTGCGTCACGTGGTCGCCGGGCGCCAGCGCATCACGTGAGCGGCACGTGCCTGCCGAGCGCCAGCGGGTCGCGTGAGCGGCACGTGCCCGCCGAGTGCCTGCGGAGCACCTGCTAAGCCCCTGGGTTTGGAGTTGAACTCCTGAACAAAAATTGGATATGGATATGAAGTTAAATTTCCAAAACATCTGGATTTGGGGTTAAACTTTTGAGGATTTGAATCTTGGAGTTGAGCTCCTCAAATATTGATTTGGAGTTAAACTCCCAAAGGATTTAAATTTTGGATGATGAAAATGTCTCTTTTGTTCTTCTTCAAGTCTTGGACTTCCTCAAAATGAGTTCTTTTGAGATGGGTTTACTTCTTCCTTCTCTTTTTTGGATCTTGGAGGAAAAAGGTGGTGAGATTTAAAATCTCCCCTTCTAGAGATTTGACGGGAGATTTGGACTCCCCTTCAATGGTTTTATGGTGAAAACGATTTCTTTTTGAGAAAATAAGAGTTAAATTCTTGATTTAATTAAAAAAAAGAAAGAAAAAAAGGTTTTAAATCATGAAGAAGGAGGCACAAAACCCTAGAAATATATGAGAGGAATCAAGTTGTTATTCTTCATCATGTTTGCCTTTTATAGACTACACACTTTACATTTTGGGGCTTAGGCTTTACAAAATGGCACTTATGCCTCCCCATACCTTATGTGCTCATTTCTTTTTGCACATAAATCATGGGCATTACAAAATTTGACTTCTTGCCCATCTAATTTACATTCATTTTCTAAGAATTACATTTTCATTTATTCACAACATAATTTTTGTTTCTTCATGGCATGGGTCGGCCCCTCCCTTGCTCGGGCTTAACCTAGGCTTGGGCCCACTTGGCTTAGGCTCGGGCCCGCTTGCCTAGGTTCGGGCCCATCTCGCTTGGGCTTGGGCCCACCTGACTTGGGTGTTGACTTTAACTTTGACTTGGTCAACATGGTGTAATTTTTTACCCTGACAGTACCCTTGAACCAAATCCCGTATATGAGAAAAGAGAACATATTGGAGAATGGTTTCTTGGCGAACTTGTATTTTGTCTAAAGATCGTTAGTCTTATATTAGACTAAGATCAAGTAGGTAACATGGGTTGAGGATCTCAAGTCGTATATGCGACTAAGATCAACTTAAATATCATGAATTAAGAATCGTTAATCTTATTTTAGATTAAGATCAAGTTAAAGTTGTTTATTTGATCATAAGATCACATATGAGAAGCATAAGTTTCCATACTTAGTTTATTTTAACTAAGTGTTCAAGCAACAGCTTACTGGTCTAAGTGCGCTTACACATTTAAGATGCGCATATACATGTAACTTCTTTAAAGAGAGTGCACACGTGCATATCACGTGATTGCGTACTTGCTTGTGATTGGGGGTTGCGCACGTGCATATCACATGGTCGTGCACTTGTTATCAGAATGGAGGTTGCGCACGTATATATGCGCATATATTAAAGGGTGATATGTTCCGCTTGCGCACACGTGAGTATCACGTGATGCGCACCTTTTCAGAAGCATTATTTTATCTAAGTGCTTATGTTCGCACTTCTGTATGGGCAAACTTCTTTTTAAGTGCGGCCTAAGATCAAATGTGCACCGTTCGTCAGAAAGCTATAGTGCGCATCTATATGGGAAAGTTGTTGACTTTCGAGAAAGCAAAGGTTTTCAATGAAGTATAAGCTTCAAACTCATGGCTTTCGTTCTTTTTGGATGCACGTGCATCGCATGTACGCATTTGGAGAGCATCATTAGTGTTGTACCCTTACGCAATTGCATAGGGTACACCCATTGAGAAAGGCTTAAGCTTTCAAGTGAAGCGTATGCTTTTATTTAGTTAGCCTAGGCTTCAAAAGGAAGATGAAGGAGAGATTGCTGGTCATTGGGACCCACCACCTCTCCGAAAACGCTGAGAAATTATAGCACCGTACATCGAAAGTGTGAAAGGATGTACTTTTAAACCAATCCTGTTCATCAAGGTGGAGAACGTGTTGGAGTGGTATTTTCTGAGATGCCGGAAAGGCTTGTTTGACCTTAGAGCACATGTGTCGCACGTATTACACTTGATTCCGACACACATGCGCCGCACGTGGTGCACATGGCACATGCGCGCTTGGTACATGCACATGTGCATTGCACATGATGCGCATGGCACATGCGCAAAGACGCACTAAGGGAGGCACGTATGCCTAGGAAAGCAAACACTTTCAAAAGAAGCAAACGCTTCTGTGAGGACGAATCCTCTCTCCCACTTATTTATAGGGGAGTGATAGAGAAGAGATCTCTTTTTTTCCCGATGTGGGCTAAAAATGTATCTCTCATGTGGTAGAGCACTACTTAGAGCATACGTGTATAGCACGTTTGCTCATAACTTTTGATTTCGGAAGAGTTATGAAGCCCGTAATATATCAAATCGAATGTCTTTTCAAGACACTTTCGATACCATCAGAATTTTTCTAATTCTCGGTAGGGAATTTGGCAAAATACAGTTCAGAAAACACCGGTTTGCATTATTTTAAGCGTATTACTGCCATTTAATATTTTGGGCTCTTTTGTGCAGAAGTTCTAGACAGGAACAAGTTCTAGTTCGTATTTATTGTTCTTAACACATTGAGATATATTATTATATATTGCTATATTATGTCTTCATGACGATCTGATTATGCATGCTCAGAGTGAGTGGTGGACTTAGTCCAAATCAGGACTTACCCTAATTCTAGGATATTGCGGGGATCCAAATCAGCCACGCCAGTTGTATCGTTCACTTGTCATCATTATGATTAGTTGTTTCATTTACTGTTAAATATTTATATCTGCTGAACTCCTTCGTTTAAGAGTAGCGACTGCTGTATCTCATTATCTGTGTTTGATTACTGCTTATAATGTACTCCTAGAAACCGAAGAGTGACCACGGCGGGATTATTTCTTAACCGTAGGAGCATGGCAGGTCTAGTCACCTTTCGTATTCCGTATTTTGGGAAGCGGAGCGTGACAGCTAACAACGGTGTATAAAAAGTCGATTAAAGGCTATCGACATAAGATTTCTAAGATTATAGATTAATTTCATAAGCATATTTGTTTTTCAGCAAATAAAGATAGAGTCCATAATTATTGACCCATCGGCTAAAGTATTATATATGTTGTATTCCATTTATGAGTTATGTAAGAAGTATGAGAATCATAAGGATTTAAGTGTTGTATTCCATTGTCTATATGATCTGTATATTTGTACGTCTAGACATATAGATATTATTAGTATTTTGTACATGATTAATAAGGTGTGCACAATAAATTTAAGTCATGTAATTATTGTTAATTGAAGCAATAAAAGATTGGATTCTGAATATGATGATGCTCAATATTGGCGGTCTCCAAGATCAGGACACGTGGCAGGTGACGTGCCTCAGAACTCAGAAGAAAGGGCCCACAGGGGTCGACCAGGCCACCCTGTGCCCGACCTGCAAACACGAGCTGGCCCTCCTTGGGGGCCCCTGCAAATTAGCCTCCTCGGTCCGTCAGCTCGCCCCGAGCTGCCACAAGACCAAGATTACTCGGCCTCCTCGCTCGTCTCCAGGCTCCCGGCCGAGGCCGTCTTCCTCGGCCCTCCGACCAAGGCCACCGCTCACAGGCGTAACCGCCGCTCCGCGAATCTCGCCATGCGCAGATTCTACGCCAGCAACATCCCACGTTCCACGCCATCACGATCCCCATAAATAGGCGATCCGCTCTCTTCGCGGGCGTGACGTCGGGAGCATAACTGCCGGTGAGATTCTCGCGCCTGCTGCTGCGTGCCACCGCCGCTATATAAACCCCCATCACAGAGGGGTCAAGTAAGCCATTCTTTACCCTTCTAAGCCGTTACTCTGCTCGGATCTCATCACTAACTTGATCGTCGGAGGGTCCTTGGTGGTACCAAACCACCCCGGGACTTCTTTTCCGGTACTCGGCATCAAACTCCTCATACCACCTCTTCCACCAAAACCCATTGAGATCCACACGTAACGGAAGATAACCATCAAAGTCCACCGGGAGATCAACGGAAGACAACATCTGACGGAGACCCGAAAAGGACCTCCATCAGTTGGCGCCGTCTGTGGGAAATAACTCCGCAAAACACAAAGTTGGCCTTCCGATCTCCGCCCAAATGGCGAGAAACCATCCTGAAGATCCCGGTACCAGCCGCCGCCTTCCACTCACCGAAGGCGGGGATGAGCCTCCTCCAGCGACCGTCATCAACGCCCTCGCAGGCCGGATAGATCGGCTGCAGTCCCTCTTGGAGGCGCTCGTCCGCATCCAAACGGCTGGGCCTGGGCCCCAGATCGCCGCTCCACCACCTCCAGAAGGCTCAGCCCCTATCTGGACGGCTGACCACCAGCAGGTTCTGACTCCTCGCCACCGATCTCTCGAGCCGGTGCTCCCTGAGGCCCGCTGGGCGCCTCACGGCTCCACACCAAGGTCCGCCGCCAGAACGCCTCGCCTCAAGACTCCTCGCGACCCCTATCCCCCTGAGGAGATGTCAGTCACCTCGCCTATCCACAGGCATGGTTGACACCGCCACACTCGGCGGGGCTGCACAGAAGGGGTTCACCTCAGCGGCTCGAGAGCCACCTCGCCCAAGGATCTGAGGCACCTCATTGAGAGGAACCGGGGCCGCTCCCAGACGCAGGTCACCCGCAGCGGAGACCAGGGATCCCAAGGCACCGATTCCTCGGGATATCACGGTCGGCTCGACGCCCTCGAGAAGAAAATCGAGGGCATGCGCCGGGAGGCTCGCCTCTCAAGCGACAGGGCTAAGTATGCCTCCGACTCGCTCACAAAGCTGTTCACCGAGGAATTGCTCACCGTCTACGTCTCCTCGCGCAAAAAGCCCCCAAAGGTCTCTCTGTTCGACGGGAAGACCGACCCGAAGGAACATTTAGACGCTTTCACCGTGGGGATGAGCTTCCAGGACCACTCCGACGCCGCCCAGTACAGGGCCTTCCCGGCCACCCTTATCCGCGCAGGTCGGGACTAGTTCCGGGGGCTCGAGCCCCGCTCGATTTCGACCTTCAACTAGCTGGCTACTCAATTCCTCGGCCATTTCGTTGGGAACCGTCGACAGAAGCGCACGGTCGACTACCTCTTCACGGTTAAGAGTAGGGACAAGAAAACGTTCAAGGCCTACATTACCCGTTTCTACAACGCCCTTCTCGAGGTGCCCGAGCACCGGGATGAGACTGTCATCACGGCGCTTAGATCTGGCCTGAGGCATAAGGAATAGCTGCGCTCCTTCGCGTTAGCACAACCTAAGACCATGGCCAAGGTCAAGGCGTGGACCAAGCGTGAGGTTCAGCTGGAATCCGAGGTGAACGCTAACGTCCCCTGAGCAGAACGATCCGACCAGAAGAAGAGGGCTCGAGAGGAGAGGCCGGAGCGTCAGCAGCCCTACCACTAGAAGTTCCAGAAGTATACCCCCTCAACGTCTCCCTCGCAGTATTGCTGGAGGAGGCCCAGAACGAGGGGTTCTTCAAGTTCCCTCCGATCCCGCGTCAGGCCGCAAAGCGAACCCGGGGCCCCTACCGCGCTTTCCACCGGGTACTAGGCCACGCCATAGAGGATTGCAAGCAACTCAGAGACTACATTGAAGAGCTCATCAGATTTGGGCACCTCGCCGCTTACTTGAAGGGCAAACGGCAGGCTGACCGCGAGCAAGAGCAGCATCACCCTCCCGCCGACCTGACCATCGGTCAGATCATGCTCGTTTCAGAGAACGGCCAGCCCGAAACTCAGGGAGCCTCGTACCCTGTGCTAAGCGCGGGGGCCAACAGTCCTTCAAGGAGCTCGGGCCGAGCCAATAAAGTCATCTACTAGCTTGTACTTTTCTTTTAGAGCGATGTAAACTCTTCCTAGGATCTATTGTTAATTTAATAAAGATCAAGGGAACATTGCGAAAAAGAAAGAAAAGCTTTGTTTATTCAAAAGGTATTATAGGCTTCTCAGCCATACACGCAAAAAGAAAAGGAAATTACAACAGTGGGGGAAGGGGATGCAACGAGCACTGCTCGTGGTACTCGGTAAAGATCTCCGCCAGCCGGGGCCTGGCAAGGTCCAGCCTTTGTCCCCGGTTCCCCCTGCGCGCGTCGATCCCAAGCCTCAGCCCGTAGCATTCGCGGACGAGCGCCTCTGAGCGGGACAGCCGGTTCGCGGTGATCAAGCCGAAGCGCCTCAAAGACCGTAGCTTGCCCACGGCCTCGTCATAGAGCTGCTCGGACAGGGGGTTGTAAAGCCCCGGCGACGCCCTCCAGATGGAGTAGATTAGCAGTTGCAGCAGGGAGGAGCGTCAGGGGAGAAGCCGGCCGAAGTGGTCCTCAATGCTCCCATAGACCAGCTGCACCGTGTCCTCGGTGCAGTTCTGGTCGTAAAGATACACGTCTTCGAAGTGGATGATGTCGGGGATGGTAAACGGGAAGTCTTGCATTTTTGGCGACCTGTTTATGAAGGATGAAAGGACCAGTACCTCTTCAACCTTATATAGCCCACTGCGCAGCTCAACAGTCGCCCGCTTTCATCCAAAAAGGTGCCGCCACGCGGCGGTCATCAAGCCTTCTCTGATGGAGTCAAAGCGACGCGCCCCTAGCGCTTCGCCTCCCCCCGCATTCAAAGCACATGCTATGCGCACTGTTGCCTCGACTGTTCCTATTCCCCATGCCTACAGCTGGACGGTCGGGCTCAACCACACTAAGATTCAACCCGGCAGCTACCCTGCTCGGTCACCCCTGGTGGGTAGCTTCCCTACCACAACGCCAGGGATCAGAAAGCCCTCCCGGAGGTAGTCGAGCCTGAGGACCCCTCGCTCGGCTATCCTCAGCAGACAGCTTCCTTGCCACAACGCTAGGGATCAAAAAGCCCTCCCAGAGGCAGTCGAGCCCGAGAATCCCTCGCTCGGCTATCCCCAGCGGGCAGCTTCCCTGCCGCAACGCCGGGGATCAAAAAGCCCTCCCAGAGGCAGTCGAGCCCGAGGATCCCTCGTTCGGCTATTCTTCAGGACAAAAGCCCTCGCCAAAAGGCACCGGGCAGTAACCCTGCCCTGCCAAGGGTCCTTGGTAGGCTTCTACAGCCCCTCCCGCTCCAAAGACCAAAGTCCTCCCAGAGGCAGTCGAGTCTTTGCTCGGCTATCCCCGGCTGGTAGCTTCCTGCCACAACCGACAGGGATCAAAGTCCTCGCCAAGAGGCACTGGGCAGTAACCCTGCTCAGTCCCCGTCCTGAAGGATCAAAGCCCTCACAAGAGGCAACCGAGTAGCTACCCTGCTCGGTCATCTCCGACTGGTAGCTCCCTACCCATGACACCAGGGATCGAAGCCCTCGCAAGAGGCGTCCGAGCAGCTACCCTGCTCAGTCGTCCCCGGCTGGTAGTTTCCTACCCGTGACGCCAGAGATCAAAGCCCTCCCAGAGGCAGTCGAGTCCTTGCTCGGCTATCCCTGGCTGGTAGTTTCCTACCACAACCAACAGGGATCGAATCCCTCGCAAGAGGAACCAGAGCGGCTACCCCGCTCGTCCATCCCTGGCGGGTAGCTCCCCTACCACAACACCAGGGATCAGAAAGCCCTTGCAATAGGCAACTGAGCAGCTACCCTGCCCAGTCACCCCCGGATGGTGGTCGATGCTCGAAGTCAAAGATGCCCTATGGCCCACGGAGGATCCGAGACCCTAGTGAGGAGCGTCAGGTCTATCCAAGTCTAAACGATCTCCCCTCGACTCCGGGGACCATGGGGATACCTCCTCGGCAGCGCTTGGCATGCTCGTCGGCTAGTAATTGAAGTTAACTTGACGGACGATCGCCAGACAGATGGGCAACCTGACATGAAAACACAACGGTACAAGCAGAGATATCTTACGAGCATTCTTCACAAGCGGGAAGTAGAGTGCAATTCGATGGAGCCAAAGAAAAAATTTATTACTACCAAAGACAAAAGTTTTACAAAGGGTATTTTTTTAGGCTCCCCGGCCTTACAAAATTCAAAAAACAAAATAAAAGGGAGGCAACGAAGGCTCTACGCCTCGGGGCCAGGTACGACCTCGAGGTCCTCGACCTCCACCACGTGACGCGCGGGGTCCTCGGCGGCTTCCTCGCCAGGAACCTTTTCCCCCTGCGCGTCGGTCTCCACGAGGGGGAACTCGACCTGGAGGTCTCCATCGGCAAACTCCGGCATCTGGGCCTTAACAGCTGTTCCCCTCCGAAGGACGGCGCACGGGACCGCGATGTCCTGACGCTGAGATTCGGGGCAGATGCTATTTGGTTTTATCCGTCCACCTCTCCGAAGATGCCAAGTTGATTTATGGCACCTTGTATCGGAAGTTTAGACGGATGCGGCCGATGTAGCAGACTTCGTCAGATTCCCCCTCGCTTGAAGGGTTTTTGATTGTGGGGACGCTCTTCCCTGCAGGCGCAAGCCCCTGCAGTTAATTACGCTACCGCATCGCGGTAACAACTTTCTCCTTCTCCAGAATTTCACTTCGAGTCGTGTGTGTTTGTTTTGTTTGTGGTTGCCCGTGGATTGTATACGGAGACTGAGTAATGCCGTCGCCCGTAGGACGTGGATTAGTCCAAATCCGTATTTACTTGGATTAGTCCAAATCCGTATGTACTTAGATTTGGGTTTGGTGTTTTTAGTTTAAGGATACGTTAGCTGCGTTGCGGCTAAGATCAACTTAAACGTTTGTTAAGGATACAATAGTCCTGTTTAGGATTAAGATCAACTTAACGTGATAATCCATTTAATATCTGGCCATCGGGACTCGTCACCTCTCTAACGTCGTTGAAGGATTACAACGGCAGATGTCAGAGGAGTTCAGAGATGTACCCTCGAGCCAAAGATGATTTAGGGTTTTATAGTCCATTTGAATGTTTAAGGATACGTTAGCCGTGTTTGGGGCTAAGATCAACTTAAACGGGACCGTTTAGATCCGGCAAAAAAGCATTTGGAGGCTCTATTGTTCCAGTTTAGGGACGTGGTGGTCCATATTCCAGTTTAGGGACATGGTGGTCCGTGTTCCAGTTTAGGAACGTGGTGGTCCGACATTAGTTTAAGGACGTTCCGGTCCAACATTAGTTTAAGGACGTTCCGGTCCACGAGTTTAAGGACGTTCCGGTCCAACATTAGTTTAAGGACGTTCCGGTCCACGAGTTTAAGGACCCCGCAGTCCGTATCCATGTGTGGTCGTTGGGACCCGTCGCCTCTCTGACGTCGTTGAAGGATTACAACGAGAAGTGTCAGAGGAGTTCGGAGATGTTCCCTCGAACCGGAAGTAAATTGATTTAAGAGAGCGTTTGTGCTCAGTTCAATTTAAGGACTTACGGCCAGAATTGGGCTAAGTCCAGTTGAAAATGTTCAACATTTTATTAAATAATGCATTGCATTTCTTCCATTTTTTTTTGTTTGGGCTTTGCCCATAAAAATGCAAAGCATCAATTTATTCTGGGCTCTGCTCATTTATGAATGAAGCAAGGCATCTGTTTTGTCTGGGCTTTGCCCCCCTTTATAAATGCATAGCATTTTTATTATTTCGTTTGGGCTCTGCCCATTTATAAATGATGCAGAGCATCAATTTAATTAGGCTTGTTTGGTCTTTTAATTGGACCTGGCCCTTCAGTATAAGAAATGCATTGCATTTGTCAGGCGCTTTGCGCTAATTACTGAGTGCAAGCGCTTGTGGTGAGGATACATGTCATGCTCTGGTGAGCGCAAAAGCAACAGTGCAGTGCGCTGCGCTAGTGCGTTGCGCTGTTGCGCTGCTGACACGTGGCGCGCTCTAGTGAGCGCAAGCGCAAAAGTGCAGTGCGTGCGCTGCGCTGTTGCGCTGCTGACACGTGGCGCGCTCTGGTGAGTTGCGCCAACTCCAGAGAGCAAAGCTCTTATTTCGTAGCGCAAGTGGTTTAGATACTGACACGTGGCGCTCTCCCAAGAGCGCAACAGCGCAGTTTGCAAGTGCAAAGCACCAAGAATCTTTTAGATTCAAGAACAGAAGTGCAAAGCACTATTTGATCTCTTGCTCCAAATTAGATCAAAGAAAAATAAATTCTTCTTTTTGTTTCAAGAACCAGAGGTTCATAAAGGTGCAAAGCACCATTTTTATTTTGTTGTTTTCTTGTCTTTTAAAGAAACAGAGGTTCATGAAAAGTGCAAAGCACTGTTTATTATGTGAAGAACATTGATCTGTTTTTTTTTTAGATCAAGAATTTATTAAAAGAGATTTCTTTCCTCTCTTGAAGGTCTTTACCTTTTTTTTCCTGAGGAGTTCTTCAGAGTTCTCTTTCTCTCTCTCTCTTTTTTCAGAAAATGTCTATCTCTTTGAATTGAGGCCTAGAGTCCTTTTTATAGTACCCATAAATTAGTTAAATTTGTTAAAGAGATACTTCTCTGAGTGATTTGGGGAATTTTCCCCACCGTTGGATCTTTGATCCAAGGGCTTCTGCTTTGCAGAAGAAAATCTTCTTGTTTTAACAAGAACATAAAAGATTTCTTAAAATTTTTATTCTGTTTGGCGCAGATACCCCAGCGCGTGACACGTGTCGCGCAGCGCACAGCGCAGCGCAGCGCAGCACAACTGCGCTAGCGCATCTGCGCTGACACGTGTCGCGCAGCGCACAGCGCAGCGCAACTTGCGCTAGCGCATCTGCGCTGACACGTGTCGCGCAGCGCACAGCGCAGCGCAACTGAAGCGTTGCTTCCTTTAATAGAGCTTTGCTCTGATTGGGTGCGCCATCTTGGGCGCTGCGCTGACGTATCAGCGCCTGACATGTGGGGCGTTGCGCCCGAGACTTGAAGCGTTGCTTCAGAATTTTGAATTTTGAATTTCAACAGAGCTTTGCTCTGATTGGACGAAACAAATGCCCCCCCACCGTTGCGCTCACGTGGCGCACACGTGAGTGCAGCGGTGGCAAACTCCTGATCGTTGGATCAAGGGGTGAGCTCAAGGGGCGCAAGCGCCTTATAAATAGGACCTCTGGTCCTCAGTAGATGATTACCATCTTCAAGAACTTTTATTTTCAGAGCTTGCTCTTGCTTAAGGACTTCAGAGCTTTGCTCGTTTCTAAACTTAGAAAACTTTTAGGTAAAATTAATTTAAATCAAATTAATTTACATTAATCTTAACCAAAAGAGCTTTGCTCTCATAGATCTTTTGATCTAAAGAAATTCCCTTTAGGGTTTCACCAACAGAGCTTTGCTCTCATGAATCCATAGATCTACAGAGATCTTGTTCGTGGGTTTTAACCCATGAGCAGAGCTTTGCTCATGGATCCAAAAATAGATCTTTTTGATCTAAAAATGAAGAACTTCTAAGAGTCTTCAAAATGTTCTAATCTCTTTAGGAGTTTTAAATAAATTTCCTCATCATCACCACAGAGCTAGGCTCTTTTAAGGAATCTTATTTCCCTGAGACCAGAGTTTGACAAGTGTCACTCTGTGGCAGAGCTTTGCTCTGAAAGAGGAGATTTTCTCCTTGTCTCTAGGGATTTATTATTATTATTATTAGTGGGAATGTTTTCCTGGGGACCAACTGACAATCTCATCCAATGATGAGGTTGTCTTATTAACTGACATATTGTCATCCAGATTTTGTGGGTCCCCGTTTGGTCTCCTACTCACTGCACTGCTGTGTGGTGTAATTAATTAATTTTAATTTAATTTAATAAATGCGTTTTTTTTATACACCAAACGTTAGAATTACAACACTAACGGCTAAATTGTTCTTTTGCAGCGATCATGTCTTTAGACACTTCGTTCCCGTTCGTCCGCTCGGAGGAGGGATTTCCTGAGGCACCCTCGGACCGTGAAGTCCTGACCATGATTAGAGAATATGACCCGGAGTACAAGAAACTCCACCTTTGGGGGTCTTGGTATAACCAGATTATTATGGGTCGACGCAGCTTCACATGCGCAGTGCCGTCTGAGCCCATCACGGCAATTCACTACGCTACCCCACCTTCAGCGCAGTATGCCGTGGAGATGATAGACTGGACCGTGAACATCTTTCTTCATCCCGCTATGGATGCGGTTCCGGTTCAGCGTCCTATGGTCTTGGATATCCCAGGACGCCGTATTTGTCAGGGAGAAGCACGACCCTGGGGGCAATCATATAACCTTGGTTTGATTCCCCGTCACCCGATTGGCTATCTGCCGTGGGCCCGGTACATCCTGTCGACGAAGAAGTCGCGGTTGATAAGACTAGGACTGTACACCGCGGTCTACGTCTCTCTCTTCCAATATCCTACGCTCCCCACCTGGTGGTTCAAGGCTTTCTTGGAGCAATGGAATATTCCCACCCACACTTTCCTTGCCATGGATCGGGAAGTGTCCATCTCTTTAGAGGAATTCACGGAGGTATCTGGCCTACCAGTCATGGGGGAACACTATGAAGAGCTGCTCCCGACAGATGAGTACGTCTTCGGTACTAAGCCGATGGTAAGGGGGATCACGCCGGAAAATGCCGTTCAACACTAATTCCCGAGCCTGATCAAGGTGTTGAACATCTACGAGTCCCTTTTTATTGAACATGGGAGTCGGGGGGTTAACTTTGAGGACTTCATTGCTCGTTTCCTTCGTCCAAGCGTCATTTCATCGGGGTTTGCCAAGTTTGCCACCCTGGATGACCCTTTCGGTTTAGGTTTGGGTAACCTGCCAACGAAAGACACAGACCAAAAGGACTTTTTTCTTCCTAACTCCCCAACCATGTCCTTTGCAGAAATTGCGGCCCCTGGAATGGATGAGGAGGCCTTCTTTTTAGGATTTCTCGGACTGTGGCTGAGTTGGTTCGCGATTCCAATGCACTCTCATCGCATGCGGCCTTCTGTCTTCTACCCAGCCCACCGAATGGTCATCGGGGTAAAGGTGGCTGTGGGGATCGCTGGCTTGGCGCACCTATATCATGGCCTCAGCCGAGCAGCGGATGCCAATGAGCCCGGAGTATTGCACATGGTCTTCCCGATGCACTACTTTGCATCGTGGCTCGAGCTGCACACGGCGGGTGTCTTTGGCATGCATAAAAGGCCTTCATTCTTTGACAAGTGCGGTTTTCCTCGCATTATACAGTTGATTGGCTCATCAATCGTGACCCCTTCGCCACGGAACGCTAGGGGTTTACTGCTTCGCCCTCATACCGTTGGAGTCGGGATGTCCTTCATCGATAAGGTACTAACCATTGGAAAAGCGTCCACCACTGTGGTGCGACCATTACAGGATTCCTTTAAGGATGGAGCTTCAGTGTTGACGGCCCGGGAGACCCTCCACTTGTATTCTATTAGACCCAGGCTTCTTAGTTTTCAGGCAGGGCGGTGCGGCAATCTTCATGAGATATAACCCGCATCGTTTCGCCCAACAACTGGGCTACGATCAAGGGGTACCCTTGGAAGCTTTCCTACTAGAACCTGCTGCCAATGAAGAAGGGATGGAGAACGTGTTACATCACTTTATGCGCCTGAACACGGGTTCTCGTTTTTTTATCAGCACGCCGGCCTGCGCTCCACGACTCCTTAATGTATATAAAGAGTGGTACAATCATGCGACGGGAGCTGTTATAAAGGAAGAGAGGCGAGTGTTGATCGACCGTAAAGAAGTACCCCCCGGCACCAACCGTAACGCTCCCTTAGTGCCAAGGATCCCGGTGGCTCCTCCTCTAAAAGATGCCGGGGGCAGACCATCACGTGCGCAAAGTCCTCCACGTGAGCTGCCGCTCCCTGATATCACAGATGCACCTCCCGCACCCTGTGCTCCAGTGGAGACAGTGGTTGTACCCTCGCCGGAGTCTGGCGTGGGTGCGGACATCGGGACCCGTCGTCCCAAAGTGGCTGCTAAACGGAAGTCGATCCCCCGTGAGCCTAAGGTCGGAGGGCAAAAGAAAAAGAAGTCGCTCTTCGCTGCGGACGTCGTGTTCGGTCAGGAACCCCATGCTCCCTATGCCGAGGGCTTGATCGAATACGGGACGAACGAAGGACTAGTGATGCCGCCGCCGGACGATACAGACTTGGAAGCCGCTCTCGAAACTTCGGCGTGGTTGGCAAAGCGTGACGCGTGGCTGGCCAAGCTTGCGCAATCAGGTAACTATTAGTCGCTTTTTCTTTATTGCATCATATCCTCTTCATTGCCTTTGACTAACGCTTTTCTTTCTTTCCTTTCGACAGGCATCACTGACGAAGAAGCCATTGCCTCTTCTCTGAAGACTTTCCAGGAGGAGGAACGTCTCAGAGCATCTATGGGCCTTAGTAAGTCTAGATTCATCAAGCTTTCATTTTCCTTGTGTTATGGTCGATCTAACCTTCCCCTTTTAATCATAGGAACCTCGATGCCGTTCCCTCCAAGTGACGCAGATGCTCTACCGGCTGCCGATGTTCCTGTTGCCTCTGGGCCACCGCAGGGGGTTCGTCTTGAAGAGCCGATGAGAGATGCCTTAAAGGATCTGGAGGCATCCCTGAACGAGGACGACGATGCCTTGAAAGAGGCGTCACTAAGATCCATCGCGACAGCCCGGGAGGAAAGGAAGCGGCTGAGGCGTGAGGCGAAGGCACGCAGGGCTGCCTTGGCTATGGGAGCGGGTCCCAGCACTGCCCCTCGTGCTGATACTCCATCTGAAGAAGCCCCTGTCGCCCTATCCACTGCCCGCAGAGAGGTGGCCGCGCAGTTCGGAGCGCAAACGGTAAATCCGCTTCATGTAATGTTTCTCTCAGATTTTTTTTGTTATAAGGATTTTAATGTCGTTGGTCCTTATATCTCTTATCTTGCAGGGCCAAGTCCGCTCGAGGGGGAGGCGGAAACCGTTGATCCCAAAGAAACAGAGGGGGCGGTATCTGCCGAACTCGAGCCGACGGTGGGCAACGTCGTTGTGGCTTTGGAGCCCGAGGTGGAAGCCGAGGGGCCTACCGCCGAGAAGGTCATTGATGCCAAACCTGAAGTGGTGGCAGATAATATGATCATTATAACTGAGTCCAGGGCGGTGGCGGATGAGGCGCTCGAGGCCGGCGATCCCCCGGCGATGGTGGACGATACGACCGCGACTACTGAACCTGAGAGAGTAGTGGGTGAGGTGGCTATGATTCCCGAGAACAAGCCAACCGCTCCTTCTTTGGAATCTAGCAATACTCCAATCATAGCCCTTCCCATCTATGGCCCTCCTCCGTCCCCAGGTCTTGCCAACACGACGACGGTTCCCATCGAGTCGGGTGACGAGGCCACGGGCGGTGGTCTCATGTCGATAGAGGAGGGAGTCGCCTCCGTTTCAGCCGGGAGCTCCTCAGGTAAACCCTAAGTGGCTGCTTTTCTTTACTTTACAATCTTTTCTGACAAGTTCACCTTTTCGTAATGCAGGTGCAGCCAGTGCCGATGCCCCACTGCTCGAGGGAGCGCCTTCAACGACTGCCTTGGCGGTGGTCGCCTCTCAACCCTCTCTCATACCCTCGAAGATGTTGGAAGGTACGTGTTTACGATTTATTAATCTTGTTTTCCAGACGTATAATTCGTGTACTAAAGTCACACTGTTGTGTTTCCAGGAGTGCTTTTTGATCATGTATATCAGATGTTGCTCCCACGCTTTTCTTTCCCATCCGAGCATGCTTCTTCCTCTGGTGGCGTTGGTGAGTATGATTTCCGTTGACATCCTTCCTCTCTTTTTTTTATTGATGGAATTACCTCTAACCTCTTTTTCTCATCTCAACTGTAGTGCTACAGATTGAAGGAGGGGATAAAAGATCAGTTGCGCCACCATCCCTTCCGACCTTGCCACCTGTCTCAACTGGTACAATGACCATCACATTGGTAACTTTCCTCTCTTTATTTTCTGTACTGTTATCTGATCACGTCCTGTTTCTTTTCAGCTGTCGTTCTGGCTTCGGCGTCCTTCGAACCTCGCATTACAATACCGGCGGGTCCTTATCTGAGGAGTTTGTCTTCAAAAGGCGCCGCGAATAGTCTGCGCATGTTAAGTGACTACGTCGAGGAACTCGACGTTGAAACTCCTACATCTGCCGCAGACTTTGCTATGGTGGTTAACCCGATGCTAGCAATACTCATGAACTTTCATGATGAGGGCATCATTGCATCCTGGGTTAACCATTGTAAGGAGGTCGAGGGTCGCCTATATCAGTTGGAGTTGCTGCGTCCCGCTCTCGAGACCGTGGCTGCCAGTAATCAAAGGACAGCGTGGATTGAGCAGAGCGCTCCTTACTTCCGCTATCTCGAACAAGAAGTCATTTTAAGGCGTAAGGAGCGTGGTGAAACTTCGAGTAAGTCTGCTCAACTGCATGCTCGGGTGGAGGCCAACGCCGCACGGCTGAAGGTTATCTTTGAGGGCCTTCTGCAATGTCTCTCTGAAGGGTTATCATTGAGGCAAAAACTTGACGTTGTCGAGTGGGCCGCACCTAGCCAGGAAGCAGCCCAGAAGGCGGCGGAGGAGCAACTTTCATCCTTCTTGCAGCAGCAGGCCCAGGTGGAGGCGGAGGTGGTCGCGGCTGTCACCCGAGAGGAAGCGCTGAAGGAAGTGCGACAGCAGCTTGTGAACTTACTAAAGACACTTCCTCCTCAGTAGCTATCCATCTTTGTATCGTTTGTGCTTGTAGATAAAAGAATGTATATATATATATATATATATATATATATTTTTATTCTTTGACATAATGTATCCTGTATCCAATCAAGTTTATGAATAAAAGATACACCTTTTTGTAATGTGTCATTTTCTCCGTCTTTCTTTCTTTCATTATCAGCATGCCACCTTAGTAACCATGGTTGACGAGTATCCTGACCTTCTTAAGAAATAACGATGGCTCAGGCCACAGGTTCAGATCTGCTGCCTAAGACTTTTCAACTCTATAAGCCGTGAGGTTCTCATAGAGACTTTTCTCCCTACGGATCGAGAGGATCTCGTAGGGGGGGTTTTCTCCTTAGGAATCATGAGGATCCCTAAGTGTGGTTTTCTCTTATAAGTCATAAGGATCCTACAAGAGAATTTTTCCCCCTTATGAGTCGAGAGGACCCGTAAGCGGTTGTTTCCCTCCTTGTCGAAATTCGACTTTGGAGAGTGAGACCCGTGAATAGTATGCAAGAGACCATTTTGGATTGACTTGCAGGAAGCGAGTTTTTTAGTCCTTGCTGCCTGAGGCTTCATTTGCATGTTGAGACAAATCGGGAATTTCCCGCGGAGATACTAGTTTCTCTGCGAGCCGACGCGAATCAGGAGGCTCTCGTCAAGGAGTGTTTGTATCCGTGAGTCGAGGAGTTTTCTAGGGATTATTTGTTTCCCAAGCGCCAAGGATTATTTGTTTCCTTAGGGTTTGAAACGAGTCGAAGATTTCCCACGGAGGCACTGGTGGCTCTGCGAGTCGACGAAGATCAGGAGGCTCTCGTCAAGGAGTGTTTGTATCCGTGAGTCGAGGTATCTGCTAGGGATTATTTGTTTCCCAACCGCCAAGGATTATTTGTTTCCTTGGGGTTTGAAACGAGTCGAAGATTTCCCACGGAGGCACTGGTGGCTCTGCGAGTCGACGCGGATCAGGAGGCTCTCGTCAAGGAGTGTTTGTATCCATGAGTCGAGGTATCTGCTACGGATTATTTGTTTCCCAAGCGCCAAGGATTATTTGTTTCCTTGGGGTTTGAAACGAGTCGAGGATTCCCCACGGAGGCACTGGTGGCTCTGCGAGTCGACGCGAATCAGGAGGCTCTCGTCAAGGAGTGTTTGTATCCGTGAGTCGAGGAGTTTGCTAGGGATTATTTGTTTCCCAAGAGCCAAGTATTATTTGTTTCCTTGGGGTTTGAAACGAGTCGAGGATTTCCCACGGAGGCACTGGTGGCTCTGCGAGTCGACGCGGATCAGGAGGCTCTCGTCAAGGAGTGTTTGTATCCGTGAGTCGAGGAGTTTGCTGAAGACACTGGTTTCTTCAGAGTTGGACTGAACCGTCGAGAGTTGGCTTCGTCTTTTGGCGGAGCCTGTTGGGAAAGTATGGTTCCCTCTTTGTTTACGCCCTTGAATTGTATACAGAGATCGATGTGATCTTAACTGTAGGGCCAAAGTTTTGTCATCATTCTTTTTGTTTTATCTACGCGATGCTCTATCATTTCAGCTTTTATATCGCGAAGGTCGCGATTGCCCAATCATTTCGGCTATTTATCGCGGTGCCCAATCATTTCGGCTATTTATTTTATTTTTACTCGCTGCTTTTTATTGCGAGTTGCCCAATCATTTCGGCTATTTTACATGCATACATTTTTACTTGCTGCTCTTTTTTGCAAGTTACCCTATCATTTCGGCTATTTCGTATGCATGTGCGACCTATTGGCTTTTCACTGTAAACCAATTTCGGCATCAGCACCGCTACAACTGGGATATTGCCAGGAGAGAATCATCATCTGCCTCTGTCTCTGTTGAACAAAGGTGGCTTAGCGACCAGGGTTAGGGTCCTGTCGTCTAAGGCTTTTAACTTCATGAACCGTAAGGGTCTCACAAAGGTATTTCTCCCTACAAGTCGTGAGGATCTTGTAGGTGTCTTTTCTCCTTAAGAATCGTGAGGATTCCTAAGTGTATGTTCCTCTGTAAGTCGTAAGGATCTTACAAGAAGGTTTTCTCCTTGTAAGTCGAGAGGACTTATAAGGGTTGTTCATCTTGCGAACATATCTCCAGTCTCGGTTGAGACTTGATTAGGGAAATGTTTATTCGCGCCCGTGGATTGTATACAAGGGTCAGTATTGAGCCACTTGTAGGGCAATATCGAAAGTTGTGAGGGTTGCTTAAGCACAGGTTTAGGTCTCTGTAACTTAAGACTTTCAACTCTTATGAGCCGTGAGGGTCCCATAAGAGAGTTCTTCTTACGAGTCGTGAGGATCTCGCAAGTGTATTTTTGTCACGTCCCGAAAGTACGGAACATGACCGGCACTTAAACTACGAAACGTCTCGAGGCGTACGTAATCCAAGTAAGCCGAAAACCCAGAAATGTAAACCAAGAAAAGTAGTAGAGTGAAGGAAAACCAATTTAAATAAGTAGTTTTAATAGCATAAGCCGAATTATGCGGGTTTCTAAAAACATCAAAAATTTCCTGAAAATTTCGGCAGAGTCTCCTTTGTAAATACTGGCCCCCAAACGGGATACAACATGAATAGTATACGAAATCAATAAAAAGGCATCCCCAAGCGGGAGCTAGCTCTTCGTCAATCGACGGTCACAACCACACAAGCAATAAAATATACAACGCCAACGGCGAGGATCAAAACTCAAATGGAAACTCAAAACCACAGAAATATAACGCGCGACTCTATGGTCGAAAGAATAAACATCACTGGTCTCTATCTCAAATAAATACATGTTTGGTTGATGGAACTTCTAGATATAACAGAATAATAATATAAAAGATATATAATGGGGGTACGATACAAGTAAACCCACCTACTAGCAAATCACCCGAAGGAAACTATGCCCGCAAGCCGTAATGAAACCTGTACGGCAAACCTGCAAGAAACTGGGGCACAACGGGGGTGAGTTGCCAACTCGTGAATAGAAAAACATCTACGCACAGAAATCGCATAAATAACGCAACCTAGGTCAATGATCATAATATATATCCTTAAATATATGTATAACATGCAGCCTATAACAATGGCTAGGGTAATATCTAACCCGAGTGTGATCTCATGTGCCCGTGTCAGTGCCTCAGGTAGCAATATATCATATGAATGAGGTATGAATGCATGAAAACAGAATACATGTAAATGAAGAAACTGTTTTCATAATTTAGTGAGATTTCCTTTGTATTTTTAAAATGAGGTATCATAAATGAACTCAGTATCAACAGTGTCTAGCATCGACACAAAACATAAATCTCAATGTCTCAAAACCTCAGGCTCCGGCTATCCAGACTGGCCTGTATCATCAAATCGCAGTACCTCAATATCTCGAAATCTCAATGTCTCAATCTCAATATCTAGGGCGCCGTCAGTCCAGACCGGCCCCTACCATCCATCTCAAGACCACGACGGTATCCTCCGGATATCCGATGCGTCGGGTAATATCACCGGTAGGTAGTCTCCCCTGCCAGGCTCACATCGTCATCATCACGCGCTTCTTGCCCCGGGGTACCTTACCGGGCCCACCATGTATCCGAAACGGTTCATCCGTCTCCTCGAATCGGGTCTCGAAATCCATCAGCAAACTCATGGTGGACGACTCATACATCATGGGAAAACCGCACTTTTTATTTATAAAGAGAGACAAAAAGTTTATTTATGTTTTTGCGGTTTTCCTCCAAATCCAAGAAATCTCATGAAATCCGAATCCAAATCATCAATAGCATGTAAACAGTGAATATAGGCATGAAAATCCATGAATGCGGCACAACAGTGAATAATAACATGCATGAAGTAGCAGGCAATAACTACAATGTCTAAACTATTAGCTAACAAGCTATGTCAATGAAATAGTATTTCTAAAGTGTTCGTGACATGGCAATTACCGATGAAGATGTGTGTGAGCCGGCAAGTAAGTGTACGTGGTACATACGCATCATCGGTAATGGTGCTGGTGTCCTAACCACAAGATATCAACAGTAGAATATGAAGCATAATATAAGCATGTGATGCGGAGCGAACAACAAAAGTGAGCGGGAGCTGAATACTAGATGCAACTATAACTAATCTGCATTAATCTAATATAAGTCCTACAAATGGTGCCTTTTGAAATAACACGAATCATGGGGTTTTGAAAATAGGGGCTACGGTGTTTTTATGAAAAGATACGTCTTTTGAAATATCCGTAGGATCCATTTGGGCTGTCTTTTAAAATACCCACGATTCGTTAGTTTTTAAAATAGGTAAGAATCGAATCTAATCTAACAACTAAACTAAGCTAAAGGGCTAAGCTAACAAGCTGGACTACAGGTAAGGAAACCGCCTAACATCTGAGTCGATCCATATACATACCTGTATATATATTAGTCGGTGATCCCGCCTCAATAATATCATATCCGATACCATATCTATAATCAGACATCCCAAGTCAAGAGTGCGGATCAATCATCAAGATATAGCTCGTACGTAAATCCATCGTACGGCATCCCCAAATCTGGGTACGGGTCAATATCATACTCATCACACTGTTCATCTGGTATCCTCTTTATCAAGATCATCATCTGGGCTACTGACCTACGTCTAGTACACTACTAATATCACTATTCACGTGGCATTGTCATCCAAAGATCCGCTATAATATCAGGACGTATCTCAAGTACGAATCCTGCCATATCACCGATCTCACGGTCTCAACTCAAATCTCATCGACTCATCTCAAACCCAAGTATCATCCGCAAATCCAGTATGTGAACACCTAGTCCCATACCCAGGTGAACACATAACCACCTCTCCCCATATACGCACAGGTAATAACATAGATGTATGCATGTGTGTGCGTGTGTGTGTGGGTGTAACAACTACTATAGGCTTTCGCAACTAACACTAAACTAATCCATGAACACCTAGAATCCACCTTTATCTTCAAGTCTCATATCAACATAATATATGTAATCAAAATATATGTGTGTATACGTATTCGTATACATCACCACGAACTGCGGGGGTGCTATACGCCATCCACCCGACTTCTCCCCATAGATATAAATCTACTCACCTGGTCCTCGCTCGCCGGTGCCGACGTCGCCACACGCTTGCTTGTCGTCTCGAAGTCCGCATAGGGTACCTACATATCATAATGCACCGTATTGCATTAAAATACGACTCATGACCAAAACGACTCACGAATCCCACATAGGTCAAAACCTATGGTTGCCTTTATAAATCAACCCCAAAACCCTCGATGTCGGCGCACAAACGCCAAACCATCTTGAAAACCCAAACACACTCGTTTGCACAATCACATGCACTAATTATAATATAAAATAGGTTAAAATTCACAAAAAACTCAAACTCACTTTAAAAGCCATTTTTCCGAAAATCTAGCAAGCAAAAATTTACCGTTTTAATACAAAAATCGACGTTTAAACAAATCTAGCAGCCGCAATATCCACTCAATATCATAACCAAGTCATATAAACCATTACAATAATTTATTCTCATCAAAATATATATATTTACAAAACCTAGTTAACAAAACTAGCACAATTTTCCATTTTAGATCAAAACTTGGTGTTTTAATCAACTTTAACTATTTTAACAATTCTAGTGGCTAAAATGCCCACTAAATAACTTAATTAAGTCACCCAAACCCAAACTAAATTTTAAACTCACTAATTATAATAGATCTAAAAAAACTAGTTTGCAATTAGCTTAATTATGATAATTTAGATGTAGAAATTAGCAAATTTGGCACTTAGATCACACTTTGCATGACTTAGCATGATAACTACACTATACAATCATAAACAATGTTAAAAACCCTCACTTGATTTTAAAAACCCAATTCTAGAATTTCCAAACCCTAACTTTAAAATTCTAACTAGCAATTCAAAACTTAATTTAAACCACTCATTAACTTAATTGAAGAAATAATCAAACAATTTAACAAAAAGCCAAGATTTATTATACCTCAAGAACAATGGAACATACATAGAACATGGCCTCCAAATTGAAATCTTTGCATCAAGATCCATGCTAAAAGAGATAAGGGAAAATGGGTAGGGATTGGATTTTTATTTTGTGGGATTTTTGTGTTGATTTTTGGGCATTTTGTGATGAAATTTTGATGAGAAATGAGAGGAAAAGAGAGAGGGTCTGCTGTTGTGGGAAGGAGAGAGAGAGGGTCGACTGAATGGGGAGGGGGGAGGGGGGAGAGAGAGGAAGGTGGAGAAAAAGTCAAGGCAATACCCAAAAGTCAAAGCCCAACTCCTTTTGCCTAATTTCTTTCATTCCTTTGTTCTCTTTTCTTTGTTGTTTTTTTTTTGCAAGATGAGAGGCCCAAGAATGGTGGGCTGTAAATGGGCCGGCTAGAGCTATAGGGGAGGGGGTGTGGGTTTTGTTTTGGTGAGAAAAAAAGATAAATGTTGTACCCCACTTCCATTAACACTAATTTCACCGAAAAAAGCCTTTTTCTTCGATATTTTCTAAACCGTTTTGGAAAACAATTTCATTTCAAAAACCACATGATAAAATTTTATTTAATGTGTCATGATGGACAAAATTTGTTTCAACTCATTCCAATTTGTAATTTTCCCTAATTAAATGTATTAGTGACGGCTTAAAATAATAATAAAATAAATTTTTTTCAGAAAATTTGAAATTTCACCAGTGGCTCAATAAACACCAAATACTAGCCATTACATAGCTAGAATATGTATATTTAATTTTTATAATAAGATATTTGCATTTTGACTTTTTACAGAAAACCCCCTTATTTTACCGATTTTCCGAAATTTCACCGAAACGATTTTCAAAACGCTACAATCTTCCCCCCTCAAAAAAATTCGGTCCCCGAATTTAAAGTAAAACTCCCCCCAAATACTAAAACATCTAAACCAAAACCATCAAGTCCTCGGGGCTCCGAAATTGTAAATACATAAAACAAATCGTAGCGCAGCGCATGCGCATGAAAAATGAGCATATAACTCAAATCAAAACTCCGTCAAGCATCCCGCAATCATCGGAGTCATGGGGAAGACATCAATGTCAAATCCAAAGCAAAAGAAATATGATATAACTCGAAACTATACATGTAATATCGAATCTATATATGTAAGTATCTGAAGGAAATGTATGCCAAATCTCTTTAAGTCGCTGTGCAACGTGTATAACACTGCACAGTGGCGGACGTCTATCATAAGAAAATAACTATATACATATATACCTTTGTTTGAAATGTACGTTCAGGCGTTTTGGAATCAATTTAGAAGGGTCTCCTTGTTTTAAACATTTCGTGCCATATCAGACACGTAGGTAAATGCTGAGACTATAGCTCCCTTTTTTTTTGGAAATCCCTTCAATAACTATCAATGCATGCAAAATATATTCAGGTACTGTCCTCTGACTAGTCCTGCTCAGTACGAAAACACATAGCAATATCATAAAAACGTACTGCTCTATAAGAAAAATCAATCCCAAAATACGCGTATGAATACTACGTGTGTCTGGTGCGCACGGAAATCAAACTCCAAATATGTGCCATACATATGCACAGAAACAACATCTAAGTGCATCGGGTGTGCACGAAACATCTGTCGTAGGCAACATGTGTGCCTGATAGCAAAATCGGGTGCATCTGACATGCACGAAAAATCTCGATTTAGTGCATCTGGTGTGCACCAAAATCACACTTCAAAACATGCGCCCAACATGCGCGAAAATCCAAATCAGGTGCATCCATCGTGCACGAAATCATGAAATCCATTATCAAGTGCCGAATATACGCAAAATCCAATCAGGTGCACAAGGTGCACAAAACAAATATCGAACATCACCATCGAAATCGAAGTCCAGGGCATCTAAATGCACAACATACGCAACACTGCACTGCAAACATATATATGAACTATACCGAGTGCAAAAACCAAATCGTGTGCGTATATACGCATAAATCAGCTCAACTGTATGAAATCCATATAATCACAAACATGAGAACCAAGGCACGAAAACGATATCAAGTGCAACAACCGTGCAAAAATCGTAAATACTCAGCAGGTGCAAACATGGTCCATGAAGATAAATATCATGAAACTCAATCATCAAAATCAATCATGTGAATAAATCGCCCAAAATACGTAAATCAAGTATGGCGGAATAGTCCCGCTCAAACACATCCTCCAAGAATCTCTGGCCAACTGCCGTGGTCACCCATAGCATGTCTCGTCGACGATCCTGAACTCTGGCCTGCCGGTGTGCATAACATGACCACTACTGGGTCCAAGTCTTCTCGTAATTTATTCCAGAAAGGTCCTATCGAGATCTCTCCCAAATCTCGTCTCTGCCGAACTGTCCGGAAGTCATCGTCCCTTACTAGATCTGTTCTCGTTCTGGAACGGCTGCATGCTCAACGCGACTCCTTCTGGAAGGTATCTCCAAGTACAATGTCTCGGCATACGTATCGCATCTCTGATGTCGGCGGAGTGGAACGTCGTTTCATCAAGATCTGGTACGAACCTCTTACTTCACCTTTCTCTAATGTCGACCGCTTCGGACTCGTCTCGTCGTGGCTGCATAGACTGAGCTCCAACGGCTATCCTCGTATCGGAAGTCTCCCAAGAAATGCATCTCACCACCTAGCATCCGAATTAAGTCGAGCCATCTGATCGAGTCGTCAAAACCTCATAATCCCCTAAGAGCTCAACATCTTGGTACAGTTTAATAGTATCGAGTACGTACCACAGCATCGATGGTCTAGCCGTAGAAGGGCAAACCCAAGCCTCACTAATGGCGCCGCGGAACTGCCGCAAACCCTAAGGTTCAAAGGCTTTCACACGGTCATTAAGTCGATTAGGGTTTCATTCTTCTAGAGGGTCCATAGAATTGCCTGCACGTCTTTCCGAATACTTTAAACTTGGAATAATAGGTTGCTGATATTCGATCATCTCTGTCGACTCTCAACTTCTCCGCGTGAAGTCGTTTCTAGCTGGAATCAATCTATCTGATGACCTCGCATTGGGCTAGCGAATGAACCACATGTCCTAGTCATTCATCCTTGGTGACTAGCAACCTTCTATCATCTCTTAATACAACTCGTACTGCAATAGCTCCAACATCTGGGGCGATATCTCGTCGTTCGCAGCAATAACTGGCTCACTCGTCTGCACGCTGAACAGTGCCTCAAACCTCATGAATAAGCAATACACCAACGGTCATCAAAATCTCGTTGGCCTCTATCATTGGCTCGATCCTCTGGTACTGATAGGCACGTCCGAGAAATCTCGTAAAGGCGATCCGCCAAACGCTCGTGGCGCGAAAACACAGTAAAAAGACACATCTCCGCAATCGTGTGTCGCCGGAATTATGCCCTGGTCAGTCCTCGTTTGAGAAGAACTCGTACTAACCGCAACTCTAGCCGTAGCTCTCCTTGCCAGTAATTGTTGCAGCAAAACCATAACTGGTACCGATGAGGCTAGATCAGGAATGAATATAATACTGAGCAAAGAAATGTACATCCTAAGGCTTCTTAAATGGAGTAGCGTATCGTAAGTATGCCGCGGAACATACCCACGGTACGTCACTCTACTTTAGTCACCTATTCCATCAACCAAGGGTCATCCTATGCTGCGAAGGTAAAACCTAACGCTCTGATACCAACTTTGTCACGTCCCGAAAGTACGGAACATGACCGGCACTTAAACTACGAAACGTCTCGAGGCGTACGTAATCCAAGTAAGCCGAAAACCCAGAAATGTAAACCAAGAAAAGTAGTAGAGTGAAGGAAAACCAATTTAAATAAGTAGTTTTAATAGCATAAGCCGAATTATGCGGGTTTCTAAAAACATCAAAAATTTCCTGAAAATTTCGGCAGAGTCTCCTTTGTAAATACTGGCCCCCAAACGGGATACAACATGAATAGTATACGAAATCAATAAAAAGGCATCCCCAAGCGGGAGCTAGCTCTTCATCAATCGACGGTCATAACCACACAAGCAATAAAATATACAACGCCAACGGCGAGGATCAAAACTCAAATGGAAACTCAAAACCACAGAAATATAACGCGCGACTCTATGGTCGAAAGAATAAACATCACTGGTCTCTATCTCAAATAAATACATGTTTGGTTGATGGAACTTCTAGATATAACAGAATAATAATATAAAAGATATATAATGGGGGTACGATACAAGTAAACCCACCTACTAGCAAATCACCCGAAGGAAACTATGCCCGCAAGCCGTAATGAAACCTGTACGGCAAACCTGCAAGAAACTGGGGCACAACGGGGGTAAGTTGCCAACTCGTGAATAGAAAAACATCTACGCACAGAAATCGCATAAATAACGCAACCTAGGTCAATGATCATAATATATATCCTCAAATATATGTATAACATGCAGCCTATAACAATGGCTAGGGTAATATCTAACCCGAGTGTGATCTCTAACCCGAGTGTGATCTCATGTGCCCGTGTCAGTGCCTCAGGTAGCAATATATCATATGAATGAGGTATGAATGCATGAAAACAGAATACATGTAAATGAAGAAACTGTTTTCATAATTTAGTGAGATTTCCTTTGTATTTTTAAAATGAGGTATCATAAATGAACTCAGTATCAACAGTGTCTAGCACCGACACAAAACATAAATCTCAATGTCTCAAAACCTCAGGCTCCGGCTATCCGGACTGGCCTGTATCATCAAATCGCAGTACCTCAATATCTCAAAATCTCAATGTCTCAATCTCAATATCTAAGGCGCCGTCAATCCAGACCGGCCCCTACCATCCATCTCAAGACCACGACGGTATCCTCCGGATATCCGACGCGTCGAGTAATATCACCGGTAGGTAGTCTCCCCTGCCAGGCTCACATCGTCATCATCACGCGCTTCTTGCCCCGGGGTACCTTACCGGGCCCACCATGTACCCGAAACGGTTCATCCGTCTCCTCAAATCGGGTCTCGAAATCCATCAGCAAACTCATGGTGGACGACTCATACATCATGGGAAAACCGCACTTTTTATTTATAAAGAGAGACAAAAGGTTTATTTATGTTTTTGCGGTTTTCCTCCAAATCCAAGAAATCTCATGAAATCCGAATCCAAATCATCAATAGCATGTAAACAGTGAATATAGGCATGAAAATCCATGAATGCGGCACAACAGTGAACAATAACATGCATGAAGTAGCAGGCAATAACTACAATGTCTAAACTATTAGCTAACAAGCTATGTCAATGAAATAGTATTTCTAAAGTGTTCGTGACATGGCAATTACCGATGAAGATGTGTGTGAGCCGGCAAGTAAGTGTACGTGGTACATACGCATCATCGGTAATGGTGCTGGTGTCCTAACCACAAGATATCAACAGTAGAATATGAAGCATAATATAAGCATGTGATGCGGAGCGAACAACAAAAGTGAGCGGGAGCTGAATACTAGACGCAACTATAACTAATCTGCATTAATCTAATATAAGTCCTACAAATGGTGCCTTTTGAAATAACACGAATCATGGGGTTTTGAAAATAGGGGCTACGGTGTTTTTATGAAAAGATACGTCTTTTGAAATATCCGTAGGATCCATTTGGGCTGTCTTTTAAAATACCCACGATTCGTTAGTTTTTAAAATAGGTAAGAATCGAATCTAATCTAACAACTAAACTAAGCTAAAGGGCTAAGCTAACAAGCTGGACTACAGGTAAGGAAACCGCCTAACATCTGAGTCGATCCATATACATACCTGTATATATATTAGTCGGTGATCCCGCCTCAATAATATCATATCCGATACCATATCTATAATCAGACATCCCAAGTCAAGAGTGCGGATCAATCATCAAGATATAGCTCGTACGTAAATCCATCGTACGGCATCCCCAAATCTGGGTACGGGTCAATATCATACTCATCACACTGTTCATCTGGTATCCTCTTTATCAAGATCATCATCTGGGGTACTGACCTACGTCTAGTACACTACTAATATCACTATTCACGTGGCATTGTCATCCAAAGATCCGCTATAATATCAGGACGTATCTCAAGTACGAATCCTGCCATATCACCGATCTCACGGTCTCAACTCAAATCTCATCGACTCATCTCAAACCCAAGTATCATCCGCAAATCCAGTATGTGAACACCTAGTCCCAAACCCAGGTGAACACATAACCACCTCTCCCCATATACGCATAGGTAATAACATAGATGTATGCATGTGTGTGCGTGTGTGTGTGGGTGTAACAACTACTATAGGCTTTCGCAACTAACACTAAACTAATCCATGAACACCTAGAATCCACCTTTATCATCAAGTCTCATATCAACATAATATATGTAATCAAAATATATGTGTGTATACGTATTCGTATACATCACCACGAACTGCGGGGGTGCTATACGCCATCCACCCGACTTCTCCCCATAGATATAAATCTACTCACCTGGTCCTCGCTCGCCGGTGCCGACGTCGCCACGCGCTTGCTTGTCGTCTCGAAGTCCGCATAGGGTACCTACATATCATAATGCACCGTATTGCATTAAAATACGACTCATGACCAAAACGACTCACGAATCCCACATAGGTCAAAACCTATGGTTGCCTTTATAAATCAACCCCAAAACCCTCGATGTCGGCGTACAAACGCCAAACCATCTTGAAAACCCAAACACACTCGTTTGCACAATCACATGCACTAATTATAATATAAAATAGGTTAAAATTCACAAAAAACTCAAACTCACTTTAAAAGCCATTTTTCCGAAAATCTAGCAAGCAAAAATTTACCATTTTAATACAAAAATCGACGTTTAAACAAATCTAGCATCCGCAATATCCACTCAATATCATAACCAAGTCATATAAACCATTACAATAATTTATTCTCATCAAAATATATATATTTACAAAACCTAGTTAACAAAACTAGCACAATTTTCCATTTTAGCTCAAAACTTGGTGTTTTAATCAAGTTTAACTATTTTAACAATTCTAGTGGCTAAAATGCCCACTAAATAACTTAATTAAGTCACCCAAACCCAAACTAAATTTTAAACTCACTAATTATAATAGATCTAAAAAAACTAGTTTGCAATTAGCTTAATTATGATAATTTAGATGTAGAAATTAGCAAATTTGGCACTTAGATCACACTTTGCATGACTTAGCATGATAACTACACTATACAATCATAAACAATGTTAAAAACCCTCACTTGATTTTAAAAACCCAATTCTAGAATTTCCAAACCCTAACTTTAAAATTCTAACTAGCAATTCAAAACTTAATTTAAACCACTCATTAACTTAATTGAAGAAATAATCAAACAATTTAACAAAAAGCCAAGATTTAGTATACCTCAAGAACAATGGAACATACATAGAACATGGCCTCCAAATTAAAATCTTTGCATCAAGATCCATGCTAAAAGAGATAAGGGAAAATGGGTAGGGATTGGATTTTTATTTTGTGGGATTTTTGTGTTGATTTTTGGGCATTTTGTGATGAAATTTTGATGAGAAATGAGAGGAAAAGAGAGAGGGTCTGCTGTTGTGGGAAGAAGAGAGAGAGGGTCGACTGAATGGGGAGGGGGGAGAGAGAGGAAGGTGGGGAAAAAGTCAAGGCAATACCCAAAAGTCAAAGCCCAACTCCTTTTGCCTAATTTCTTTCATTCCTTTGTTCTCTTTTCTTTGTTGTTTTTTTTTTTGCGAGATGAGAGGCCCAAGAATGGTGGGCTGTAAAGGGGCCGGCAAGAGCTATAGGGGAGGGGGTGTGGGTTTTGTTTTGGTGAGAAAAAAAGATAAATGTTGTACCCCACTTCCATTAACACTAATTTCACCGAAAAAAGCATTTTTCTTCGATATTTTCTAAACCGTTTTGGCAAACGATTTCATTTCAAAAACTACATGATAAAATTTTATTTAATGTGTCATGATGGACAAAATTTGTTTCAACTCATTCCAATTTGTAATTTTCCCTAATTAAATGTATTAGTGACGGCTTAAAATAATAATAAAATAAATTTTTTTCAGAAAATTTGAAATTTCACCAGTGGCTCAATAAACACCAAATACTAGCCATTACATAGCTAGAATATGTATATTTAATTTTTATAATAAGATATTTGCATTTTGACTTTTTACAGAAAACCCCCTTATTTTACCGATTTTCCGAAATTTCACCGAAACGATTTTCAAAACGCTACAATTTTCTCCTTAGGAATCGTGGGGATCCCTAAGTGTGCTGCTCCGTTGTGAGTCGGAAGGATCTCACGTGGGTGGTTTCTCCTTATAAGGTCGAGAGGACCCTATAAGCGTTCTTTAACGAGGTTGCGCCCTTTCGGGTTTTCACAAACACTCGCCGATAGCCCTGCTGTTTTTACTCACGGAGCCCTTTCGGGTTTTCATCCGTGCCCATTTTGCTTATGGACGTACCGCTTTTTTTTATTCTTTTTATTTTTATATATATTTTTTTACGAGATCGCGCCCTTTCGGGTTTTCACGAACACTCGCCGGTAGCCCTGCTGTTTTTACTCACGGAGCCCTTTCGGGTTTTCATCCGTGCCCTTTTTGCTTATGGACATACAGTTTTTTTTATTTATTTTTATATGTTTTTTTATATCTCGTCAGCCTAAAAGATGCTGCGGTAGTAGTTTAAAGACGTTTGGTCTGCTATTAGTTTAAGGACATTTCGGTCCGCTATTAGTTTAAGGACATTTCGGTCCTGCGTTGAGAGGCTGGCTACTGCTTATAAAGCTTGAGCTTAGGAAGATAGCGAGCGGACATAGTCGTCGTCATCTATCATTGACCTAGGCTGTGGCTCATTAAGCGTAGTATTTCTTTAGGAAGCGACCATTTATTGGCCTGAAAGGCCTTTCAACGTGCATGTCCATGAGTAGATAGGCCCCACCCTGGTAGACCTTATCTATGATGTATGGGCCTTCATAGTTTGGCTCGAATTTTCCCCGTTTGGCGCGATTGGGGATCATAGGCCTTTTGACCACTAGCACAAGCTCGCCTTGGCGGAATGTCCTCAGTCGAGTCAGTCTTTCATATGAGCGCGTCATCTTTGCTTTATAGGCCTCCAGATTTTGTTGCACCATGAGTCGTGTTTCTTCAAGGGCGTCAAGCTCCTCAAGCCGAAGGTGAGCATTTTCTTCGTCCGTCAGCTCGTAATGGACTGCCACTCGTAGAGAGGGTAACTCCATCTCGAGGGGGAGTACTGCTTCTGTCCCGAATACTAACGCATATGGTGTCGCGTTCGTGGCCGTTTTAAACATAGTTCGATATGCCCAGAGAGCCTCTTGCAGTCTTTCGTGCCAGTCTTTCTTATTTCGCGACACTGTTTTCTTCATGATCTTCGTCAAGGTCTTGTTGAAGGCCTCAGCTAGACCGTTAGCTAGCGGATTATAAACCGAGGAATATCTCCAATCTATATTGTGTTGTTGTGCGAAGCGACTGATCTTGTGGCTTCTGTAGGCCGGCCCGTTATCGGAGATGATCCGTCTTGGCGTTCCAAACCGGTATATAATGTGCGTCTTGAAGAAGTGGAGGATATTTTCCGTCTTCACTTCTCTTAACGGTACTGCTTCTGCCCATTTGGAGAAGTAGTCAGTCGTCGCCAGGATGAAACGATGTCCTCTAGACGATGCTGGTTCGATGGGGCCGACTATGTCAGTTCCCCACATTTCGAACGGCCAGCTAGTCACCGTTGGATGTAATGGGTTTGGATGCTGATGGATGAAGTCCCCATGAATTTGGCATGAGTAGCACTGCTTCGCATATTCGAGGCAATCCTGAATCATCGTGGGCCAGTAGTAGCCCATCCGTTTTATCTTCATCTTCATCTTCGGGCCTGCTTAGTGAGAACCGCAGAGTCCGTCGTGAACTTCCCGGACGACCCTTTTCGCTTCGTCAGGTCCTAAGCATCTCAGCCATAGAGAATCAAATGACCTCTTGTACAGAGTATCATTGATGAAGGCGAAAGACAGAGCTCGTTTCATGAGTTGATGTCTTGTGGACACTTCTTCGGGCATTCGGTGGGACTTAAAGTAGTCTATGAAGACTTCTCTCCAATCCTCAGCTTTTTCCCGGTCTTTTATTTGCAGGGTCGTTTGCTCAGTCGTTCCCTTCCCTTCGGATGATTCCGGAGATATTTCTGCTGGGGCACGCACTTGACGGCTTTGTACCACGATTCTAACATCATCGAGATTCTCGTCAGCCAGTTCTTTAGCAAGTTTGGCCAATGCGTCTGCTTTGCTGTTTTCCGCGCGCGGTATGTTCTCCAAAGTATAAGAGGGAATTTGGGTCAACAATTGTTGCACTTTTTCGCCGTACCTTACCAACTCCGGTTTGCATGTTTGGTAGTCACCGTTTACTTGACAAACGACCAGTTGAGAATCCCCATATATGAGGAGGTTTTCAATTCCCATGTCGATGGCGATCTCAAGACCTGCTATTAAGGCTTCATATTCAGCTTCATTGTTTGTCCTCGGCTCTGTTAAGGAGAATGCGAAGCGCATTATCCCTCCTTGTGGAGTTACAAAGATGAGGCCTACCCCCGATTTGATTATAGGGGTGTTTTGTTTGCGCTTCTTCATGGAAGATGCGCCATCAAAATAGAGTTCCCATCGGGTATCACCACCGTTGATTGCATCAAACGCATGTTCGTCTGGAAGATCGCAATTTAGAGGAGAATCGGCGGGTATGGGATTTTCAGCGAGGAAGTCGGCGATGGCCTGGCCTTTCACTGCTTTGAGAGGTTGATACGTGATCGAAAACTCCATCAAGAGTAGGGCCCATTTAGCGAGTCGTCCCGTCAATATGGCCTTTGACATTAAATATTTAAGAGGGTCTACTTTCGAAATGAGACGGACCTCATGCGCCAACGCATAGTGCCTGAGCTTTGTTATCGCGAAGATCAACGCTAGGCAATGTTTTTCAATGGGGGAGTAGTTGCTTTCTGCCCCAAGTAGAACTCGACTTAAGTAATAGAGTGCTCTTTCTTTCCCTTGGTCGTTCTCTTGTGCCCATAATGCGCCTAAAGAACCTTCGAGGGCGGTTGTATAAAGAATGAGAGGCTTTCCCTTAACCGGAGCAGCCAACACTGGAGGGTTTTGCAGGTATTGCTTGATCTCGTCTAGTGCGCTTTGGCACTTTTGATCTCAGACGAACGGGGTTCCCTTCTTCATCAGGTGGCTATAGGGACGGCACTTGCCTGAAAGATTGGCTATAAATCGCTGTATGTATGCGAGCTTCCCTTGGAGAGACCGCAACTGTTTGAGAGTCCTCGGCGGAGGCATTTCCATGATCGCTTTGATCTTAGACGGATCTATTTCGATACCCCGGTGTCGAACAATGAATCCCAGGAATTTTCCTGAGGAAACTCCGAATGCACACTTGAGCGGATTCAACTTCAAGTTGTCTGCCGAAGACGTTGAAATATGGTCTTCAGATGCTCGAGATGTTCCTCATATGATTTGCTTTTAACAACGAGGTCGTCGATATAGCATTCGATGATTTCGTGTATAAGGTCATCGAAGATCTTCGTCATGGCCCTTTGGTAGGTGGCACCGGCGTTCTTTAATCCGAAGGGCATCACTTTATAACAGAATATTCCCAAAGGGGTCCTGAAGGCTGTGTGCTTCTGGTCTTCGGGATGCATTTTTATCTGATTATAACCTGACGAGCCGTCCATGAAGGAGAAAACCTCATGAGTGGACGTGTTGTCTATCATCAGTTCGGTGACTGGCACTGGGAAATCGTCTTTCGGGTAGGCTTTATTGAGATCCCGGAAGTCCACGCATATACGCACTGTCCCATTTTTCTTCATCACTGGGACAATGTTGGCGATCCATTCCGGATATTGAACCTCCTGAATAAAGCCAAAGTCGATCAGCTTCTTGACCTCGGCGTTGATGCTCATCTCAAGCTCGAGCCGCATTTTTCTCGGCGCCTGTTTGACTGGCTTGACGTCCGGGGATATCGTCAATTTATGCACGGCAATTTCTGGATCTAGTCCCGGCATTTCAGAATAGTTCCACGCGAAGCAGTCTCTGTGCTGCATAAGCAGGTCTTTTAATAAAGCCACCTTCTCTTCAGATAGCAGCTCGCTGATGAATGTCGGTCGCGGGTCATTCGCTGTTCCCAACTCAATTTTCTTAAGGTTATCTGCAGTGGTATGAATTCCATCTTCCAGCTCTTTCAGCACCGGTCGAAATTCTGAGATTACCTCGTCGTTGCTGTTTTCGAAGCACCAGGAAAGGTCATCTATGTTCTCGGGCTCTTCTTTTAATATTATCATCATGTGACAAGTGCGAATCCGCTTCCAATCCCAATGTGGGGTTGGTTTTGTTCTTGTGGTTTTGGGTTCGTGCTTCTGTAGCGGCGCTACCCTCCAGTTATCAGACAGAGCGAATTTGCCAAGCTGATACTGATCTTCGACCCAATTCTTGAAGGTGAAGCAGTCCTCGAGAGGGTGCCCTATAACTCGGTGATAAGGGCAATAGTTTGGGTCAGAGACTTCGTTTGCTTGTTCGGGGTGTTTGGACTCCGGCAATGTAAGCATTTGATGTTTTAGAGCAAGATCAAGTATCTTCTTCGTCTTGTCCCGAGGAAACGAATACGCTCGACCCATTTTCTTCATGAGGGATAGATCAATAACGCTCGACTCCCGTTTGCGTGGCTTCTTAGCCCTGCTTTACTGCTGTTGAGCGTCTTTTCGGTCTTTCGATTTATTTCTGCTTTTGCGTCGAGCCTTGTTTATAACAGGTTGACAGGGAGCAGCCTTTTCATCTTTCACGGCCTGTTGGAGAAGGCGTTGCGTCTTAGCTTTCTCATAGATGACCATTTCGCGGTTATGATCTTCTCGGACTTTTAGACCAGCTTTCTTTATAAGTTTGTCCATTTGTTCCTCGAACGACGGACTGGGTTCCTTTGCATCTGGAACTTTCACTGGCTTGGGATTAGCGTCCTCCCATTGAGCATCCGCTTCTTCATCAAGGTCATACACGACGTAGCAGCCGAGTAGTAACTCTCGTTTCTTTGACCGGATGTATCCAAGCCCTTTTGTTTCCATTCTCCCACTAGGCAGTTTGCGTTGAGTCCCGGGAACGTTCCAGACCCTGTCATAGAATTTGGCCTTTCTAATGGTCTGTTTGAAGGGTATCCCCTGGCGTTTCAGCAGCTTTTTCAAACCCTCCGTATAATATCTGGGAAGACGGATAGGCTGCAGCCTGTCGAGCGTAGGATCCGCACCATGCCAGATTTCTTTTTTCACCTTGGTTTCTTCAGAGTGGTAGAACAGAATTGCTTTCTCGCTTTCTCGCCTGGAAGGGATGTAGAATGTTTGTAGCTCTTCTACGTTGTAAATATTAAGTGCATCCAGTTCTTTATGGTGTTTAAGCGGCACCATGGCGACTTGCAGACTTTGCTCTTTGTCAGCGAACGTTTGTATTAAAGGTCGAGCAGAGAATACAGCATGGACTTCATCTTCCGAGTCGCTGCCAAAGATCAATGCAGGAGCTGGTGGTCCCGGCTTGTTGTGTTGGGGCAGACCCGAATAAACTATCTCCTCTTCCTCCTCAGTATAACTGCCGAAGACAGGGATGGTAGCGTTAGTTTTATTCTCTGGCTTGTGACACTTCTCCGTGTCTTCGAAATCCGGTAAGAAGTATTTGGCATCTTCGTATTTGCGGACCTCGTTCACAGAGAAAGGGTTCAGTTCTCCGGTCACGGTATACTCGAAACCATCCTTAAAATACTTCATACACTGATGCTGTGTAGAAGGGATGATGTTGTACTCGTGTAACCATGGTCGGCCGAGCAAAGCCTTGTAGCATGTCTTGGCGTCTATGACGTGGAACTTAATGTCCGTGACGAGTAGCCCGAAGCGTAGCGTCAGTATCACAGATCCAAGAGTCTTTAACGATTGGGAGTCGAACCCGGAGATGGTGATCTTGTCCCGAGCAAGGTGCTGGACGCTCATGCAGATTTCCTTCAACACCCGCACGTTGAGTAGGTTAACAGACGACCCGTTATCGATCAGGATTTTGCCTATCTTTATATCATGGCAGTATCCCGAGATATAGAGAGGGCGATTGTGTTCGCACGTCCCAAGCAGAAGGTCTTCATCGCCAAAAGTGACATCGGCCGTATGCACTTCCTCCAATTCATCCTTCATCTTTTCCTCGGCCAAGCATGCTTGGAATTGTTCCGGATCTTGGAGCGCCTTAATCAATGAATCTCTCGCCTCTTTTGATAGCAAAAGGGCGTCAAGAATGCTGAGCTGTGAGGGCAGCTTCCTCAGATGTTCTAAGACGTTGTAATCCACCTTATTCTTCTTCGGCGGGTCCTTGGCGGCTAGCTCTTCCACCACTTGGTCATCTAAGACGTTATCTTCAGAGACCTTTTCTTTCCCTTTATCTTTTCTGTTCAAGGGTCCGAGGTTCTTTTTAGGCAGCGTCCGATTCCGCAGCCGGATATTTTCGCAGACCTTCGGTTCTTCTTCTTTTCCTGAAGCGGACTCTTTAAAGAGAGGGGCAAGTTCTAGCTCTTCATCAGAATCACTCCCGAATGTGGGCACTTGTGATATACCGGTGTTAACCATGCAACAATCGCCAGCAGTTCTTTTAAGCCCTTCGGTCGTATTTCTTTGCTCTCGACGAGTTTTACGCTTTTCCCGGTTAAAGCGTTGTCGATGAGCAACGTATCCTTGCCACCATCTATCGAAAGCTTTGCACTCCTGAGTGGGGTGCGAAACCTTCTGATGATATAAGCAATAAGACGGGTGCATTTTCGCTTCACCAGTAATTTCTTCTTCGGATGATGGTAGCTTCATGCCCATTGACATGGCCTTAGTAAACTTCTTTCTCATCCTGAATTGGCTTTTGTCGGTAGCGGAGGTGTTTAGCTCCACCGGGATCGTTTCAGCTCCTTCATCAAGTCGCCGGCGCTTGGTCCTTTCAAATATAGCCGCCTCGCGCTCCCGGTCAGCTTTACTTTTCAACCGAGCTTCATTAAGGAATGCGTCGATTACTTCATCTGGTGGCCCCAGGACTTTTGGTTCAGGATCTGCCCCCAGCTTTTCGGCGCAAGGAGTCTCCTCATCATTCGTGATCGAATGGGAAATCATATGACAGCTCGCCACATATTCCTTGGATTCATCCGATGAACTTTCTCCCTCATCTTCTTCTTGAAAGACATGATTGAGGAACTCTTGGAATGTAATGGGAGTCCGCGCCTTTTGGTTGTATTCTTCCAACGCGTCAATTTGCTTTTGTAAGTCCGTACGTTTGCCGCCTGGCTTCACGGGCTTCTTAGATTTCTTCTTCTTCTTTTTCAAAGATTTTGACGGCTGGCTGCAAGTGCTTGAACCGCCACCATCGGTCTTTGGAGTTGGACGTGGCTTCAACATCCCTTCAATGACCTGTGGTTCCAACGGATTCTTCCACTTGATCGCTGGACATGTCTGAAGATCGTTTAGCATCCTCTTTGTCTTGGCTGATAATACAACCTCCCAAGGAGCTTCTTCAATGACGGAGCATGTTGCCCCCGGCGTATTCATCTCCTTAGAGGTGTGTGGCTGCAGGGGATTCACCTTCCATTTGTCAGATAACGCGAACTTGCCTTGTCGGTACTGGTTTTCAAGCCAATTTTTGAAAACGTAGCAATCTTCGATCGGATGGCCTAGTTTTCGATGATAAGGACAGTAGTTGGGCTTGTTGACGTCACTTGGTTGCAACGGACATTTTGGATCCCAGATTTATGAGTCTGTTGCGCAACGCCAGTTCGAATAACCTCCTCGTTTTATCGCGGGGAAAGGAATAAGGACGTCCCATCCTGTCCTCAAGGGGTACGTACGGGCGCATATTATTTTGACGAGCAACCGGTTTCGGGTCGCTCGATTGTTGTTGAGCATTAGCGACGACGATCGCTTTTCCCTTCCCTTTGTCATTTCGGGAGTCCGGCCTTAGAAGAGGAGGTTTATGGCCCATCTGATCCATCTGTGCTAGTTTGTCGATCAAGGCTTGGAAGGTAGTTGGCTTGAAAAACATCATAAACTGCGAGATGGTTGCTTGTGGATCGAGGGTTCCCACAAACATACCCACCGCGGGAGCTTCTTCAATGCGTTGCTCACACTTCGACCATAAGTTCCGCCATCGTATAGCGTACTGAACCCACGTCTCGCCGGGCTTTACCCTGGTGTTAATCAGTACTGTCATCGGGGTACGCTCACTGGCGCTTGCAAAACGCTGAGTAAACAGCAGCTCCATCTCCGCGAAGGTTTTAATAGAGTCGTTCGGGAGTTCAGAGTACCATTCGAACACCGTATCTGATAAGCTTCTAACAAACTGGCGAAGCAACAGCTTGTCATCACCGCCGGTGTTGCCGCAGAGTGCCCTGAACTGGGCCACATGCTGATGAGGATTGCCCGTCCCTTTGTAGACATGGAACTTGGGAATCGTATAACCCGGCGGGTACTTGATTTGATCGTACCAACTTGGATATGGCCGCCCTGTTTTTACGACCTGACCGGCCGCTTCGGTCGCATGATGAACCCGTATTTGCTGGGCGATGTATTCATCCAAATCAGCTTTGGAGATTGTATCCTCTTTAGCTGTGGACAGAACTGGTGGAGGATTCGACGTCTCTCCCCTATCGTCTTCAAGGATGATCGGGGAATCTTCAGCAGGTGAATCTTGTTGAATCATCATACCCACCATATCCTGGAATAGGAGGGCCATTTTGTTTATGTTGGCTGCCTGCTCCGCAGCTTCTTTATCTTTTTTCTCCAGTACGCGACGAAGGAATTCAGCGTCCGTTTCTTGTTCTTGACGCTCGTCCGAGGATGTTTCAGGGGTTTCTTTTGGCCCTGTAAGTGCGGCCATAGCGTTCATCATTTCTTGGAGCTTCTGCTGCTGCTCCTGAGCCTTGGTCACTGACCTCGTGTGCGGTCTATGACCTGTTGATATGCGGCTATCTTCTTTTCCCGATGCCATGTAAACCGTATGAACTGTTATGCCCCCTGGCTTGGGGCGTTTAGGTTCACTATTTTTAACTTTTGCCGCTGACGTGGGAGTTTTCTCTGGCCTCCTTCTTTTGTGGGCCGTTGAGGTTGAAGGAACCGTTGAAGTGGGCATCCTAGCAGCTGCTGACCCCCGCTGTTTAATGGGACGGTCCTTGTCTTTTTCCACCTTCGCCTTTTTCTGGTGACGAGAGTGACCTAGGTCAATCACGGAGTCTTGAACCCTCCGCCAAACTTTATAAATTCTTGAGGACAGCCGTTGAGGGGGCTGTTCTTGCTTCGTTTCCGTAACTCTCTCCGCAGGTGGAGGAGATCTTTTCAAGGTAGCGGTTGGAGAGTTCTTACGCACCCTCCTCAGCAGTTCAAAACTGTTCCCAGTTGGAACAGCAGCGTTGACTTCCACCATTGGAGCAGGTGGAGTTAGCCCTGAGGGGGAGTTGCCCCTGCCTTCCTCACTCGTTGCCAATGGCGACGTCGAGCACGACGAGCCTTTGGGATTGGCTCAGAGATTGAGATAGTTTCTTTTTGCCCCCTGTCTGAATGAGGCGCCTCCGGTGTTAACCTCTTAAAGACTGAGGTTGTCTTTTGAGGGGTGATATTCAACCTGCCGAAGACGGATCCTTGAGCAGGGACAGGAGCAGGAATCGTCAGCCTTGAAAAGACTGACTCTTTGACAGGAGAAGCCGCCTTGACGACTTCTGAAGCAGCGGTCATTGCCTTCCTTGGGACAGCAGTTTAGAGTTCTGATTTAGCCTGGTGAAAACAGAGGCTGTCGATTTGGTAGTGGGCGACCCGTTGACAGGGGTCGTAGTAGCAGTAAGCCGGTCGAAGACCGACTTCTTGTTCACTTCCGGTGCAGGTATTAGCTCAGGGAAGCTTGTAGATGGGATCATGGTCACGAAGAACAGGCCAGTGGTGGCTTGAGTTACCTGGTCTACCGGCAGAGCGAGGAAGGAAGCCGCTTGGGGCCCATATGCTACACCTCCTGGTGAGGTAGAGCGTCTGTTGCATTGGCACTTCGAGCAGTTGATGCAATTAGAGGCCATTGAACCTTGAGTTCTGCGCCAGACAAAAGACCAAATCTTAGTAACTTGAAATTCGAAGGCAACCATTTAACAAACCGCGATTGGTTCGCGAACACGACACATGAAGTGTGAAGTGGAAAGAGGAAAAGGTCTCACCGGGAGTGCCAGAATCTGTTTTCCTCCGAAGGATGGCGCACGGGACCGCGATGTCCTGACGCTGAGATTCGGGGCAGATGCTATTTGGTTTTATCCGTCCACCTCTCCGAAGATGCCAAGTTGATTTATGGCATCTTGTATAGGAGGTTTAGACGGATGCGGTCGATGTAGCAGACTTCGCCAGATTCCCCCTCGCTTGAGGGGTTTTTGATTGTGGGGACGCTCTTCCCTTCAGGCGCAAGCCCCTGCAGTTAATTACGCTACCGCATCGAGGTAACAACTTTCTCCTTCTCCAGAATTTCACTTCGTGTCGTGTGTGTTTGTTTTGTTTGTGGCTGCCCGTGGATTGTATACGGAGACTGAGTAATGCCGTCGCCCGTAGGACGTGGATTAGTCCAAATCCGTATTTACTTAGATTTGGGTTTGGTGTTTTTAGTTTAAGGATACGTTAGCTGCGTTGCGGCTAAGATCAACTTAAACGTTTGTTAAGGATACAATAGTCCTGTTTAGGATTAAGATCAACTTAACGTGATAATCCATTTAATATCTGGCCATTGGGACTCGTCACCTCTCTAACGTCGTTGAAGGATTACAACGGCAGATGTCAGAGGAGTTCAGATATGTACCCTCGAGCCAAAGCTGATTTAGGGTTTTATAGTCCATTTGAATGTTTAAGGATACGTTAGTCGTGTTTGGGGCTAAGATCAACTTAAACGGGACCGTTTAGATCCGGCAAAAGAGCATTTGGAGGCTCTATTGTTCCAGTTTAGGGACGTGGTGGTCCATATTCCAGTTTAGGGACATGGTGGTCCGTGTTCCAGTTTAGGGACGTGGTGGTCCGACATTAGTTTAAAGACGTTCCGGTCCAACATTAGTTTAAGGACGTTCCGGTCCACGAGTTTAAGGACGTTCCGGTCCAACATTAGTTTAAGGACGTTCCGGTCCACGAGTTTAAGGACCCCGCAGTCCGTATCCATGTGTGGTCGTTGGGACCCGTCGCCTCTCTGACGTCGTTGAAGGATTACAACGAGAAGTGTCAGAGGAGTTCGGAGATGTACTCTCGAACCGGAAGTAAATTGATTTAAGAGAGCGTTTGTGCTCAGTTCAATTTAAGGACTTACGGCCAGAATTGGGCTAAGTCCAGTTGAAAATGTTCAACATTTTATTAAATAATGCATTGCATTTCTTTCATTTTTTTTTGTTTGGCCTTTGCCCATAAAAATGCAGAGCATCAATTTACTCTGGGCTCTGCTCATTTATGAATGAAGCAAGGCATCTGTTTTGTCTGGGCTTTGCCCCCCTTTATATGCATAGCATTTTTATTATTTCGTTTGGGCTCTGCCCATTTATAAATGATGCAGAGCATCAATTTAATTAGGCCTGTTTGGTCTTTTAATTGGGCCTGGCCCTTCAGTAAAAGAATGCATTGCATTTGTCAGGCGCTTTGCGCCAATTACTGAGCGCAAGCGCTTGTGGTGAGGGCACATGTCATGCTCTGGTGAGCGCAAGCGCAACGGTGCAGTACGCTGCGCTGTTGCGCTGCTGACACGTGGCGCACTCTGGTGAGTTGCGCCAACTCCATAGAGCAAAGCTCTTATTTCGTAGAGCAAGTGGTTTAGATGCTGACACGTGGCGCTCTCCCAAGAGCGCAACAGCGCAATTTGCAAGTGCAAAGCACCAAGAATCTTTTAGATTCAAGAACAGAAGTGCAAAGCACTATTTAATCTCTTTCTCCAAATTAGATCAAAGAAAAATAAATTCTTCTTTTTGTTTCAAGAACCAGAGGTTCATAAAGGTGCAAAGCACCATTTTTATTTTGTTGTTTTCTTGTCTTTTAAAGAAACGGAGGTTCATGAAAAGTGCAAAGCACTGTTTATTATGTGAAGAACATTGATCTGTTTTTTTTTAGATCAAGGATTTATTAAAAGAGATTTCTTTCCTCTCTTGAAGGTCTTTACCTTTTTTTTTCTTGAGGAGTTCTTCAGAGTTCTCTTTCTCTCTCTCTCTCTTTTTTAGAAAATGTCTATCTCTTTGAATTGAGGCCTAGGGTCCTTTTTATAGTGTCCATAAATTAGTTAAATTTGTTAAAGAGATACTTCTCTGAGTGATTTGGGGAATTTTTCCCACCGTTGGATTTTTGATCCAAGGGCTTCTGGTTTGCAGAAGAAAATCTTCTTGTTTTAACAAGAACAGAAAAGATTTCTTAAAATTTTTATTCTGTTTGGCGCAGATGCCCCACCGCGTGACACGTGTCGCACAGCGCAGCGCAACTGCGCTAGCGCATCTGCGCTGACACCTGTCGCGCAGCGCACAGCGCAGCGCAACTGAAGCGTTGCTTCCTTTAATAGAGCTTTGCTCTGATTGGGTGCGCCTTCTTGGGCGCTGCGCTGACGTATCAGCGCCTAACATGTGGCGCGTTACGCCCGAGACTTGAAGCGTTGCTTCAGAATTTTGAATTTTGAATTTCAACAGAGCTTTGCTCTGATTGGGCGAAACAACAGCATCGAGGGCGTCATGCCAAATGTAGGTCGTAGCCACGGCCAAGTCATCGTAGAAGTCCTTCGACTTCTTATAGCTCTCCACCGCCCTCAGTTCGGCCGACTTAGCCTCCTCGGCCGCCGCCCCAAGCTCCTTCCGGAGGACCTTCACCGTCCTCTTCAGGTTGCCGGCAAGCACCTGGGCGTCCTCGAGCTTGACCCCGGCAATCACTGTAGCCTTGCGGTGCCGGGCCACCTCCCGTTTCCTGGCCTCCACCTCGCCTTCCAAGGCGGCGACCCTCGCCGTCATCGCCTCCAGCTCCCGCTTGGAGCTCTCTTGCAGCGAGGCGAACCGGCCCGCAGCCTCCAGCGCCGAGGCTACCACCTCAGCCTCCATGCGTAGGGCGAGGGCTATGTGCTGGAGAACCTGGGAAACACGGAAAAGATCAGAAAGATGAAAGAAGCGCTGAATCTCACAATGAACCAAAAACTTACCTGCACGGACCTCTGGGCGATGGACGCCAGCTGAGCCCTGAAGGTCCCCCCGGGGACCCTACCCCCTACCGAGGTCTCTATCTCATGCAGGAGGCTGTCCGCAACGGACAGCCCCGATGGCACCGCAAACCGGAGGCCCCCTTCCTCCACCACGGTCGGTGAAGACCGGCCCCGGGAAGGTCCTTGGGAGCTCCTCTTGAGCGGCTCCGAGGGGGAGCCGATCTCCTCATCCGAGGCCGGGTCCTCCAGAATCAGGGCCCGCTTCCGGCCCGATGCTCTGCTGGGGCCCGGGGCAGGATCTGCCCCCAAGCACTCGTGTGACACCCCTTCTCCTGAAGTTACGGGGTCATTTTGCCACCGCCACCGGAGCAGTAGGAGCCGGGGTGGGCTTCACGCGAGAAGAACTGGTGCCCCCAGCCTTCGTAGGCTGTCTCGGCTAGCGCATGGAGGCTTTGAGCGAGACGAAGTCCATGGTTCCTGCACAAAACAAATACCCAACAAATCAGCGACACGAGCAAAACACAAGCCAAAAAGCAAGCCTAACTTACCGACGAACTCGACGGGGCTAAGCCCGGCCCAGCTCAAGACCCTCTCAGACAGCAGCATGTCAGGTCGGGAGATGGGCTCTGACGACGCCACTCTCACCGCGGTGAGGTCATCGGACTGGTTCCCCGGCAGACATTTCTCCCTCGACCACTTGGTAGGCACGGGCCAGTCCTCACCCTCGGGAGGGGAAATGAAGAAAAATTTCTTTTTCCAATCATGAATAGAGGAGGGAAAGGCCACGACTCCGATCCCAGCAACGCCCCCCGGCCGCTTCCTGAAAGTGAGATAAACCCATCTCGGATCGCCCGCTTGACCACCAGGGTGACTCTTGAAGATGAGAGAAGAATCGAGAAGGGAAAGGCTGAAGGGAACCGCCTGTAACTTCAGGCGGATCAAGAACCCGAGGAGGATCCTCCACAAGTTCGGCACTAACTGGCCGGGGGCCAAACCGAAGAAGTTCAACGCAGCGACAACCTCGGGAGAGAAAGGTAGGCGCATTCTGCCCCAAAAAGCTTCCAAATACAGGGCGATTTCCCTGCCCCGTACTTGATCTGCCCTCTCTCCCTCCTTGGCCAGTCGGAGCGTGTAGCACGAGGGGATGTGGAAGCGAGCCCGAGCATTGGCGAGCTCGTCCTCATGCCTCATCCAGCACGAGGAGACAGGGGCCACATCTGCCGCCTCCTCCCTGGAGGCGGCCCCCGCCTCACGATCCCGGGGAGAGGATCCAACCCCTGCTCCCCGAGGAGACTCAGACACAGCTAAAGGGACCCTAGAACCTACTCTTACAACGTCTACTGATTCTACAGAAGAAGACATCTAACCTTGGAAAAGAGAATCTTCAGGGGCTGAAAGCGGGAGAAAGGAGACGAGTGCCGAGCAACCAAGACTTGAGAGAGAGAAATATGAAGGAGTAAGGGCCCTAGAGCGGACCCCACCCATGTTTATTGTTGCATACGGCCTCATCCAACGGCGTCCGTCATCTCCCGCCCAAACGGCTCCTCGCGCCCAGCGGCTCCGATCTCTCCACGTGTCAGTCCTGCGCTGGACCGCGTCCCATCAGACACCGCAGGCCTGCATACGTCGCATCAGCCCATCAACGCTTGACACGTGGACCGTCGCTTCAGTTGCGGAGTGCACGAACCGGCGCACCTTCTTTAATGCAGAGATCTCGTCTTGATTCGCCAGCGAAAAAGACAACCGACGGCTCGAGGATTCGTCCCGACAAAGCCCTAGAAAAGAGCTCACCTCGGGAGGCCCGGCAGTCCACTCCTAACCCGACCCGCTAGCTGGTTGGGACAAGAGTGGGGGCTGATGATGATGCTCAATATTGGCGGTCTACAAGATCAGGACACGTGGCAGGTGACGTGCCCCAGAACTCAGAAGAAAGGGCCCACAAGGGCTGACCAGGCCACCCTGTGCCCGACCTGCAATCACGAGCTGGCCCTCCTCGGGGCCCCCTGCAAATTAGCCTCCTCGGTCCCTCAGCTCGCCCCGAGCTGCCACAAGACCAAGACTCCTTGGCCTCCTCGCTCGTCTCCGGGCTCCCGGCCGAGGCTGTCTTCCTCGGCCCTCCGACCAAGGCCACCGCTCACAGGCGTAACCGCCGCTCCGCGAATCTCGCCATGCGCAGATTCTACGCCAGCAACATCCCACGTTCCATGCCATCACGATCCTCATTAATGGGCGATCCGCTCTCTACGCGGACGTGACGTCGGAAGCGTAACTGCCGGCGAGATTCTCGCGCCTGCTGCTGCATGCCACCACTGCTATATAAACCCCCATCACAGAGGGGTCAAGTAAGCCATTCTTTACTCTTCTAAGCCGTTACTCTGCTCGATCTCATCACTAACTTAATCGTCGGAGGGTCCTTGGTGGTACCAAACCACCCCGGGACTTCTTTGCAGGTACTCGGCATCAAACTCCTCATACCACCTCTTCCACCAAAACCCATTGAGACCCACACGTAACGGAAGATAACCATCAAAGCCCACCGGAAGATCAACGGAAGACAACATCTGACGGAGACCCGAAAAGGACCTCCATCAGAATAGTTGTTTATAAAGTTACGTGTACATATTTGAAGATTCTAAAAATTAGAATATTTGCTCGGTTGAGTGCAACTATTTAATTTGGCCATAAAGTATAGTTGCAACAATATTATATTTTTAATAGGGTGATTAGAGTCAAGTGGGAGTATGTTAGATATAATACCTTAATGACTTTATATCCTATTATATAAAGTTTTGGGCATAAAATAAAGCGGTTGTTCTAAAACCACTTATTAGCTTCTATAACTACTTGGTAGTTTCTACAACTTCCTGTGGTAGTTTTCATAACTCCTTGATAGAAGGGTTATATAAAGGAGAACTTGTCTACACATAATCAAGACTTGTGAATTAAGTTGGGTTATCTATCCATCAAGAAAACTTTAAAGGAAATGGAGTAGGCAAAAAAGACCAGTGTAATTGGTTTATTCTTATTCTTCAAATTATGGTATCAAGATATGTCTCTCTAGATTCATGTTGTCATATATATGAGATTATAATATTATGAATTATGCCATATATATTAAAAAATATAAATTATAAATTTCTTACAATAAATGCTAGCATTTAATAGAATAGAAACTCGTAATGTCACAAGTCAATTCTACATTATTCCAGGCATAAAAAATAACAAAAGTTTTTTTCTCAGGCTTCCGTATTTCGTTCTATGGATCATTTTTTTAAATCAAACTATTCAATCCCCCCCCCCCCCCCCCCCTAACTTCTTTTTCAATTTATTAAAACAAGCCCCTTTTAAGTAATTAAAATCGTTTGCATGGAATTAGGTTAAAGTTTAAGAACGACGTATGGTACTCAACTGCAAAAACACTTTACATCGTGAACCCACAGTTTCAGTATTGAACTAAGACATATAATATAATCATTTCGGATAAATTTCACTGCAATACCGAGAATTACCGGGTGTTTCCACACCCATCGATCATAACATTATAATTTGCAAGCAAATACCATGAATTAACTTACCTGCGCATAAGTATCGAGAAAAAGAGGAAAAAATTTCATCTATTGTTATATATTATATGTAAAGCATGCATGGATCATAATGAACATATCCAAAAGCTCTGATTACATATTAGCTCATCATTTGATAAAATTGGGGGAATCTGAAGCAGGGCAAGGGCAAACTCTCAAGCATTCACCTTCATTTGGGTAACACTTATGATTTGGCATGCACAAGTACTGCCCATGTCATGTGCAGGATCACAAGGAGTGATTGCATTTCAGGGGCTAAAACCAAACCAAATCAAATCAAATCAAACAATAATCAATTTGTATCTGATCAAAGAAATTATTCTATGTTTGATTGCAATACATGGAGATGGTACCTGAAAAAGGAGTAAATTTTGTAGGCACAATTATGTATTTGAAGAACGGCCATAATATATTTTGTGTTTTCAAAAATTGTTTTTCTTAGGGACTTTCGGTTTCTTACTCCAATAATATCAACATATTATGATAGATGAAAAAAGCACAAATGAAATTTTTTTTCAATCTCAATCTTTCATGATTCAAGAATATGAGAGAGAGAGAGAGAGTCTCCAATTTTTCTATTGCATTATTCATAGAATCATAAACAAACTAGAATGATCTATATGAAGAATTGGTCGAAAACCAAATTTTCTTATGCAATATATATTTTTCAAGAAACTAGATTCTATACAAAGAGGAAATTAACTATCAAAAAGTTGCAAATTGTCTCTTGCATTATTGTTTAACAATCACCTACTTTTCTATTGCATTATGTTCAAACAAACTAAAATTTCTAAGAAAGAAATGATTGAAAGTTACATTGGTGAAGGGACAAACGGCTTGCAAGGACAAAGGAAACGAGAGCCAATTGTCAAGGTGTCTAACGGGCCGGACCGAGCGACATGAGCCCGGCCCGGCCAAATTCAAATTCAAATTTGGCCTTCAGGACGGGGAGAGGGGTTTGGGGTTTTTTTTTTGGCGGTTAAATTCTTGGGATAGGGTTTTTTTGAACGGATGTGGGTTTTTTAATAAAGAGGAAAATTTGAATTAAAGTGGGGTTTGTAAAATTATTTAGAATCCCATAACTAAAAATTATACGTTTCTATAATCCTAATCCAAAACTTTATAAATACCTATCTACACTTCTCATTCTTCTCACAATACACAACAACAAAATTTTTAATCTCCCAATCACTCTCTATAATTTCCGATAAGTTTACTGTTAAAATTAGAATCACGCAATCTTCATTTCCGTGGTCCCAATCTTCACTTTAGTTTCACTAATTTGATTCTGCTATTTGAAATCAGGATTTTTTTATTGATTATATATTTTTCTCATCTAATTTTTATCATCTCTCTTTCTCTGTTACTAATATTTTGATTAAGAATGTCAGGCTCATCTTCGTAAGGTAACAGGGGTGTTTCATCTTCACGGAAACGTTTATTTCAAATCAATATAGATTCACAAGAGAGACAGGGATTAACCAATATATGCAAACTAATTTTGATGCTTATTCTCCTAACTACGAATTTTCTAAATATGAGATTCCTGATGCTTCACAAAGTAATGTCCCTGAAGAAGTTCCTGCTCCTACTGTTCTTGAAGCAAAATCTTCTGCCCCTAAAGACAAAAGAGCTAAAACTTCTGATGTTTGAAAATATTTTGTAGTACAAACAGTTGCAGGTAAAGGCGAGCAGGCAGTTTGCACTCATTGCCAAGCAGATTTTATTTGTGCCATTTCATGTAGAACTACCGATCTAAAAAGATATTTAATCAAACACGAAAAAGTTAATTCTCGGCGGATAACTCTAAGTATGTCGTCTAACTCTTTAACTAGTTTTTCTTATTCGCAGGATACGAATAGAAGAGAACTTGCAAGATATATCATATATGCTGAACAACCATTTGGTTTTGCAGAAAACGAAAAATTTGATAAATTGGTAAAAAAATGCATATAATCTAGCATTTTAAAGAATACCCAGAACAACACTTAGAAATGATGTTTTAAAAAAATTTCATGATGGTAAAAGCAATTTGATTGGTATTTTTGCAAATCTTAAGAGTAAAATCGCTGGGTTCCCTAGCACGACCACAGGGTTTCGAGAGGCATCAACCATGCTGTTTTCAAAAAATTAGCGCGCTGAAGAACCCTAACCTAGAATCTTAACTAGAGAATTAGACGACACTAGCATGTAAACAACTTTACATCTAAGTGAACGAGAAATACAACCTTTGTAGACCGGTCCTTCACTTCAATAGCTCTGTGTAGTAGTCTCTTCGCTCCAAATATTGAACTCCCGGACTCTAGTAAGGCTCCACAAGGTGAAATGAACAAGCTTACTTGAAGTCTTTGAAGCCGAAAATGATCTACATCGAAGGGACACTAACTAAAGCTACATCTTCACTAATTAGGAATTAGTGAAGCAAACAACCTAAACTAAATGGCTAGTCTAGTGTAGATTGATGAAGTAAGAATTTTGCTCACTTTAGAAATATTTTTCTCACTAATTTTTTTCATCTCCCAAAAGGCTAGAGAGCTTGAGGAAGAAGATGAAGAAAAGCAATTATGGAGAGAAGCAAGTGTAGAATGGCAACCATGGGTGAGAAATATCTCATATAACTCTTGTAGAGACTAAACCATGGCTAACAATAATGGTTAGGTTAATAATATCAAGAGTGAGACAAAATTAGTGGACTAAGTCAAATGTTAGCACTAAGCTTCTCCAAGCTTCTAACCTTGACTAATTTCCAACTAATTTTCTTTTACTCTTAATAAATAAAACCTCACATTATTATTTGTAAGGTATAAGTCTCATACACCCATGTAGCATGTAGCAACTAGCATGACACAATAATATATATCACATATATATTAAGTGTACACAAGTGAGAAAAAGAAATGCTTAAGTGAGCTAATATTAGTTAATGTAAAATTAATATATCAAATATATAATCATACATTAAATTATTAAATCAACACTTGATTTAATAATCCGGCTATATCACATATAACCGACTAATATTATTTGTATCAACTTATCGAATCAACACTTGATTCGATAACCCGGCTATATCACATATAACCGACCGATATCACATATCGCAAGTATAGAATACGGTATATCACATACGCGTATTAATCTCGGTCCCGCACATATCACATATGTGCTCCTACTTCGTTTCGCCTGAGCCAGGAAACCTCTGTGTAGGACTCTAATGACTCGTCAATACGCCGGCAGTAGGTGATGATCAAATCAGTCACCCACAAGCCGTCAGAGGTACTGCTAGACGTAACGGCCACCCGGGTATTGAGCGATCAGAAGATCAACAAGCAAGCCTTCTCATACTCCTGTGAATCCAATAAGTAACTGTAGGGTTACCTAGGTTGGCAGCAAGGTTTCGGGAGGTATCGTCCATGCCGTTTTCAAAAATTTGCCGTTCTAAACAACCCTAACTCTAGAATCTTAACTAGAGAATTAAACAATACATCATGCAAACAAGTGAATGAAGACTACAACCTTTGTAGACCAGTCCTTCACTTTTAAAGCTCCATGTAGTAGCCCTTTCGCTCCAAGTAATAATCTCCCGAACTCTTGAGAGGATCCACAAGGTGAAATATGCAAACTTACTTGAAGTCTTCAAAGCCGAAGATGATCTACGTCGAGGAGACTCAAGCTCATGCTATCTCTTCACTAAATTAGGGTTTAATGAAGCAAACACTCTAAACTAAATAACTAATAGTAGAGGATGATGAAGTAAGAAATGGGCTCACTTTAGATTTAATTTTCTCACAATATTTTCTCACTTAGAAAAAGCTAGCAAGCTTTTTCTCAATCAAGAAGAAGATGAAGAATGAAGATGAGAGAATGAACTCATGAGGTGAGAATAGCAATTATGGGTGAGTTAGTGTCATACACTAACTCATGTAGAGAATGAACCATGGCTAAGGTATAATGGTTAGGTTAACAAAATATCTACAAGTGAAACAAAAATGGTGGACTTGGTCAATATTTCCACAAGCTTCAACAAGTTTGTAGCCATGATAATTTCCATCCAATTTTTGAATTACTTAAATAAATATAAACCCTACATTATATCAAGCATGGTGTAAATCTCATACACCCATGAAGTATGTTGCATCAAGCATGACACAATAAAATATACATTAATATATATCACATATATACTACATGCACACAAGTGAGAAAAAGAAATGTTTAGTGAGCAAATATTAGTTAATGTAGGTTAATATATCAAATATATAATTATACATTAAATTATCAAATCAACACTTGATTTAATAATCCGGCTATATCACATACAACCGACTAATATCAAATGTAACAATCTATCGAATCAACACTTGATCCGATAACCCGGCTATATCACATATAACCGACCGATATCACATATCGCGAGAATAGAATGCGGTATCACATACGCGCATTAATCTCGGTACCGTACATATCACATATGTGCTCCTACTACGTTTCACATGAACCATGAAACCTCTGTATAGGACTCTAAAGACTCGTCAATACGCCGGCAGTAAGTGATGATCATATCAAACACCCACAAGCCGCAAGCGGTCTGCTAAACGTAACGGCCACCCGGGTATTGAGCGATCAGAAGATCAAAAAACAAGCCTGCTCATACTCCTACGAATCCAATCAGTAACACTACCGTACAGTCCGGTCTCTTCGTCAGATATGTCGCATATCACAGCCTGGGGGTGGTATAACGTCAGACCCCAATAGCCTGATAAGTCATGCCGATGCAAGGTCCATAACGGTTCGAGAAACTACTAATAACACTTACCAATAGATCTCCGCAATCATGGCCAGGGATATCCTGTTATGGCCAATCGAGCATAGCGCAACATCAACCCCCAATACCGGGAGAGACGAATCCCCTCCTATCGCTCATTGCCTCCATGTGACTCGGGACTGTACCCAAAAACCACCTTTTTGCACGATCTCTTGACCGTGGTATGGTGGAAATCAAAGTATAGTAGGAATCACACAAGACTCTATGACGATCTCGGGTCGACAGACTAACTTGTACCAATGTCACCAGAGAACTGCTATCTGACGATAGGTATAATACCATCTAGGAGTTCTCGGTGAGTCCATCCAGTGTACCCAGTCTCCACTGAGCACCCGTATACCATCTCTGATGTCAAATACCAATGGATATGGGATCATCCATCGCCCATCACTTGGGTCGAGAAGCGTATACGCTAGTCTACTCTGGAGTATCGATGCCCTGTCTCGATACTCCCACGACTAGGAACATTTAAAGGATGTACTTGCCAACTACCACTGCCCCACTAGTATGATCCGCATCATAATCCTGGTAGTCAAGTACTCATCCTAAGGGCTTTATCAACATGTAATAGAGAGACAATAAGTGTACATGTTAAGATAAAGAGGAACCAGATAGCATACTATCATGTCGAGCAAGAAGGTCCTCCCTATATATGTCCAAGCATCCACTACAATATACATCACATGTACAGTAATGGCCTCTAGGGCATACATATAACTAACAATCTCCCACTTACACTAAGGCCATTTGTTGCAGTATCTCATACTCAACGTCCTATAGAAGTCTCTCTAGGGAAAGGCCTTTGTGAGTGTATCCGCTGTGTTATTCTTCGTGTCTATTCTCCTAACCTCGATCCCTTGGAGATCAACCATCTTCCTGATCAGGTGATACTGTCCTCAGAATATGTCTGGAACGCTGATGGGACCTGCGTTCCTAGGCCAAAGCCGCAACTCCATTGTAGTCGCAATAACAGTTATTGGACGCTCAATGGTAGGAACCATGTTCATCTCATGAACAAGAAATGCCCAGACAGCCACTTTGGCAGCATCATTGGTAGCAATGTATTCAGCCTTTATCGTCTAGTATGTCACGGTATCTAGCTTGGAACTCTTCCAACATACCGTCCCTCCACAGAGGGTAAAGACAATGCCTGTGACTAAATTTCAGTCGATCTTATCACTCTGGAAGCTCGAAACAAGAACATTAATTTAGTGCTTCTCAAGTACTTAAGAATGTCCTCCACAGCTGTCCAGTGATTCTCCCAAAATCCGATTGATTCCTGATCACTACACCTAATGAATCATCTACATCTGGTCCGGTACATAACATCGCATACATGATAGAGCCTACTGCCAAAGCATAAGGTATCCCTTACACACGAGCTCTCTCCAAATCAGCCTTGGAAGACATCTTTTTGGAGAGAGTGATTCCTCAGTAAGTGGGCGAACCGCCACGCTTAGAATCTTCCATACTAAACCCTTTTAGTATGGTGTTAATGTACCTAGATTTAGGACACTCCCAATATCCACTTAGATCTATCATCATAGATCATAATCCACGAGATGTAGTAGGTATCATTCAGATCTTCCATGGAGAATCACCGTGATAAGAGGAGCTTGACCGAGTGTAGCATAGGAAACAATTTCCTATCAAGAGTATGTCATCTACGTACAATACGTGGAAGAAAACCTTACTCTCTACAACCTTCTTATTTATACAAGGTTCATCTACCATTTTGATGAAGTCAAACTCTTTGACTGTCACATCAAAACAGATGTTCCTATTCCGCAATGCTTGCATTGATCCTGATGGACTTAAGCATAGCTTTGAATGTCTCAACTTTTCCATTTACACCAATAATCTTCTCAAGATCCATTTTCTCCCACTGGATTTTACCCCTTCAGGTGCAACATGCAAAGTCATACTTTGTTAGTGTACATGGATTCCATCTTTGATCGCATAGCATCCAGCCATTTCACTGAGTCCCCACTCGTGATGGCCTGCCTGAACCTAGTTGGGCCATCATCAACCATGATGTAATCCTTGCTCCCACTGTCACCGAGAAGACCGTAGTATCTCTCAAGTGGATGAGGAACCCTACCAGATTCACGGAGAGGCTGAGGTTCGTTAGAGACTATTGAATCCTTTGGTTCCACTAAATCATCAGCTGTTAGTTTGTCAAGCTGGAACAAATTCCAGTTCTACCTCATGACCACAAATTTCTTCACAAGAAATTCCTTTTCTAAAAAGGTGGCATGCTGAGAAACAAAACACCTTTTGCTCCTCAGTGTGGTAGAAGATATACCCTCGCATATGTTTGGGATATCCTAACAAACTTACAGAACTGACATTGCCTCGAGCTTGTCTAGATTTTGCTTTTCAACATAAGCCGGACAACCCTTTATCTTAACTCGTTTAAGACATGGTCTCTTCCTATTCCATATCTCATATGGAGTGGTAGGCACTTATTTGGATGGAACCCCATTCAATAGGTATGCAGCTTCTCAAGTGCATAACTCCAAAAGGAAACAGGTAACTCAGCAGTACTCATCATAGAGCACACCATATCTCATAGGGTGCGATACCTCCGCCCCGATACACCGTTGTGCTGTGGTGTACACGAAGGAGTAAGCTGAGAGAGAATCACATTCTCCTTTAAATAATCCAGGAACTCCATGCCCAAGTATTCTCCTCCTCGATCACATCGATGGACTTTAATACTTTTACCCGTCTGGTTCTTAACTTCAAGCTTATATTTCTTGAATTTCTCAAAGGTTTCAGACTCGTGTTTCAACAGGAACAGATGTACGAATCTTGAGAGATCGTCGATGAATGTAATGAAGTGCTAAGAACCAACCCTGGCATTTTGTAGACATCGGACCGTATACATCATCATGTATCCGTCCCAAGAGTTCAACAACTCTTTCTCTATTTCCAGTAAACGGAGTATTGGTCATTTTACCTTTGAGACAAGACTGGAAAGTATTATAAGATGAAAATTCGAACAGATTCAAATATTCATCCTTATGTAACTTAGCTGGTCGTGTCGCATTGATATGACCTAATATTCGAACAGATTCAAATATTCATCCTTAGCTGATTCGTTCATTTCTGAACTACTCCTCTTGTGTGTGTTCTACATACTTTGAACTGTGGTTTGATTTAGAACGTATATGCTATTATATAACGTGCCTGATCCAATCAACTCTTGATTCAGGAAAATGTTCACAACATTATCCTCCAATACAGAATTATATCCTTCTTTAAGTCATTAAAGAAACCGATGTAATGTTGTATATCAGGTTCGGTATGTAATAACATTCGTTCAGAATCAATGTATTAATACAAGGTGATATTTGCCAACTGACTTGGCTGCAACGCTTGCTTTATTCTCTACACTTAGAGACATATCACCCTATCCCAGTTCTCTACATTTCTTTAGCCCATGTAATATATTACATATGTGGGATCCTGATCCGGTATCACATACCCAGGACGTAGAGGATACTGAGAAACAGTTCTCGGTAATGAACACACCCGAAGAAGATGCATCAACATGAACTTTCTTTGATTTGGTGGCATGGGAATCCGGATAATCCCCTATTTCCTTCTCGGACTTATAACAATTATAAGATAGAGCGGAACCAACGTTCCCCAGCTCAGTATAATAAGCAGGTTCGGTCAATGCATCCATATTATTATCTTGATTAAGGCGTGACATGGTTGCTACCTGGAGAGAAGGAAAAGAAAACACTCTGCGTGCGCTCTTGTAAGATTAGATTGGTTATTATTTTATCTAATCAGGATGGCTCCCACTGTTTTTATCAAATCTTCCTTCAAACCCTAAAAGGTAAGACTAGCCGGGATTAATTACACCCTACAAGTTCGCCAATCTTCCGGCTGGGCCAGTGACGGTACTTTGAGGGAGGTTTCCCGTGCTTTCACACGGACCTAATTAAAATAAACCTCATTTTCCCAGGGGCGTAACCCCGTTAACACCTTTCTAGACACCTACTTGATCGGTTAATCGTAATGTGTAAAACTCTCCCAGGAGTAACTCTTACTCGCAGTGAGTATCGGGATCCAACTATCTCATAGAAGGTATGCAATCTCATTGAAAATTTCAACACTTGAAATTCCTGATAACATATTTTGCCCCTAGCAACTTATGACCTTGGCTAAGTTCAACCCGTCATTTCTTGATTGAATTAAACCCACCCGTATGGCCCTTGGCTAAGGTCAACAAAGTCGTACGACTACTCTAACTCAATAGCATCATATGCTTGCAGATAAACACTAATTAGCTACCGCACACTACGCTTTGGCTAAGGTCAACAAACGCAGCACGAATACTAAAAATTACTTATCTGAAATCACGGAGGGCTACGACAGGTTTTAAAGAAAACCTTTTGCGTAATGAACTTGATATCATTGTAGAATCGAGTGATTTTATAAGGAGTGTTTTTTAGGCTTTTACTAGTTTTGCTAAAGAGGTCACTCCCGATGAAGGGATCTCGGCTCTTTCCTCATCGAATGAGGTGCTGGATATTCTACAAGAAATACCGCTATGCAAAGGAAGAACTATAAAAGCAATCAAAAGACAAACCGAGTGGGTTGTAGCATCTGCCAGTTTCGCTAAAGATGTCACTCCCGGTGAAGAGATCTCGGCACTTTCCTTATCGAATAAGATGCTGGATATTCTACAAGGAATACCGCTATGCAAAGCAAGAACTAGAGCTACCAGTTTTAAAACAAGTTTCTACAACATCTTTAGCTTTCTTTTTCTTTCATTAATCTCATTAATGAAGTCCCATCAAATATGCTTCCCAAGTATCACATAAGAAACGAAAGCAGAAATAGTTATTATATATCATATATATAATATAGGCATTCGTCTCAGAACATATCAAGTGATCACATCACAAAATATCAGCAGCAGAAGAACACATATGAAATATTGGATATACTAGGAATTCCGTATTTTAAATTAAGCCTCTATAAAACACGGATTCCACGGTCGCGATGAATAGCCAAACCCACATCCCTAGACTCCTATGAGAGCGGCAAGCAACCCTGCTAATTCTAGAGTTAGGAGATCCGGTCTCAACTTCTTAAGATGGTCTCCCACTGGACCCTAGAACCCGGTTACTTGTGCTCTCCTCCTTGGATCTATCCTAATGTGGAAAAGTAAATAATATACATCAATGGTGACATCATCCTCAATCTGGAAGTGCCCTAATAAAAGAATATTACATATAAGCTTTTACATGAATGAAAATGAAAAACTCTCATCTCACATAAAAAAACGGCTATTCAAAACACGACGATCCAATATAACATATCACAGCAATACATAACATCATATGTTATCAACGTAAATAAATATGCGTATCCCAATTGTCGTTGACATATAGCAACGAAACCGGCGATACACCACTGTAGGGTGTTTTTCGTCACCCCATTAAGATGGGAATACGCGCGCGCTTGTCAGGCGTACTACAGATTCCCCCTGTCTTGGGTAGGCGGGGGTTTATTGATCGTGGGGATCCGAATTTCCGACAGCCGCGAACTAAGCTACCGTTAATTACCTCTCACCTTTGGAGCAAGAGAACCTCCGATTAACGGGTTAAACTAGTCATGTGAACTCAATGTGCAGTGTTGTGTTTTGAAGGGGTTTTGAATATATCGGGGGCCCCGCAGAGTTTTTACGGGGATCCCGCTGCCCGGATAGCGGGCTGGGGGTCAAAGGGGCTAGCAGTCCCCTTGCGGGGTGCGGGGCAGCGCCCCGTTAGAAATTTTTTCTAGCGGGAACAGTGTTGTAGAGTATGTGTGTGTGTGTATGTATATATACATACATACATATATATATATATATATAAAGAGGAGAAGGCATCCAAAGGATGCGTGGGAAAAAGCGCCAGCGCCTTGGGCGCTCGCGCCTTGGGCCCTAGCGCCTCACGTGCCAGGCACGTGGGCGCTCGGGCGCTGGCGCTTTGGGCGCAAGGGCTCTAGCGCCTCATGTGCCAGGCACGTGGGCGCTCGGGCGCTAGCGCTTTGGGCGCTCGGGCGCTAGCGCTTTGGGCGCTAGTCCTTTGAGCGCAAGGGCGCTAGCGCTTTGAGCGCTTTGGGCGCAAAAAAGGAGTTGGTCCCTTCACTGGGAGTTGTACTCCTAGAAAAAATATAATTATTATTTTGTGTGTGTGTGTGTGTATTTTGAGGAATTAAACTCCTAAGATATTCTTGGAGCTGATGAAGGGGCTTCTCCATTGAGCCCTGGATCTTCCCCAAAGTGGGGTCTTTGGAGATGGGTCTCCTTCTTCCTTCTCTGTTGGCCGGATCTTGAAGAACAAGAGGGGTGAGATTTTAAAAATCCTTCCTTTTTAAGATCTGATGGAAGATCCGAGCTCCCCTTTGTGGGTTTTGTGGTGAAAAACTATTTAGTTTTTTGAAAGGAACAGTAAAACTCTTGATTTAATTCAAAAGAAAGGAGAAGGTTTGGAACCTTGAGGAATGAGAAGAAGGAGGCACAAGCCCAAGATTTTTGAGGGAATGAAAAAGTGTATCTTTTATTCATCATCATGTTGCCTTATATAAGCTTACATATTTACAAATAGCCCCTTGGGCTTTACAAAATGGTATTTTGCCCACCCCATGGCTCATGTGCCATTTCTTTTTGCGCATAAGCCATGGGCTTTACAAAAATTTGGCTTTATGCTCATTCATGCATAAAAAATTACATATAAATTATTTATTACATGATTTCATTTTGGGCATGAAGGAGGGTCGGCCGCTTCATGTTCGGACTCGACCTGGGCATGGGCCTACTTGATCTGGGATTGGGCCCACCTGGCCTGGGGTTGACCTTGACTTTGACTTGGTCAACCGGGGTGCAAATTTTGACCCCAACAGCCACATATTACACTTACGGTCGCAGAAAAGAAAGTGAAAAACTTTAACAATTGGAATTCACAACCACCTTAGACATCATAAACCCAATGTATCACATACTTTGGATTTCATGCCTAACCAAATGAATTCCTTAGACATCACATGCCTAACATTTATAAACCCCGCATTTTAGTCTCGATATTGAAAACACTTTCCAATAACATGTCGGGTAATTCAACAAGATTCCCGATAACCTGATAGAATGCTCGTCGGAAACTTTAGTAGACGGCCGCACCCCCGATACCATCGACGAAGTACACTAAGGCGGAACACCGCGGCCGCGAGCACCTGTATGGATGCTTTTGGCGATGGGGTTCTCCTACAGTCACTTGGTCGGGGTTATGGGGCGTGGCTATCTAGTAAGGTTACCCGGCGAGTATCCGCGTACACTACGTAATTGCGACGGACTTTTAATCCACATCAAAATTCCATGGCAACCGATCAAATGAGACTAAACTGCTGGATTTATAAGATTCAAACTAGTTATCACATAACTAATTTTGTGGATTCCAAATATCATATCACAATCATAGATAGCTAGACGATGTTAAACTTTTCGATCGAATAAACAAACACCCAAAATTTCCCAAAGAACTCAACACTTGAGCGGAGTTCAAAAAAGTACCCAGAACATGCCACAGCTCCTATGAACCATCCGTAGAAGGGCCGACCCATGCCTCACTCATGTCGCCACGGAACTGCCGCAAACCCTAGGGTATGACCATGGTTCCGCGATCCAAAAAGTCGAGTTTGGGTATCATTCTTCTAAAGGATCCACAGAATCGCTTGCATGATTTTCTGAAGATTTTAAACTTGAAAAAAATCCAACTCTTGGAAAATTTCCAACGAGGGAAAATATGAGTTATTGATATCTGTTCGAAATTTTTAACGTTGTCTAAATAACCCGAATAGAAGTTAGAATTACGACTACAAAACACTCTGAATTGCCTTTGCAGAAAGTTATCATCACACGCAAATTTAGCAAAAACAAGTAACATCTGAAACACCAAAACCCGGAGACTGGAACACCATGAAAATTTGAAGCCCAAAAGCCACAAATGACCCGGTGAGCTCGAATTTTGCATGCATGTGGCCGGCCAGATTCTCACCAAATTGCTTCAAATTTTCATAGTGTTCATATTATATCACATACAACATTTTGCAGTTGCTTACAAAATTTTTTTACACCTTTAAAAATTCGACAGAAACTAGATTTTCATATCGGGTGTTTCGGAGTTGTTTCGGTTTCGTAATCCTACAAATATCGTTTAAATCTCTAGCTTGGCTCTGATACCACTGTAGGGTTACCTAGGTCGGCAGCAAGGTTTCGGGAGGTATCGTCCATACCGTTTTCAAAAAATTGTCGTTCTAAACAACCCCAACCCTACAATCTTAACTAGAGAATTAAACAATACATCATGCAAACAACTTTGCAAACAAGTGAATGAAGAATACATTCTTTGTAGACCGGTCCTTCACTTCTAAAGCTCCGTTTAGTAGTCTCTTCGCTCCAAGTAATGATCTCACGAACTCTTGAGAGGATCCACAAGATGAAAAATACAAACTTTCTTGAAGTCTTCAAAGCCGAAGATGATCTACGTCGAGCAGACTTAAGCTCATGCTACCTCTTCACTAAATTAGGATTTAGTAAAGCAAACACCCTAAACTAAATGGATAATAGTAGAGGATGATGAAGTAGGAAATGGGCTCACTTTAGATTTAATTTTCTCACAATATTTTCTCACTTAGAAAAAACTAGCAAGCTTTTTCTCAATCAAGAAGAAGATGAAGAATGAAGATGAGAGAATGAACTCATGAGGTGAGAATAGAAACCATGGGTGAGTTAGTGTCATACACTAACTCATGTAGAGAATGAACCATGGTTAAGATATAATGGTTAGGTTAACAAAATATCTACAAGTGAAACAAAAATGGTGGACTTGGTCAATATTTCCACAAGCTTCTACAAGTTTGTAGCCATGACAATTTCCATCCAATTTTTAAATTACTTAGATAAATATAAACCTTACATTATATCAAGCATGGTGTAAGTCTCATACACCCATGAAGTATGTGGCATCAAGCATGACACAATAAAATGTACATTAATATATATCACATATATACTACATGCACACAAGTGAGAAAAAGAAATAGTTTAGTGAGCAAATATTAGTTAATGTAAGTTAATATATCAAATATATAATTATACATTAAATTATCAAATCAACACTTGATTTAATAATCCGGCTATATCACGTACAACCGACTAATATCAAATGTAACAATCTATCGAATCAACACTTGATCCGATAACCCGGCTATATCACATAAAACCGACCAATATGACATATCGCGAGAATAGAATGCGGTATCACATACGCGCATTAATCTCGGTCCCGCACATATCACATATGTGCTCCTACTCCGTTTCGCATGAACCAGAAAACCTCTGTGTAGGACTCTAAAGGCTCGTCAATACGCCGACAGTAGGTGATTGTAACAACCCAAAATTCCCTGTACAACTTTCTGTGCAAATTTTTTTCAAAATTTAAAGAAAGGGGTATTTTTTCCTGAGCATAAGATAAATAATTAATTAGCTATTTAATTACAAGAAAGTGCTTGTAGCTCATTGGTAATACCTTGCACTGCTGAACCAAGCCACCAGAGTTCAAATCCCATACCCCACATTATTTTTAATATTATTTTGTTTTGAATTTTTAGAATACCAAGAGTTTACATGTGCATATCTCACAAAAACCCCACTACCCATGAAAAGTTAAATACGCAAGTGAGTAGATGGACCGTCGGGGGACCCAACAGTGGCCTGACTCGGCCGGACTCGGGCCGGCGCCACCGGCTGGACTCGGCCGAACTGCCGAGTCCCCAACACCAAAGTGGTGCCTCTTGGCCTCCCCTACCCCCCTGAACACTTCAATTACCCAGATCGGTTCCAGAGACACAATAAAACCCCATTTACTCCACTTTTAATACATTTTAATATATTTTATTACATTTTTCAATTAAACCCTTCATCTACCCTAACCCTAGCCTAACCCTATAAATAAAACCCCTAAACACTACTCCCTCATCCAAAATTCTGAGCCAACTCTCAAGAAATTCCTAGAAATCCTAGTGTACTTTGGAAGAAGTAAAGAGGCGTAGCCCCTGCAAATTTTCCGGCGACAACCCTAGGAGATCCCGACGGCGAAACGACGCACCGTCGACTCCTCTCGTCTCCCTTTTCTCTCCTTTAAGTTTGAAACCCATAAGTCCCAATTTCTCTTCTCTAATCTTTTCTAAAAATACGAAATTCCAAAACCCGACGGAAACGGAGTAAATCCGATTTCCGATTCGGTTCTTTCTCAAAATCCAACATTTTCTTAATACAATCTTGTTAAACCACTTCATGTTGACTATTAAACACTAACTAATCATATTGAATAAGTTCTATATCAAAAGAAATTGTTATTTCCATTTTACCGTATTTTTTTCACTAAAATACCATGTAGTTTTATTTCGGCATTTAAACCATTAAACTTGCTATACCTTTAAGTAGATCACGAGATAATGACCTACCTCCTTACACACTCATATGCAACATAGCACAATACCTTCGGGAACATAGAATACGGGAAAACGACACCTTTTCAAATAAATACCATTACTAATAAAACCATTTTTCTTAATAATTAGTATTTTACACAAATCTTTGCAAAGCGCCGCTACAACCCATTTGGGGAACCCGTTCAAGATGGTGCGGATTATCTCACATCCTCGGGCTTAGTAGTGCGAGATGCAGACCTCCGCAAGGAGCATTCGGTCTCGAAAGGTTTAAAATACGACATCTTAAGAAAATGAGATTTTTTAGAAATATAAAATATATATTAAAAATAGTTTTATATAATTATATATATATATATATATGTAACATTAAAATATATATTTTGAAATAATATAAATATTACAACTCTTTTCAAAAATTACAAGAATCACCTTACGTTAAAATACCATGAATTCCATACAAGTCAATATTACAATTAAATACCTTTTATTATGAATTTAGGATATTTTCACTGGAAATATCACAATTATAAAATCCACACCTATGATAAATCTAAAGACGATAAATAATACTTGGGGTGTATTTTAAAAACTATACAAAAGTATTTTTACATAAAACCCCCTCAAATTCTATAAATTACCCTAAGGAGCCTAGTAAACATAGGTTTAAGCGGGACCAGTCTCTTGAGCCTCAGGGAGCCGGAGATATGGGTGCTTACCTATCTAAGGTAGACAATTAACAAACGGTGTTATCAACACGGTAATCATCTTTGAAAAAGACACAAATCTTGCCGCCCATGTGCAGCGGTTACCGATAACATCAAAACAATCAGGACTTCAATTTACTTTTCTAATTGTCTGACTCGGATTGAGTCTCATTATAAATTGACTTGAATATGATTCAAGTACAATTTACAATCTACAATCTACAATATTACTATTCAACATAAATCCATGAATCCATTATTCCATATATTCAATCTATACAATCTATTTTGACTGAACCGAACCATGGATATACATTCCATTTACATGATTCTCCAGTTACATCCATTTGCATGATTCTACAGTTACATCCATTTACTGATATCATGGTTTCGGTAAGTCATCCAATTATACAATCTATATAGTTTATAATACAAGACAATACAATACAACAATACAATCAAAACACTACGGGGTTTAAGGGGTAGATTGGTACGAAAGGTGTTAGAAGTGGCACGAGACTGCAAGATTAAGACACCTAACCTATATTCAGTGTGCCGTCGTTCCAGGCTTTCTAACGGAGTCTCGTACTTTCAGTTTGCCCTAGTCTCTAGTATATAGAGACTCCTCTCGTATACACTGGTATCCTTCTGCACCAAGCTACAAACAACAGCGTTAACATAACATTATAACAATATAATACAACTTTAAAAGCTACCTTCTTATTCTGTCTATTCTATTTCTTCCTTATCTTTGGGACTTACCGAGCGATCTGTTTGCTGACGACATTCTCTTCTTTCTTCTTTGAATGTCGTCAGGTGATCTGGACACGTCAGAGATCGAGCCCAGCGCTGAAGACTTGGACCACTTCATTGAAGACCCAGAGCTTTAGTTCATTGTACACTTTTATTTTAGTACTTTTCCTTTTCTGTTATGCCATTGTTTAGGCATTGCTTTTATTCAGTTGTATTTACTTTCCATGCATTGTACAGAAAGAATGTGAATAAATAAAGTTGTTGTTTTATTATATCTTGTCTCTTGTGTTTTTATTTTATATTGCTTATATACGCTTAGAGTATTTACTTCACAGTAAATACGTAGTGGCATCGTCGCGCCCTCTGCCCGTATACTGGGAAGCGGGGCGTGACAGGTTTTGTTGGTGGCCCATGCAGGTCAGAGCTGTATAGAACCATCCTATGCAGTTCTGTTCTGCGTGAACAACCTAAGCAATATAATACAAGAACCAGCAACTAAAACATTCTTTACAATTCATACTCCTTGAATCCTATCATTTCATATTCTTTGAATCATATACTTTGAATCTGTCCTAAACCAAAATTTTTCATTCAAGGTTATGGATTCCCCAAACAACACCAGCACCAACTTCAATAACACTCCACCTCCACTACCAATCACACCTGCCGTTCCTGCTCCACCCAACGAGCAAACGGTTCTGCTTGAGGCAATCTGCAGCCTCTTAAAGGGATAGCAGCAGCTCTTAAACCGTCCCGAGGCTAAAGCATCTGGGGTGAAACAATTCAGAGTTTTACATCCCAAACAGTTCTCGGGAAAGGGGAGCCCACTGGAAGCTGAGGAATGGGCTCAGAGTATCGAGGATGATCTGGCCACAGCACAAGTGCCAGAAATAGCTTGGGTTCATGTTGCAAAATTACAGCTCACGGACAATGCACGGGTCTGGTGGAAGGCGGAAGAAAGCCGTCTTGACCAACCTATCGAATGGAAGACTTTCCGAGACATGTTCGACGCAAAATACTTCCCTGAAACTGCCAGGTTCGACATGGAACAGCAGTTCATCCATCTGCAACAAGGTTCAATGTGGACCAAGTCAGTAGATAAATATGACGCTGAGTTCACCATGCTCAGTCGGTAAGATATGTCTCAAGGTTCGATTTTAATATCACATACTACACAGCTAACACAAGCCCGTAACAGGTTTGCGGCCCATCTCATACCGACTGCTGAGATAAGAGCTAGAAGATTTCAGCAAGGGTTGGACCCGAAAATCCAAGCTGCATTAGCTACAGGAGATTTTCCAACCCATGATTTGTCTTTGAAGGCTGCCCGAAGATATGAGGCAGTAGTAAAGAGGAAGGGCAGACCTCAGTCTGCTGGATTTAAACGCCCTGCCACTCAAATGGCAGGAGAAGCCTCTTCCAGGCCAACTGTTGAACCCAGGAGACCAGAAGAAACCAATAACCAGTCGAGTCCAGATTTCTGCTACGACTGCAGAAGAAATGGACACTTGTGAAAAGACTGTAGGCGCGCAAAAGGCATGTGTTTAATTTATGGCGCATCCAACCATGGAATTGGGAACTGTCCTTATAATAGCAACTCAACTCACACACCCACCAACTACCCGCAGTGGCCAGCTATCCAGGCTCCTGCAACTCGTCCTGCACTCCCAGCACTACCTCCACGTGGATTTCCTGCACAGCCTACTCGCCAATTCCAACAAGCAATGAGGGATATGCCTCGAGGGCAGAGAAACAGGCCTCAAGGATAGAATGTGCCTCTAGCTAGAAGGAATGTACCATGGCGACAGACATTCACATTAGCAGCCATAGAATCCAAGACAGTTAACCAAGGTAACACTAGTAAGACTCTTTCACATTTTAAAACCCTTTCATCACTTTGTTGTTACTCATACACTATCAGCACTTCAGTCACCAAACTTTCCTTGAATCTGTTATACTTTCCTTTTACAAATTCGAGGACGAAATTTTTATAAGGAGGGTAGAATGTAACAACCCCAAATTCCCTGTACAACTTTCTGTGCAATTTTTTTCAAAATTTAAAGAAATGGGTATTTTTGCCTAAGCACAAGATAAGTAATTAATTAGCTATTTAATTACAAGAAAGAGCTTGTAGCTCATTGGTAATACCTTGCACTGCTGAACCAAGTCACCAGAGTTCAAATCACATACCCCACATTATTTTTAATATTATTTTGTTTTGAATTTTTAGAATACCAAGAGTTTACACATGCATATCTCACAAAAAACCCCACTACCCATGAAAAGTTAAATACGCCAGTGAGTAGATGGACCGTCGGGGGACCTAACGGTGGCCTGACTCGGGCTGGCGCCGCCGGCCGGACTCGGCCGGACCGCCGAGTCCCCAACACCAAAGTGGTGCCTCTTGGCCTCCCCTACCCCCTGCACACTTCAATTACCCAGATCGGTTCTAGAGACACAATAAAAACCCATTTACTCCACTTTTAATACATTTTAATATATTTTATTACATTTTTTCAATTAAACTCTTCATCTATCCTAACCCTAGCCTAACCCTATAAATATCACCCCTAAACACTACCCCCTCACCCAAAATTCTGAGCCAACTCTCAAGAAATTCCTAGAAATCCTAGTGTACATTGGAAGAAGTAAATAGGCGAAGCCTCGGCAAATTTTCCGGCGACAACCCTAGAAGATCCCGGGGACGAAACGACGCACCGTCGACTCCTCTCGTCTCCCCTTCCTCTCCTTTAAGTTTGAAACCCGTAAGTCCCAATTTCCCTTCTCTAATCTTTTCTAAAAATATGAAATTCCAAAACCCGATGGAAACGGAGTAAATCCGGTTTCCGATTCGGTTCTTTCTCAAAATCCAACATTTTCTTAATACAATCCTGTTAAACCACTTCATGTTGACTATTAAACACTAACTAATCATATTGAATAAGTTCTATATCAAAAGAAATTGCTATTTCCATTTTACCGTATTTTTTCACTAAAATACCATGTAGTTTCATTTCGGCATTTAAACCATTAAACTTGCTATACCTTTAAGTAGATCACAAGGTAATGACCTATCTCCTCACACACTCATATGCAACATGGCACAATACCCCCGGGAACATAGAATACGGGAAAACGACACATTTTCAAATAAATACCATTACTAATAAAACCATTTTTCTTAATGATTAGTATTTTACACAAATCTTTGCAAAGCGCCGCTACAACCCATTTGAGGAACCCGTTCAGGATGGTGCGGATTATCGCACATCCTCGGACTTAGTAGTGTGAGATGCAGACCTCCGCAAGGAGCATTCGGTCTCGAAAGGTTTAAAATACGACATCTTAAGAAAATGAGATTTTTTAGAAATATAAAATATATATTAAAATTATTTTTATATAATTATATATATATATGTAACATTAAAATATCTATTTTGAAATAATATAAATATTACAACTCTTTTCAAAAATCACAAGAATCACCTTACGTTAAAATACCATGAATTCGAGCCTTGGGTGGAAAGGCCCTAGAACCTGTATACAAGTTAATATTACAATTAAATACCTTTTATTATGAATTTAGGATATTTTCACTAGAACTATCACAATTATAAAATCCACACCTATGATAACTCTAAAGACGATAAATAATACTTGGGGTGTATTTTGAAAACTATACAAAAGCATTTTTACATAAAAACCCCTCAAGTTCTATAAATTACCCTAAGGACCCTAGTAAACTGTCACGCCCCGCTTCCCAAAATACGGAAAACGAGGAATGACTAGGCCAGCCATGCTCCTACGGTCAAGGAATCATCCTGCCGTAGTCACACTTCGGCTTCTAGTATCGCATGGTAATTAGTAAATAAAGCGCAGTGGTAAAGGAATCACATCACTAATCTATTATATTAATATTCCATTGTTCACAAATTGCAGATAACAAGAACAAATACTATCAGAAGTCAAACTTACGATCACTCTTATGGAAAGCAGAAAATAGAAAGTACACCAGTCTAAATCTCCGTAAACTCGAAGGGTAGGTCCGTCTCCTGTGCTGGTCCTCCCGTGGGATCTGAGCATGCATACTCAGGTCGTCAGAGCGACACAATAACAATTATATTATAATGAGGTGAAACAGGTAAACGAGGTGATACTGGTATAAGAACAATGCAAGTAATCACTATGTCTCTATATGATGCAGAATATGATTTATGTCCCTATCGGTCTCTAGGTCAAGTTTGAAATCATATAGTGGAAGGAGGATCATGTTTAACAGGAGTCTCGTACATACCCGAGACAACGGCCCACATGCTCGGGACATAACCCTGTCAGCCGGATCGCTAGATCCTATCCTACATGTATCGATATCTCTGTTCGAATGATCATCCTCTAAAATCGGTCCCGCTAAATACGATACTCTTTCAACTTTGATTTCCCCTTTTTCCCAGGTTCTCACTAGTTATGATCTTGATCTAGTTATGTACAAGTATATCAATGGCACGATTTTTATCACTGTTCACTGTATCAATCACTGTCACGAATGTTCATTTTCCATTGATGTACTTGTCACAACTAAACCAACATCTGTCACGTACGATAATGCAATGTCCACACGTACTAACACTGAGTATATGTCAAGAGCATGATATATGTATGTATGCTACCAATGAGTTCTGTATATCATGAACCAACATGCATGTCATGAACTGAAATAAATTGCACAAACTATTACGTTAAGAATTCAGCGAAGCGATGTAAATAAGATATATAGAGCACTTAGTCAGTAATTCATCAGAATTTGTTTCAGTTCAATCGGGATTCCGCTTCTCAAGATATAGCAGTTTCATTTTAAGTGCGCGCGGCTGGAAACTCAGTTTCAGAACTGAACGTCCATTTCGTAGCACGAATTGCACCCAGTTGGGCTTAGAATTTAGCGGTGTTACAGTTACATGAAATCTAGGGTTTCCAATAGAGTATTCAACGCAACAGACGGATCTTCAATCGCATCTGTACATTGAAAGTTATGCACAGTTTAACTTCAATATGTCCTTTCAGAATCTGTTCTGAACAGTTATACGTTCTGCCCTTTTTAAAATAGTTTAAAATAACAAACGGCGATGGATCGGAGTGAAACCACTTGTTTTGCTTAGATAAAAGAATTATCTATAATCTACTGTAAAGTTCCAAGAAGTACGATTTCGGGAAACACAGTGACGCAGGTCCTTTGAACAGAAAACAATAATCAGAAACGCTCTGGACAGCAGTCCAGAGTCGTGTTCCGACTCAGATATCATCCTGATTACAGAACATAAATCATTAGGATGTTCCATAGGGTTAAAGTTCGTCGAGTCGGCTTCGATTTAAGCCCTCGAACGCATCATTCTGGTGTGCATATAATTTATGGTGATTTTATCCGTTTTCAGGCACGAGAAAATTCTAGTTTTAACGACATATTTGGGGGTATCAATTTTGTTACAAACAATCATGTTTTCCAGCGAGATCCATACACTATACTTATCACTATGTGGGCCAACAGATAGCATCAATTTCCGTCAAAATAAACAATTGTTTTTATGGGATATTAGCATCGAACACCTAGGTTATATTATGTATCGATATTTGGCAAATCCGTAACCTAGATATTTTAAGTTCATATCACTAATAATTTAGCATGAAGCAAGTAAACACTTGCCTGGTAACGTCTCGGGGTCGCGAGGCAGCAACATCGTCACGAACGCGCGTTGTACGCCGCGGAACGAGTTCACGCGAGCTTCGATCGAAACACGGATTTTTGCGTCGGAGTTGTCCGGAGATATCGCGCGATCTCCGGAGATGGAGGGGTGCTCTGTAGATCTCTTGGGACTTGCTGGGGTCGACGACGGTCGACGGCGTCGCTCCGGCGGCATGCACGGGGAGTGTGCAGTGAGGGAAAGAATGGTTTTTTTTTTGTAAGTTTTTGGAGAGAGAGAGGGGGAGCAGAGTGGGGTCGGGTCTGGAGAGATGAGAGTGATGCAGAGAATGTAGGGATGCCGACGTCGTGGTGGGGAGTTCGCCGGCGTGAGGGTGCCGGTGGGTGTTTGGCTCGGGTGTAATGGGTTGGTGTGCAGGGAATCTTGATTTGATGAGGGTGTGGTGTTCGAGAGAAGTGTCTGAGTTGTTGGGGCGAAGGTGATGAAGGAAAGGGTCGGGGAGGTTCGTCGTCGTCGTCGTCGAGGGGAGCGTCGGGTTGCAGTGGGTTAGTGGGGGAAAAATTTGAGGGTTGGAGAATTTTTGAGGAGTTGGGAAGTGAGAGGGAGAAGGGGGAGTTGGAGAGTCGTGGTCGGGGTCGCGGGTCGAGGGCGACGTGGGGAGCTCGGCGCGACGTGGGGGCGACGTGGGGAGCTCGAGAACGTGGGGTTGCGACGAGGGAAGAGGAACAAGCGGGAAAAATGAAGTGGGGAAGAAGGAAAAAGAAACGGGTCGGGTAGTGTTGAGGAGGCGGGCCGGGTGCGTTTAGAGGACAAAATTTCCTTAAAATTTCTCGTGGGCTGAGAAACGGGCCGGGAAAAATTAGTGTTTAAATGAAGTTGTTTTCTTGAGTTGGGCTGGGGATTTAAAAGTATGTGTAGATTTATTTTATATTAGGTTTTAATTTAGGTTTTAGTTTAATTGGCTTGGTCTCTTGAGTTTTTAACTTTTAGGTTTTGGGGAAAATATAAATATTTAGTTTGAACAACCAATTCAAAAATATGAGGGAAAAGAAAAGAAAATCACTGGAATTCAGAGAATACGAAACTTTACTTAGAATGGAAACGGGGATTTACATCATACCCCCCTTAACAAAAATTTCGTCCTCGAAATTTGACAAGGATACAAAGAATACAAGGTACTAAACAAAAAGATGTGGATAACGATCACGGATGTCTTCCTCCCGCTCCCAGGTGGATTCTCCTGGGGAACGACCGCCCCAAGACACTCGGACTAACGGAATGACCTTATTCTTTAGCACTTTCTCTCTGCGGTCGAGAATGGTAGTAGGCTGCTCTTCGTATGACAGATCAGTACCCAAAACTAGCTCTGAATGGTCCAGAACATGGTTCTCATCTCGAACGTAACGCCGTAACTGTGACACATGGAAGGTATTGTGCACACCAGCTAGCGATGGAGGCAAGGCAAGTCGATAAGCCACCTCTCCTACTCGCTCTAGCACCTCAAAAGGTCCGATAAAGCGGGGACTAAGCTTTCCTCGACCTCCGAACCTGATAACTCCACGAGTAGGGGAAATCTTCAAGAACACATGATCTCCGATTTCGAACTCAAGGGTCCTTCTGCTGGTATCTGCCCAACTCTTCTGTCGATCCTGGGCCGCCTTGATACGCTGTCTGATCATTTGGACTTTGTCAACTGTCTGAACAATGATTTCGGGGCCCAATAGTCTTCGCTCTCCCACATCATCCCAACATACTGGTGATCGACATTTCCGCCCGTATAATGCTTGAAAAGGAGCCATCTGAATACTAGCTTGATAACTGTTGTTATAAGAGAACTCGACTAGATGCAGATGGTCCTCCCAGGAACCTTGAAAGTCCAGCATGCAGGCTCTCAACATGTCCTCGAGCGTCTGAATCGTACGCTCGGATTATCCATCCGTCTGTGGGTGATAAGCTGTGCTGAAATTAAGGCGGGTACCCAAGCTCTCCTGTAAGCTCTTCCAAAAGTGCGACAAGAATCTCGTGTCCCGGTCCGACACAATGCTAACTGGAACACCGTGAAGTCGTACGATCTCCTGCATATATCTTTCCGCCAATGATTCTGTCGACTGTCCTACTCGGAAAGGTAGAAAGTGTGCAACCTTTGTGAGGCGATCGACGATAACCCAAATGGCGTTATTGCCCCTAGGGCTCCGTGGTAAGGCCGTCACGAAATCCATAGTAATGTGCTCCCACTTTCATTCCGGTATTGGCAGGGGTTGTAACAGTCCTGCTGTCCTCTGATGCTCCGCCTTCACCTGCTGACATACCAAGCACCTGGATACGAACCTCGCAATTTCCCGTTTCATTCCGTTCCACCAAAAGTGCTGCTTTAGGTCCTGATACATTTTCGTACTTCCCGGATGCACTGAATAAGCTGAACTGTGTGCTTCAGCCAACACTTCTTCTCGAACACCTCCTTTAGGTACGCAGAGTCTGCTACCGAATCTCAGTGAGCCATCTTCATGTATAGTCAATTCCGTTCTCAATCCAGCTTTCACTTCCTCTCTGAACTTTTGCAATCGGGGATCGTCCGCTTGCGCAGTCTTGATGCGGTCCACCAGAGAAGATTGCACCTGCAGTTGCCAAAGTTGACTGAGTGCGTTCGGCATAACGACCTCAAGTGCAAGTCTCTGGAAATCCTCAATAATACTCCTCTGATCGGTCAACATCATGACCGCTGGTTTGCGACTGAGCGCGTCTGGTACAACATTCACCTTCCCCGGGTGATACTGAAGGTCCAAATCGTAATCTGCCATCAGCTCTAGCCATCTGCGCTGCCTCATATTTAATTCCTTCTGGGTGAAAACATACTTCAAACTTTTGTGATCTGTGTACACCTCCACTTTCTCACCCAATAGATAGTGCCTCCAAATCTTCAATGCAAAGACTACCGCGGCTAACTCCAAGTCATGTGTGGGGTAGTTCTTCTCGTGATTTCTCAGTTGTCGAGAGGCGTAAGCAACCACACGTCCGTGCTGCATCAAAACACAGCCTAAACCCTTCCCTGAGGCATCACTGTGTATCACCAAACCACCTGAATCATCTGGTACAGTAAGAATAGGCGCCGTGGTTAATTTCTGCTTTAGTGTGTCGAAAGCCTGAGTGCACCCCTCTGTCCATGTAAACGGCACGTCCTTCCGTGTCAGCCTCGTCAATGGTTCCGCGATTCTTGAGAAATCTTGGACGAATCTCCGATAATAGCCTGCTAATCCCAGAAAACTCCTGATCTCAGCCACTGACTTCGGCGTCGGCCAATCTCTGACAGATTCTATCTTTGCCGGGTCCACCGAGATGCCTTCGCCCGAAACAATATGTCCCAAAAACTGTACCTTGTCGAGCCAGAATTCACACTTGCTTAGCTTCGCATACAGCTTCTCCTTCCGAAGAATTTGTAGGACTGTGCGCAAATGTTCAGCGTGCTCTTCCTGAGTCTTCGAGTAGACAAATATGTCGTCGATGAACACAACGACAAACGTGTCCAAGTATTTTGCAAACACCCTGTTCATTAAGTCCATGAATATTGCTGGGGCGTTGGTAACGCCGAACGGCATCACAAGGAACTCGTAATGTCCGTATCGGGTCCTGAAAGCCGTCTTGCACACATCCTCGGCTGCTACTCTGATTTGATGATACCCAGAACGGAGGTCCAACTTCGAGAAAACCTTGGCTCCACTTAGCTGATCAAATAGGTCGTCAATGCGCGGTATTGGGTACTTGTTCTTTATGGTAACCTTGTTCAGCTCCCGGTAATCTATACACATTCGCAACGATCCATCCTTCTTCTTTACCAATAGAACTGGTGCACCCCACGGTGAAGCGCTTGGCCGAATGAATCCTTTCTCCAATAGTTCTTCAACCTGTTTCTTCAATTCCGCCAATTCAACCGGTGCCATTCTGTATGGGGCCCTGGATACTGGGGCTGTACCTGGAATCAAATCGATTGAGAACTCCAAAATTCGAGGAGGTGGTAGACCTGGTAAATCCTCGGGAAAAACGTCCAGAAAGTCCCGAACAATTTCTGGGTCCGGGCTCCTATCAATCTCCATAGCTGTCAGCTCCTTAGGCTTTGCTCTGTATTTAGCTGGCTCCAAAGATTCGCTTCCGCCCTCGAAAATGAACTCCGGGTGATTGGGAATGCGGAAGATCACATTCCTCGCACGACAATCGATAACCGCATGAAAAGTGCTCATCCAATCCATCCCAAGAATTGCGTCGTAACTGCCTGTCCCAATTAGGAGGAAATTCGCATAGAATTCCCTGCCACACACTACAACCGGGCATAATCTACATTCTCGACTAGATATTATGATGCCATTACCCGTATGAATTTCCCATCCCTTTGTTAGTGGTTCATGAGGTATTGAGTGTGTATTAGTGAAATGCTCAGACAAGAAACAATGCGATGCTCCCGAATCAAAAAGTACTCTAGCTGGTAAGGAATGTACGAGTAGAGTACCTGTAACCACATCTCCTGACGCTTCCGCCTGCTCGGCGGTCAAGGTGAAAGCCCGTCCCTGACCGCGACCTGTAAATGGTTGTCTCTGCTCCTGCGGCCTCTGCTGTGACGGTCCAGAACCTGCCTGTGCCTCTGCTCGCTCAGGGCAACTGCCAATCTTGTGCTGACTAGAACCGCAAATCAAACACTGTCCCTTGGCACGGCGACAGTCCTTCTGAGTATGTCCTCCTCTACCGCAATAGCCGCAAGTCACGCCCTGTCTCTGGGGGCGCTGCTGTGGTACAAACGGGCGCTTCATTTGTGTCGTCCCTGGCCTGTGAACCGGTATGGCTCCTCGAGATGGCGTGTGGGTACGAGCTGGAACGACTGGGGGTCTCCTGAACTTGTTAATCAATTGCTCCTGAACTCTCGCTGCGTTGAGCACCTGTGCGAAAGTCTGTAAATCCAACGATGCAATCAACTGCTGCAACTCAAAATCTAACCCCTGAAGGAAACGCCTGGCCCTGGTGACCTCTGAGGCGACCATGTACGAAGCGAAACGGCTCAAGCGGTTGAACTCTGCCGCATAGACATCCACTGAGCGTCCATTCTGCTTCAAAAGAATAAACCTCTCCTCCATTTCTGCCTTGGCTGTGGAAGGAAAGTAATGATCTAGGAAGCACTCCTTAAACTTGCTCCATTCGATCGGCCTGTCAAGTCTGCTCTCTTCCACCGACCACCATGTGCGGGCCTCGTCTTCTAATTGTATCTTTATCACGTCCACTCTGTCTTCCTCTGGAACCCTGGCGGCAGTCAATAAATTCTCCATGTTCACCAACCATTGCTCCGCCTCAAGGGGTTCAGCTAGCCCTGTGAACGCAGCTGGGTGTAACCGTCGAAAGTCTGCTACTGTACCAGCCCTAGCATGATAAGCTGGTGGAACAACGCCCTCGGGGGCGGTAATAAATGCGGAGGGTCCTCCTGTGGCGGTAATCGCCCTGAGTCCCTCAGTGAGCAAGTCGGTCTTCCGCTCCTGAGCTTCCGCGAGAGTGGTCAGTGCGCTGAGCATCCTTTCCGTGCGGTCCTGAGAGCTGGAGTCCGAGAAGGGGTCGTTCGGGGACGTCATATCACTGGAAGATTCAAAAGGATAGGATCAGATTCAAGGATGGAAATCAAGAGTAGTGAAACAAGAATATCGTAATACTGCATAGTTAATGTTATCCCTTGATACTAAACCTGTCTCTGATACCAACTAAACCATGTCACGCCCCGCTTTCCAAAATACGGAAAACGAGGAATGACTAGGCCAGCCATGCTCCTACGGTCAAGGAATCATCCTGCCGTAGTCACACTTCGGCTTCTAGCATCGCATGGTAATTAGTAAATAAAGCGCAGTGGTAAAGAAATCACATCACTAATCTATTATATTAATATTCCATTGTTCACAAATTGCAGATAACAAGAACAAATACTATCAGAAGTCAAACTTACGATCACTCTTATGGAAAGCAGAAAATAGAAAGTACACCAGTCTAAATCTCCGTAAACTCGAAGGGTAGGTCCATCTCCTGTGCTGGTCCTCCCGTGGGATCTGAGCATGCATACTCAGGTCGTCAGAGCGACACAATAACAATTATATTATAATGAGGTGAAACAGGTAAACGAGGTGATACTGGTATAAGAACAATGCAAGTAATCACTATGTCTCTATATGATGCAGAATATGATATATGTCCCTATCGGTCTCTAGGTCAAGTTTGAAATCATATAGTGGAAGGAGGATCATGTTTAACAGGAGTCTCGTACATACCCGAGACAACGGCCCACATGCTCGGGACATAACCCTGTCAGCCGGATCGCTAGATCCTATCCTACATGTATCGATATCTCTGTTCGAATGATCATCCTCTAAAATCGGTCCCGCTAAATACGATACTCTTTCCACTTTGATTTCCCCTTTTTCCCAGGTTCTCACTGGTTATGATCTTGATCTAGTTATGTACAAGTATATCAATGGCACGATTTTTATCACTGTTCACTGTATCAATCACTGTCACGAATGTTCATTTTCCATTGATGTACTTGTCACAACTAAACCAACATCTGTCACGTACGATAATGCAATGTCCACACGTACTAACACTGAGTATATGTCAAGGGTATGATATATGTATGTATGCTACCAATGAGTTCTGTATATCATGAACCAACATGCATGTCATGAACTGAAATAAATTGCACAAACTATTACGTTAAGAATTCAGCGAAGCGATGTAAATAAGATATATAGAGCACTCAGTCAGTAATTCATCAGAATTTGTTTCAGTTCAATCGGGATTCCGCTTCTCAAGATATAGCAGTTTCATTTTAAGTGCGCGCGGCTGGAAATTCAGTTTCAGAACTGAACGTCCATTTCGCAGCACGAATTGTACCCAGTTGGGCTTAGAATTTAGCGGTGTTACAGTTACATGAAATCTAGGGTTTCCAATATAGTATTCAACGCAACAGACGGATCTTCAATCGCATCTGTACATTGAAAGTTATGCACAGTTTAACTTCAATATGTCCTTTCAGAATCTGTTCTGAACAGTTATACGTTCTGCCCTTTTTAAAATAGTTTAAAATAACAAACGGCGATGGATCGGAGTGAAACCACTTGTTTTGCTTAGCTAAAAGAATTATCTATAATCTACTGTAAAGTTCCAAGAAGTACGATTTCGGGAAACACAGTGACGCAGGTCCTTTGAACAGAAAACAATAATCAGAAACGCTCTGGACAGCAGTCCAGAGTCGTGTTCCGACTCAGATATCATCCTGATTACAGAACAGAAATCATTAGGATGTTCCATAGGGTTAAAGTTCGTCGAGTCGGCTTCGATTTAAGCCCTCGAACGCATCATTCTGGTGTGCATATAATTTATGGTGATTTTATCCGTTTTCAGGCACGAGAAAATTCTAGTTTTAACGACATATTTGGGGGTATCAATTTTTGTTACAAACAATCATGTTTTCCAGCGAGATCCATACACTATACTTATCACTATGTGGGCCAACAGATAGCATCAATTTCCGTCAAAATAAACAATCGTTTTTATGGGATATTAGCATCGAACACCTAGGTTATATTATGTATCGATATTTGGCAAATCCGTAACCTAGATATTTTAAGTTCATATCACTAATAATTTAGCATGAAGCAAGTAAACACTTGCCTGGTAACGTCTCGGGGTCGCGAGGCAGCAACGTCGTCACGAACGCGCGTTGTACGCCGCGGAACGAGTTCGCGCGAGCTTCGATCGAAACACGGATTTTTGCGTCGGAGTTGTCCGGAGATATCGCGCGATCTCCGGAGATGGAGGGGTGCTCTGTAGATCTCTTGGGACTTGCTGGGGTCGACGACGGTCGACGACGTCGCTCCGGCGGCATGCACGGGGAGTGTGCAGTGAGGGAAAGAATGGTTTTTTTTTGTAAGTTTTTGGAGAGAGAGAGGGGGAGCAGAGTGGGGTCGGGTCTGGAGAGATGAGAGTGATGCAGAGGATGTAGGGATGCTGACGTCGTGGTGGGGAGTTCGCCGGCGTGAGGGTGCCGGTGGGTGTTTGGCTCGGGTGTAATGGGTTGGTGTGCAGGGAATCTTGATTTGATGAGGGTGTGGTGTTCGAGAGAAGTGTCTGAGTTGTTGGGGCGAAGGTGATGAAGGAAAGGGTCGGGGAGGTTCGTCGTCGTCGTCGTCGAGGGGAGCGTCAGGTTGCAGTGGGTTAGTGGGGGAAAAATTTGAGGGTTGGAGAATTTTTGAGGAGTTGGGAAGTGAGAGGGAGAAGGGGGAGTTGGAGAGTCGTGGTCGGGGTCGCGGGTCGAGGGCGACGTGGGGAGCTCGGCGCGACGTGGGGGCGACGTGGGGAGCTCGAGAACGTGGGGTTGCGACGAGGGAAGAGGAACAAGCGGGAAAAATGAAGTGGGGAAGAAGGAAAAAGAAACGGGTCGGGTAGTGTTGAGGAGGCGGGCCGGGTGCGTTTAGAGGACAAAATTTCCTTAAAATTTCTCGTGGGCTGAGAAACGGGCCGGGAAAAATTAGTGTTTAAATGAAGTTGTTTTCTTGAGTTGGGCTGGGGATTTAAAAGTATGTGTAGATTTATTTTATATTAGGTTTTAATTTAGGTTTTAGTTTAATTGGCTTGGTCTCTTGAGTTTTTAACTTTTAGGTTTTGGGGAAAATATAAATATTTAGTTTGAACAACCAATTCAAAAATATGAGGGAAAAGAAAAGAAAATCACTGGAATTCAGAGAATACGAAACTTTACTTAGAATGGAAACGGGGATTTACATAAACATAGGTTTAAGCGGGACCCGTCTCTTGAGCCTCAGGAAACCGGAGATATGGGTGCTTACCTATCTAAGGTAGACAATTAACAAACGGTGTTATCAACACGGTAATCGTCTTTGAAAAAAACACAAATCTTGCCGCCCATGTGCAGCGGTTACCGACATAGTCACATAATTCGCGAATTATTCAGCGAATTCGCGAATAATTCGCGAATTATTTGGCGAATTCGCGAATAATTCGCGAATTATGTGACTACCGATTAAATCTGCGAATTATTCGCCATCACCGAACGCGCCGAATTATTCGCGAATAATTCCCGATTTATTCGCGAATTATTCAAAAAAAAGCGAACTATTCAAAAAACAGCAAATAATTCACGAAATCAAAATCTAGCGTCTCATATATTAATTTTATATTAATTTTTTACTCGAAATCCTTCCCGAACATTTCCCGAACACTTACCGAATCTTTCCCGAATACCTGCCGATTTTTTCTGAATAGTTCTCCGAATCCAAATTTTCAACCTCGCCGAATTATTGCTGAATCACGAATTTGTGACTATGGTTACCGATAACATCAAAACAATCAGGACTTCAATTTACTTTTCTAATTGTCTGACTCAGATTGAGCCTCATTATAAATTGACTTGAATATAATTCAAGTACAATCTACAATCTACAATATTACAATTCAACATGAATCCATGAATCAATTATTTCATACATTCAATCTATACAATCTATTTTGACTGAACCGAACCATGGATATACATTCCATTTACATGATTCTCTAGTTACATCCATTTGCATGATTCTACAGTTACATCCGTTTACTGATATCATGGTTTCGGTAAGTCATCCAATTATATAATCTATACAGTTTATAATACAAGACAATACAATAAAACAATACAATCAAAACATTACGGGGTTTAAGGGGTAGATTGGTACAGAAGGTGTTAGAGGTGGCACGAGACTGCAAGATTAAGACACCTAACCTATATTCAGTGTGCCGTTGTTCCGGGCTTTCTAACGGAGTCTCGTACTTTCAGTTTGCCCTAGTCTCTAGCATATAGAGACTCCTCTTGTATACACTGGCATCCTTTTGTACCAAGCTACAAACAACAGCGTTAACACAATATTATAACAATATAATACAACTTTAAAAGCTACCTTCTTATTCTGTCTATTCTATTTCTCTCTTATCTTTGGAACTTACCGAGCGATCTGTTCGCTGACGACATTCTCTTCTTTCTTCTTTGAATGTCGTCAGGTGATCTGGACACGTCAGAGATCGAGCCCAGTGTTGAAGACTTGGACCACTTCATTGAAGACCCAGAGCTTTAGTTCATTGTACACTTTTATTTCAGTACCTTTCCTTTTCTGTTATGCCCTTGTTTAGGCATTGCTTTTATTCAGTTGTATTTACTTTCCATGCATTGTACAGAAAGAATGTGAATAAATAAAGTTGCTGTTTTATTATATCTTGTCTCTTGTGTTTTATTTTATATTGCTTAGATACGCTTAGCGTATTTACTTCACAGTAAATACGTAAGGGCCTCGTCGCACCCTCTGCTCGTATACTGGAAAGCGGGGCGTGACAGTGATGATCATATCAAACACCCACAAGCCGCAAGCGGTCTGCTAAATGTAACGGCCACCCGGGTATTGAGCAATCAGAAGATCAACAAGCAATACTCCTGCAAATCCAATCAGTAACACTACCGTACAGTCCGGTCTCTTCGTCAGATATGTCGCATATCACAGCCTGGGGTGGTATAACGTCAGACCCCAGTAGCCTGATAAGTCATGCCGATGCAAGGTCCATAACGGTTTGAGAAACTACTGATAACACCTACCAGTAGATCTCCACAACCCTGGCCAGGGATTTCCTGTTATGGACAATCGAGCATAGCGCAACATCAACCCCTAATACCGGGAGAGACGAATCCCCTCCTATCGCTCATTGCCTCCATGTGACTCGGGACTGTACCCAAAAACCACCTTTTTGCACGATCTCTTGACCGTGGTATGGTGGAAATCAAAGCACAGTAGGAATCATACAAGACTCTATGACGATCTCGGGTCAACAGACTAACCTGTACCAGTGTCACCAGAGAACTGTTATCTGACGATAGGTATAATACCATCTAGGAGTTCTCGGCGAGTCCGTCCAACGTACCCAGTCTCCACTGAGCACCCGTATACCATCTCTAATGTCAAACACCAATGGATATAGGATCATCCATCGCCCATCACATGGATCGAAAGCGTATACGCTAGTCTACTCTGGAGTATCGATGCCCTGTCTCGATACTCCCACAACTAGGAACATTTGAAGGATGTACTTGCCGACTACCACTGCTCCACTAGTATGATCCACATCATAATCCTGGTAGTCAAGTACTTGAAGGGTTACCCTAGTGCCCCGGCCAACTTCCGTGGCCAAATGTGGAACAAAAATTTTTAAACGATCGAAAACTTAGCACTAGAATAAAACTTAACCGGATCATTAACCATAAACCTAGTTAGCTAAAAGGAGTTCTATCTACTATGATAAAGGATTCTCACCAAATGAACCAAGTTCTTCGGTCTTCGGTCTTCGTCCTTGGCTCCCAGTAACCACCTTGAACTTGCTTGATCTCCGATTCCGGCTCCATCGGTCCTCCGGGATCGAGCTTGTTCTCCGGCCTTACTTTGTCGTAGATGATCCACCCAGGGAATATGATCCATGGCTCTAGCTCCTAATCAAATGACTATAAGGAGCAACTAGAGAACTTGGGTTGCTAAACCAAGTGGTCTAGGATGTAGTAAGGGGTGTCTAAGTGTTTGCTATCTCTTTTCTAACATCTTCACTTATTTCTCAACACATGAGAATGTTAGTGAAGAGGAAGAAGATGAATATGGAGGAAAGAAAGAGGAGGGAGGAGCTTGGAGAGAAAATGGAGCTCAAGAAAATAATGATCAAGCATGAGAGAGAAATTCACACACAAGAGTTTTGTATGCTCATTTATTTCAATAAACAAAAGCAACCATGCTTCAATAGTAAACACAAAATGAATTATAAATTCATTTGTAAACTATTGAAGCATGGTCAACTCCATACCTCCCTTATCTCTCACTTTACACCTCGTTTCCATTTATCAAATAAATGGGAAATCCAAAATGAGGTGGCCACCTTCTAGAAGGAAATCTGTAATAAATACGGATTTCAGTCTACTGTACATATATACCGGCAATCAGATAAAAATCCGAACGCCCAAAGAGATAGAATAACACGAAGAACGTAATACTAGAATATATATCGAAATACATACACGTAAATTATTAAATCAATACCTGATTTAATAATCCGGCTCAAACCCGAGCCGGCTAGTATTACCAACTGTCCGATCGAAAGTCCGAGTACAAAGTACATCAATCGATCGAACCCTGCACGTATCTAATACGGCTACTACATCATTTCACCTGAATCAGGGAAACCCTCTGTGTGGGACTCTAAAGACACGACAGTACTCTGGCAGTGGGTTTAACTACAAGAACGTCAGCGGCACTAGCTGTACGTAACGGCTACCCAGGTGCCTGTCGAAAAGAAGGCCGATGAGCAAACTCATCCGGATCTCCTACTGAGCCTATCCGTGACAATATCTGTACAGTCCGGTCTCTTCGTCAAAGAGTATCGTATACCGGGTCTAGGGGATGGTGAACGTCAAACCCTAATAACCTGATAAGTCGTGCCGATGTGGCTCGGGACCAATCCGGGAAACTACTAATCAACCTATCAGTAAATCCCAAGTGCCTTGGCCAAGGTCTTATGGTCCTGACCAATCGAATCACAGTGCGATATCGACTCCCTATACCGGGAGAGACGAATCCCCGACAATCGCTCACTGCCTCCATGTGGCTCGGGACTGAACCCAACCAAAACCTGTTTGCACGACTCAGTAGAGCCGTGGTAGGGTAGTGATCAAAGTTCAGTGGGAACTCACACGAGACAAATGCCGATCTCGGGTCAAAAGACTAACCTGTACACATGTCACCTGAGAACTTCCATCTGACGATAGGTATAGTACCACACGGAAGTTCTCGGCGAGTCCGTCCAGTGTACTCACGCCCAGTGAGCACCTGTATACGATCTTAGGTGCATCAGACCAATGGCTGCGGGACCAACCATCCCCCGACGGGGCTAGAAACGTACACACCAGTCTACTCTGGAGTATCAGTGCCCAGTCTCGATACTCACGCGACTAGGGACCATTTAAGGATGTGCTTATGCACTACCCTGCTCCCACAAGTATGATCGCCATCACAACGCAGGTAGTCAAGCAAGATCCTAAGGGCTTTATCAACATGTAACCGCAATATGTAATAACGAGTATGACATATGCCATGTTAAGATAAAGACAAACCACAATAGTATACTACCGTATCGAGTCTTTATCAATATGTGCAAACCAGATATAACAACAATACAAATAAATACACATATCCCGATAAAGACAGGTCAAATAATATACTATAAAACTGAGCAAGATTGTTCTGTACATACATATCCCTAATATCCATATATATACATATACAATACTGGCATCTAAGGAATATACATCCAACAATCTCCCACTTGCACTAAAGACCAGTGATTGGCATACCGAATACCCAACGTCTGCTCTAAGGCCAGTGATTGTTAGCTATGTTTTGCACATGCGTTTTAAAATCAAAATTAAGAATATACCGCAATCAATAACGGTGTCGCTTGGTAGCTAACCAGTTGAATACGGGTCGATCCACAGGGAGAAGGATTCCTTTTCTTTATATTTTAACGAGTTAAGTCCAAAAAATTGATGGTTTTGTTTTAAGATCTAAGAATAAGATAAAAGTTGATAAAAAGCTTGCTAGGGTTAGGATTAGGTTAGTTCGAGATAGGGATCTTCTCGCTTCTATCGATGCCTTAGTTATGAATAAAGGTGTTAGGGTAATCGGTAACAACGGGGATTAGCACGACTAGGAAGAAACTAAGTTTCTTCCTTTTGGTCCTTGTCCGTTCGTTCTTGGGTCTTAGCCCTAACCTCCAGTTAATTCAATCATACCCGGTCTAACTAGGAAATCACCGCTATCACGTAGGATAGGGTGTCGTGGTGAGCGGTGTGTGGTTGATTTAAAAAGAGTCCTTTTAATAAAATTATATGGGCAAAGAAAGGAGTGAGAGAGATTTCCATCTCTCAAACCTTCCCTATCCTAACCCTAACAAGTAAGGGGTTACTCACTCATTAGGAAAGTTATGATCAATGAAATTATTTTTAAATTTTCTTTTTGAATGATAAACTAATTTGCAAATAATAAAAGAACGGATAAGAAATTGCAGGTAATAAAATGCAGGAAAAAAAACAATGCAAGATAAAAGAAAAGCTTACTTTATTTGATGACCTCTCAACGATTCATTACAAAAATGAGAATTAAATCTAGATCTAGAAATTAAAAAGAGGCATCCTAAGAAATGCACCCTAAAAGAGGCACACCTTATTTGGCTTTGAGCCCTCCTATTTATAGATAGGAAAAACCCTAGATTTACATTCTGATACATACATGAAATTACAAAACAACCCCAAAGACCGAGTCAAAGCACCGACACCTGCACCGACACGTGCATTGCACGGCCGCGGAACCGCGGCAGAATAGCCTGTTTGGCCGCGGATCCGCGGCCATTTGGTGGGCTCATGGGCCCAATTCTTTAGGGTTTCTTCAAATTGCTTTTATCTTCTGTTCTCGTCACTTGGTCTCTCAGAATCTTTTCTACTTTCTTCCAGATTTCCAACAGTGCAGAATTATGTGGACTTTTACCGTAAGCTTCGCGTTGAAGTCTTGAATCTTGTACCGCCTTTGTGCATTGAACTGCCTACTGATCTTCATTTGTTCCTTGAACTGGTAGGCGGCATCATACAGATTCATCTATTGTTGGCCGTAGTCTCACATTTATAGTGTCTTTTCATGAATTTCACTGTATTGTTGATGCCTTGACTTTGACCAACAAACACCGCATGAATACTATGTGTTTTAATCCGAAATGACGGCGGGCTACGGCTAGGTTTTTAGTGAAAACCCCGTTAACGTAATGAACTTGATATCGTTGAAGGAACCTGAGTAGTTTTTAAAATATATAGTAGCGAAAACCTTTGCTAAAGAGGTCACTCCCTGTGAAGGGATCTCGGCTCTTTTCTCGTCGAATGAGGTGCAGGATATTCCAAACTGAATACCACGATGCAAAGCAAAAATAATCGACTATATTGAAGTTATTACGTTGACGTAAACTTTTACTCAAGGGGTCACTCCCGGTGAAGGGATCTCGGCTCTTGCCTCGTCGAATGAGGTGCTGGATATTCCGAACTGAATACCACTGTGCAAAGTAAAAGAGAACGTCTGTAATGTCAGTTTTTAAAGCTTGGTTCCAACAACATCTTTTAGGTTTATTATCTTGTATTAATCAAAATTAATGCGGTCCCATCAATTTATAACCTATCACACCAGAAAAGAACGAAAATATGATGTACGTATATGCCATCCGCATTCGCCACTGGGCCCTGTCATCACCCGTTAGGTTACTTAACTAACGACAGAGCGGGGGCTGGACTAGCGCGGGTGCAAAACATATACATCTACTAGTATATATATAAGTATATATAACATTCGTCCCAGGCATGATAATAGACAACATCACAGATAACAATACAAAATGGTGGATAATCTTGGAGCCCCGGGTTTCATTTGAGCCGCAAATAAAACCCGACGTTCCCGGTCGTGTGGATAGCCTGTGCAATGAAAACCTATACTCCCTACGAGTGCGGCGAATAGCCCGCCAATTCTCGAATGAAGCCCCCTCCGTCTTAGCGCCATGAGATGCGGGCTTGTTGCCTTATAGAATCCGGCTATTCGTGCACTCCACCATGGGGTAATCCTAATATAGAAAAGGAAAATAATATATACAAGCGGTGACATCGACCTCAGCCCGGTCGTGCCCCAAAATAATATACAACCAGGCAAAGACGGCAGTCCACATGTCGGACGCTCGCCCCGCAATAACAAATGTACAAATGAATGTAAACTGTATTTCTAACATTGCAACACATGCTATCCATCACGACTACCCAACCATAATCACAGCACAACCATAAAACATCAAAGCGAATGTCACGTTCGCAAAACCCGTCTAAAAGAACATATAGCGATCAGACGAGTTTTACCGATCAAGTGACATTCCCGGTCGCAGATAAAAGTGAAAGTACTGTAAACTGTTAAACAGTGCTAAATATAACGAATTCGAAACACATCAAGTTGCCTCAAACTCAAATTTACAGAGAATCAAATTTGGGCAAAAATTAAACAATACCATAAAACCAAACTCCCAGAGATAAGTACCCAAAACCCAAAAACATTGCAATCCCACTTCCAAAAACCGAGGTAGCCGGTTTTACCCTCCATGTGGCCGGCCAAAACAAGGTGGAATTGCCTCGTTTTTGTTCTAGGTACATCTCATAGTGTTAGGACCACTCTGCACTTGTTTAGAAAAATTTCTGAGACTTTTTTGAAAACACCAGAAACTGCAGAATTAGGGTTTTGGTTTCGTGGAATGTTTCGATTTCGTTGTATTAACATTGTTTAAACTTGCTAACCTACAGTTTATGGGCTGGCTCTGATACCATGAAGGGTTACCCTAGTGCCCCGGCCAACTTCCATGGCCAAATGTGGAACAAAAATTTTAAAACGATCGAAAACTTGGCACTAGAATAAAACTTAACCGGATCATTAACCATAAACCTAGTTATCTAAAAGGAGTTCTATCTACTATGATAAAGGATTTTCACCAAACGAACCAAGTCCTGCGGTCTTCTTTCTTCATCCTTGGCTCCTAGTAACCACCTTGAACTTGCTTGATCTCCAATTCCGGCTCCATCGGTTCTCCGGGATCGAGCTTGTTCTCCGGCCTTGCTTTGTCGTAGATAATCCACCGGGGGAATATGATCCATGGCTCTAGCTCCTAATCAAATGACTATAAGGAGCAACTAGAGAACTTGGGTTGCTAAACCAAGTAGTCTAGGATATAGTGAGGGTGTCTAAGTGTTTGCTATCTCTTTTCTAATCTCTTCACTTATTTCTCAACACATGAGAATGTTAGTGAAGAGGAAGAAGATGAAGATGGAGGAAAGAAAGAGGAGGGAGGAGCTTGGAGAGAAAATGGAGCTCAAGAAAATAATGATCAAGCATGAGAGAGAAATTCACACGCAAGAGTTTGTATGCTCATTTCTTTCAATAAACAAAAGCAACCATGCTTCAATAGTAAACACAAAATGAATTATAAATTCATTTGTAAACTATTGAAGCATGGTCAACTCCATACCTCCCTCATCTCTCACTTTACACCTCGTTTCCATTTATCAAATAAATGGGAAATCCAAAATGAGGTGGCCACCTTCTAGAAGGAAATCTGTAATAAATACGGATTTCAGTCTACTGTACATATATACCGGCAATCAGATAAAAATCCGAACGCCCAAAGAGATAGAATAACACGAAGAACGTAATACTAGAATATATATATCGAAATACATACAGGTAAATTATTAAATCAATACCTGATTTAATAATCCGGCCCAAACCCGAGCCGGCTAGTATTACCAACTGTCCGATCGAAAGTCCGAGTACAAAGTACATCAATCGATCGAACCCTGCACGTATCCAGTACGGCTACTACATCATTTCGCCTGAATCAGGGAAACCCTCTGTGTGGGACTCTAAAAACTCGACAGTACTCTGACAGTGGGTTTAACCACAAGCACGTCAGCGGCACTAGCTGTACGTAACGGCTATCCAGGTACCTGTCGAAAAGAAGGCCGATGAGCAAACTCATCCGGATCTCCTACTGAGCCTATCCGTGACAATATCCGTACAGTCCGGTCTCTTCGTCAAAGAGTATCGCATACCGGGTCTAGGGGATGGTGAACGCCATACCCTAATAACTTGATAAGTCGTGCCGATGTGGCTCAGGACCAATCTGGGAAACTACTGATCAACCTATCAGTAAATCCCAAGTGCCTTGGCCAAGGTCTTATGGTCTTGACCAATAGAATCACAGTGCGATATCGACTCCCTATACCGGGAAAGACGAATCCCTGACAATCGCTCACTGCCTCCATGTGGCTCGGGACTGAACCCAACCAAAACCTGTTTGCACGACTCAGTAGAGCCGTGGTAGGGTAGTGATCAAAGTTCAGTGGGAACTCACACGAGACAAATGCCGATCTCGGGTCCAAAGACTAACCTGTACACATGTCACCTGAGAACTTCCATCTGATGATAGGTATAGTACCACACGGAAGTTCTCGGCGAGTCCGTCCAGTGTACTTAAACCCAGTGAGCACCTGTATACGATCTTATGTGCATCAGACCAATGGCTGCGGGACCAACCATCCCTCGACGGGGCTAGAAACGTACACACCAGTCTACTCCGGAGTATCAGTGCCCAGTCTCGATACTCACGCGACTAGGGACCATTTAAGGATGTACTTATGGACTACCCTTCTCCCACAAGTATGATCGTCATCACAACACAGGTAGTCAAGCAAGATCCTAGGGGCTTTATCAACATGTAACCGCAATATGTAATAACGAGTATGACATATGCCATGTTAAGATAAAAACAAACCACAATAGTATACTACCGTATCGAGTCTTTATCAATATGTGCAAACCAGATATAACAACAATACAAATAAATACACATATCCCGATAAAGACAAGTCAAATAATATACTATAAAACTGAGCAAGATTGTTCTGTACATACATATCCCTAGTATCCATATATATACATATACAATACTGGCCTCTAGGGCATATACATCCAACAGTATTCATCCTAAGGACTTTATCAGCATGTAATAGAGAGACAATAAGTGTACATGTTAAGATAAAGAGGAACCAGATAGCATATTATCATGTCGAGCAAGAAAGTCCTTCCTATATATGTCCATGCATCCATTACAATATACATCACATGTACGGTAATGGCCTCTAGGGCATACATATAACTAACAGTAATACTACCGTACAGTCCGGTCTCTTCTTCTGATATGTCGCATATCCATCCTGGGGGTGGTAAACATCAGACCCCAATAGCCTGATAAGTCATGCCTATATGAGGCCCATAACTGTTCGAGAAACTACTGATAACACTTACCAGTAAATCTCAGCAAGCCTGACCAGGGATTTCCTGTTATGGCCAATCGAGTATAGCGCAATATCAACCCCCAATACCGAGAGAGACGAAATCCCCTCCTATCGCTCATTGCATCCATGTGACTCGAAACTGTACCCAAAAACCACCGTTTTGCACGTTCTCTTGAACGTGGTAAGGTGGAAATCAAAGCACAGTGGGAATCACACAAGACTCTATGATGATCTCGGGTCTGCAGACTAACCTGTACCAGTGTCACCAGAGAACTGGTATCTGACGTGAGGTATAATACCATCTAGGAGTTCTCGGCGAGTCCGTTCAGTGTACCCAGTCTCCACTGAGCACCCGTATACAATCTTTGATGTCAAATACCAATGAATGTGGGATCATCCATCGCCCATCATATGGGTCAAGAAACGTATACGCTAATCTACTCTGGAATATTGATGCCCCGTCTCGATACTCCCACGACTAGGAACAATTGAAAGATATACTTACGGACTATCCTGGCCCCACTAGTATGATCTGCATTATAATCCTGGTAGTCAAGTACACATCCTAAGGGCTTTATCAATATGTAACAGAGAGACAATAAGTATACATGTCAAGATAAAGAGCAACCAGATAGCATACCATCATGTCGAGTAAGAAAGTTCTCCCTATATATATCTAAGCATCCACTATAATATACATCATATGTACAATAATGGCCTCTAGAGCATACATGCAACTAACAAAAATTGCATTAACTTCTGATTTTTAGACTATAAAATAGGGTATGAGTTATATTTGTGTTACTGCACATTTCATTGACTGATTAGTTTTTACATAAAAAATTATTGGTTTTTCAAAAATGTAGTATCCACATAGTGAAAATAATATAAGTAATTGTATTTTGACTACTGTACGTAAATATAATATTCAAAATAAAATATTTTCTGTTAGTTTTGATAATGCTACTAATAATAATTCTGCTATAGCAATTTTAAAAAATAATTTAAATCATGTTTTGAATGGAGAATTATTTCTTCAAAGATGTGCATGCCATGTGTTAAATTTAATTATGTATGATAGTCTTACTATAATCGATACTCATTTAGAGAAATTTAAAAATGCAATGACATTTATTGAAACCTCTGAACCCTGAAAACATATTTTAAAGCAAATTTGTACCCAATAAAATTTAAAATTTAAATCTTTCAAATTCAACATTCCAACTAGATGGAATTACACTTATAAGATGTTGAAATGTGTTTTAAAATATCGGGAACCGATTACTTTTTTTTATGAGGAACAAATGCCCAATAATAATTTAAAGAATTATGATTGGTTTGTTTGTGAATATATTTTGAAATTTTTAGAAATATTTTACAATGCAACTAAATGTTTATCTGATATTTATTATCCTACTAGATGTCTAGTAGTAGAACAATTATTTTATGTTAGTAAAATTATTAATGAGCATGTAATTGATCCTGAAAGTACATTTATTGGAATGTTACATAGTATGCTTATGAAATTGAATAAATATTGGCGCAAAATTTCTGCATTGTTTTGTTTAGCGTATGTTTTTTATCCTAGACTTAAAAAGATAATTTATTTTTTTTATTAGATGAATACCATGAAAACTTAGGTACTAATATAGGAGATTATAAAAATGATTTAGATTCTTATTTGCATGAAATGCATGCTATATATGATGCACAGTACGGTCAAAAACAGAACTTCTTTTTTATCTTCATCTTCACAGCAAACTTCCAATAAATGAATATTTCAGTTTTTGCAGCAGAAAAAACAAAAAACAACCGTTTCCACTTCTTCTACTTATAATGAGCTTATAATGTATTTACAAACTGATTTCAGTAATTTTCCTACCACGGATCAAATAGATAATCTTAATATTTTGGATTGGTGGAAAACACATGGACACATGTATCCTGTGCTTTCTATCATGGCTCGTGATTTACCAACAATTCCGGTGTCCACAGTGGGTTCGGAGTCTGTTTTTAGTGCAGGTAATAGAATTCTGAGCAACAAGAGAGCGATACTGTCGGATGATGCATCGGAGATCGCGGTGTGCCAAAATGATTGGTTCAAGTTAGACAACAACATGTTAAGAGTATTGAAGACTCCGACACCAATAAAAAGTAAAGACCGATAGATACTAACTAGTTGGTTTTTTCATTGAATTGTATTCTTAATTTTTTTGGCAATTGTATGAGGGGTAAGATTTGCCAACTTATGTACCCTCTCAAAATATTTTTTAATTAATAAAATATCTAGGTCTGTCCCAGGACATACACAAAGTACGGCCTAAAAAAATTCCAAAACTTTTTAATAAAAATAAAAATTTACTTTAAATTTTTTTAAAATAAAAAATCAATATTTTTAAACGGGCCGGCCTGATGTCCGGACCAGACCACGGACCGGACTGGGTGTAAGGTTTGCCTAGCACCCTATGAAGAGTTTTGAAGCATCACATGTCTCAAAGTATGTATTTTTAAGGTGCTAAACAAACATGCAAAGGAATCGATCCTAGAAAATTAGGGTTACGAAACTATAAGCTAATAAAAATTAGGGTTTGAACGCTACAACCTTTGTAGCTCCCCTTTTGCTTGACTCCTTAATCTCTAGGGTGTTGGAAGAAGGTCCACTTGTAGTCCTCTTTCGTCCACGACGATCCACCCGAAGTTTCCCGTCCAACCTTGCAACTTTGGAAAAGCAAAGAGAACACTCTAATCAAGTTGGCTAGACTTGAGTAGAATGATGTTATGGCTAAGGATCTCACTTCAAAAACCTTTCTTTAATTGTGTTTAACTCACTAGAAAAAACTAGAGAGGAAAAAGGTGAAGGAGGATGAAGATGGTGGCTATTTTTAACAAGAGGTGAAAAATAACCCTTAGTTCAAAAAGAAAATGAAATATATCACTATATATATTTATTTCCTTCTTACATTCAACCATGATTAAATGATGGAGAGTTAATTTAACTTGGGTTTTAAATGATAAAGAGAAGGATAACCCTAGGTTAGTGGTAGTTGAGCTTGGTTAGGTTAGAAGAAGAATGTAGAAGCTAGAATGATTATCCTTTTCTTTTCATTTTGTTTTAAAACCAAAATTAAATAATAATCCATTATTTAATCCATGGTGTGAGTCTTACATTGCCACCATTTCCATATGCTAACAACCATGATGGATGGGTGTATGTATGTATGCATGTATGCACATCCACATGTGCATGAAACTAGAATGAAAGAAAGAAACACATGCATGCATGCATACATCCATCAAACCCTAGAAAGGTTTCAAGTGAGAAAACTAATGGTTAGATGATAAATCAACACTTAATTTATCAATCCGGTCATATCTCATACGACTCCACCAAAAGCAGGCCACCCGATCAATGTTCGGTATCATATACGCACATTTTAATCGGGTGCATGCGCATATCGCATACGCGCACCACAACGTTTCGCCTGGACTGGGTAACTCCTTTGTGGGACTCTAAGACTCGTCAATAAGCCGGCAGAGGGTGATGATCATATCAGGTACCCCCAAACCGCAAGCGGTCAGCTAAACGTAACGGCCACCCGGGTATTGAGCGATCAGAAGAAAACAAGCGAACCTGCTACAACTCCCGTCGAGCCAACCGGCAACACTACCGTACAGTCCGGTCTCTTCGTCAGATATGCCGCATATCGAGCCTAGGGATGGTAACGTCGACCCTAATAACTCAATAAGTCGTGCTGGTGAATGGTCTATAACAGATTGAGAAACTACTGATAACACTTATCAGCAATTCTCAGCAGCCCTGGCCAGGGACTTACTGATATAACCAGTCGGGCACAGTACAGCATCAACTCCCAATACCGGGAGAGACGAAACCCCTCCTATCACTCATTGCCTTCGTGTGTCTCGGGACTGTACCCAACGGCCACCTGTTTGCACGACTTAGTAGAGCCCTGGTAGGGTGGTAATCAAAGTACAGTGGGAGAACACACAAGACTCCATGACGATCTCGGGTCTACAGACTAACCTGCACCAGTGTCACCTGAGAACTGCTATCCGACGATAGATATAATTCCATATAGGAGTTCTCGGTGAGTCCGTCCAGTGTACCCAGTCAGCACTGAGCACCCGTATATGATCTTGATGTCAAACATCGATGAATGTGGGAACATCCATCGCCCATCATATGGGTCTAGTATCATATACGCTAGTCTACTCTGGTATATCAATGCCCCGTCCCGATATACCTACGACTAGGGACTTTCCAGGATATGCTTATAGACTACAGATGTCCCACTAGTATGATCTCCATCATAATCAGAGCAGTCAAGCCAATATCCTCAGGGCTTTATCAGCATGTATGAGTGAATAATAAGCATGATCAAATCAACATGTCAGATAAAGAAGAACCAGATAGCATACTATCATGTCGAGCAAGAATGCATACTGAATATATATACATGTACAGATACATCCACTATCACATAATGGCCTCTAGGGCATACATATATCCAACAATCTCCCACTTGCACTAAGGCCAGTTATTGGCGTATCTCATACCCAACATCTCAAAAAGTCGCTCATGCTACGGCTGAGGGAGGGCCTTGGTGAATGGATCCGCGGCGTTATTCTTTGTGTCTACCCTCCTAATCTCAATCTCGCGGCGATCTACAATCTCCCGGATCAAATGAAAACGCCTCAGGATGTGTCTGGACCGCTGATGGGATCTGGGCTCCTTGGCTAACGCCATAGCCCCATTATTGTCACAATACAAAGGTATTGGATCAATAATGGTTGGAACTACTCCTAGCTCCGAGACGAACTTCTTCATCCAGACGGCTTCCTTGGCGGCATCATTTGCAGCAATGTACTCAGCTTCCATCGTAGAGTCTGCAAGGGTATCTTGTTTGGAACTCTTCCAACTCACCGCCCCTCCATTGAGGGTAAATACAAACCCAGAGATAGATTTGCTGTCGTCCTTATCGCTCTGGAAGCTCGAATCGGTAAAGGCCTCCATTTGGAGATCTCCATTACCATACACCAAGAACAATTCTTTAGTCCTTCGCAAGTACTTAAGAATGTTCTTCACAGCTGTCCAGTGATTCTTCCCTGGGTTGGATTGATACCTGCTTACAACACTAAGTGCATAAGCTACATCTGGGCGTGTACATAACATCGCATACATTATAGATCCTACTGCCGAAGCATAGGGTATAATACTCATGCGAGCTCTCTCTTCATCGGTCTTTGGGCAAGAATCCTTGGAGAGAGTGACCCCATGGCAAGCAGGTAAGGTACCCCGCTTGGAGTCTTCCATACTAAACCTTTTTAGGATGGTGTCAATGTACCTGGTTTGGGACAATCCCAATAACCTTTTGGATCTATCCCTATAGATCCTTATGCCCAGAATGTATATGGCATCACCCAGGTCCTTCATGGAGAACCTCAGTGATAAGAAAGATTTGACCGACTGTAGCATAGGAATATCATTTCCTATCAGAAGAATGTCGTCCACGTACAATACGAGGAATGTGACAGCTCTCCCTACAGCCTTCTTATAAACACAAGGTTCATCTGGATTTTTGATGAAATCAAACTCTTTGATGACATCATCGAAACAGATGTTCCAACTCCGTGATGCCTGCTTTAACCCATATATGGATTTAAGCAATTTACATGCTTTCCCGCTGCTCCCACTGTCAATGAAACCCTCTGGCTGATCCATATAAACGCATTCTTCCAAATTTCCATTTAGAAATGCGGTTTTAACGTCCATCTGCCAGATTTCATAGTCGTAGTGAGCAGCAATAGCAAGTAGGATCCGAATGGATTTAAGCATGGCTACGGGAGAAAAAGTCTCGTCATAGTCCAAACCTGGTCTTTGACGAAAACTCTTCGCCACAAGTCTTGCCTTATAGGTCTCCACCTGCCCATCTACACCAATCTTTCTTTTAAAGATCCATTTGCACCCTACAGGTTTTACCCCAGGGGGTACAACGTCCAAAGTTCACACTTTGTTGGTGTACATAGACTCCATTTCGGATCTCATGGCATCCAGCCACTTCACAGAGTCTTTACTCGTGATAGCTTGCTGAAAACTGGTAGGATCATCATCATCCATGATGCAATCTTCTCCGTTACCATCAATGAGGAAACCGTAGTACCTCTCCGGTGGGCGAGAAGTCCTACCAGACCTACGGAGTGGCGGAGGTTCTTCAGTTTCTGCTGCAACAGCCGGTTCAACCAAATCGTCATTTGTAGTTTGTGTCTCTAGAACCTCTTCTAGATCCACCACCTTGCCATCATCTTTCTCTGTGAAAAACTCTTTTTCCAAGAATGTGGCATGTTGAGAAACGAACACTTTTTGTTCCTCTTTGTGGTAGAATAGATATCCATAAGAATTCTTTGGATATCCCACAAAGTTACACATGACCGACCGTGTCTCGAATTTGTCCGGATTCTGCTTTTTAACATAGGCCGGGCAACCCCAAATCTTAATTCTCTTAAGAGATGGTCTCTTCCCATGCCATATCTCATATGGTGTGGTGGACACGGCTTTGGTTGGAACCCTGTTCAGTAGAAACGCTGCAGTCTCCAATGCATGCCCCCAAAACCATACGGGTAACTCAGCGTCACTCATCATGGACCGGACCATATCTAATAGGGTCCTATTCTTTCGTTCTGACACACCGTTGTGCTGTGGTGTGTAAGGAGGAGTGAGCTGAGGGAGAATCCCATTCTCTTTCAAGAAGTTTGCAAATTCTGTACTGAGATACTCACCACCTCGATCTGATCGAAGCATCTTGATACTCAAGCCGGTTTGTTTTTCTACTTCTTGTTTATATTCAATGAATTTCTCAAAAGTTTCGGACTTGTGTTTTAGTAAAAATACATGACCGAATCTGGAGAAATCATCAGTGAATGTAATGAAGTATGAAAAACCGCCTCTAGCCTGTGTAGACATAGGCCCACATACATCACTATGTATGAGGCCCAGGAGCTGAGTAGCTCTTTCTCCGTGTCCGGTAAACGGAGTTTTGGTCATTTTACCCTTGATACAAGACTGGCAAGTCGCATAAGATTTATATTCAAAAGAATTTAAATATCCATCTTTGTGTAACTTGTTTAGTCTTGTTTCGTTAATATGACCAAGTCTACAGTGCCAAAGAAAAGCTTCATTTAGTTCTAAAAGTTTTCTTTTATTAGTGTGTTGTATACTGAAAACTGTGTGTTGATTTAGGACATATATTCCGTTGTTAAGCGTACCATACCCAACCAACATTTGATTCAGGTTAATGTTCATAACATTGTTCTGCAATACAAAATTATACCCTTCATTGTCCAACAAAGAAACGGATATTATATTACATAGCATACTTGGTACAAAATAACATGGATTCAAAACCAAAATACATCCAGATGGCAACCCCAAGTGATACTCTCCCACGGCGACTGTATGTACATTGGAACCATTTCCAACGCGGAGAGTATGGTCACCTGTCTTCAAAACCTTGCTATTTCTCAGCCCTTGCATAGAATTGCAAATGTGAGAACCTGAACCGGTATCCAATACCCAGGAAGCAGAGTTTATAGAAAACGGTTTTCAGTCACAAACGCACCTGAAGCAGAAGCATCACTATGCTTCTTCTTGAGACTTAAGTACTCCGTGCAATTGCGCTTCCAATGTCCTGTCTTGTGACAGTGAAAACAATCGCCCTTCCCCGAGTCTCCAGTCTTGGACTTTCCCTTTCCCTTTCCCTTCACTTTTTTAACTCCGCCCTTAGGATTAGTGGGTTTCTTCTTTTTCTTTCCCTTGGCCTTGGCTTTCGGGCGAGAAGAGGAAGACTGTCCAATAGTCATAACGGGAGTTTTTGATAACTTCATAGTGCTCTCTGCACTCCTTAACATATTAAGGAGTTCAGGGAGGTCCTTCTCCATGCCATGCATGTTGAAGTTCACTATGAACTGAGCAAAGGTGGAGGGGAGGGACTGCAGAATAATATCTATATATTGTTCATTGTCCATCGTCCATCCAAGGTCCTCAAGCTCTTCAATAAGAGCTATCATCTTCAGAACATGGTCTCCTACTGGTATGCCAGGGGCCATCCGCATCTGAAACTGTAAATCCCCGTTCTCCATCTACAAGAATTTTCTTTGTACTTTCCAAATTTCCGAGATTTACTTTTCCTCGTAATTATTATGTAGAAGGTGGTAGCTTGAATTCCAGTATTTATAATTTTTCCTACAACCTAAAAGCCAAATTTAATCTAACAAACTAATTTCTTAAACCAACCCAGCCCACTAAAATTTTAAATAAATTCCCTATAATTTTTCCCTGGCCCGTTCCCTTTATTATTCCCTCAGCCCAAATATAAAAAAATAAAGTCATTGGCCCAATTTTCCTTTCTCAGCCACCTAGAAAATTTTTTATTGTTATTAGAGATTTAATTTGGAGCCGGCCCGTTTCTCTTTTGGAGCCCACGAACATTTGTTAAAGGAAAATTTTTTGTTAGAAACGAGCCAGCCCATGATGTTTTTAAAATGAAACTGTTTTAAAATTTAAACAAAACCAAGCCCAATTTTTCCTTTTTCCCTCACTCACCCTCCACTGTTCATTTTCCCTCAAAATCCCAACGGCTACATTCCTTAACGCGCGCGCGACACGCCTCCCCCGCCGTCGCCCACGCCCTCGCCCCACCGTTGCCCCCACGACGCGCATCTCTCATCCCCTTAACTCATTCCACCTCGCTCGCCCCCTCATTTTTTGAGCATCCCTCATCTCTCTCCCCACGAGAAACCCACCGAGCACAAAATTTTCCTCACCTCGCCGCCGGCGACGACCCCCGACAGCCCCACAGCAACCCTCAAATCGCTCCTCTACCAACCCTCTCCCTTCACGACTTCTCCCTTCTTCAACCGAGCCCCTCTCAAATATCCCCTGCACACAACCCATTTCGACCAAGCTCGGCCACCTTATCCCCTCGACGACGACGAGCCACCCCACTTCACCTGAACCACACCTGTAGCCCTCAACACCCTCAGCATCACCCTCATCTCCCTAGACCCGACCCTCACTGCTCCCCATCTCTCCAAATCTCAAAAAAAACCATTTTTAAATTTCACCCCCTCACTGTGAAACTGCACCGTACACATAGCCGGAGCGCCGCCAACCGACACCGACCCCAGCACACCCCGGGAGACCCACAGGGCACCATTCTAGACTTCCAGCAGGCACAAAGACGACTCCGGAAACTCCGACGTAAAACCCGTGCTCGATCGAGGCTCACGCGAACTTGTTCCGCGGCGTAAGACGCGCATTCGTGACGACACTGCTGCCGTACGATCCCGAGGCGTTCTCCAGGCAAGTGTTTACTTGCTTCATGCTAAATTATTAGTGGTACAACCTTAAAATCATATAAATTGAAACTTACCGAATAACTAAATATATTGTGACGTATGTGTTCGATGTATGATCCCAATGGAAATATTTGTCTAATTTGACGGTAACCTATACGTTCTGTTGGCCCTTCTATTGATGTATAACGTGTGCGAAATTCGCTGGAAAATACGATTGTTCGTGACAAAAAGTGATATCCCCATATATGTTGTTTAAACTAGAACTCTCTCGTACCTGAAAACGAATAAAATCACCATAAATCGTATACATATTGGAAAGCTGCGTTCGAGGGCTTAAATCGAAGCCGACTCGATGAACTTTAATCCTATGTAAATTTCTGATCATTTCCGTTATGTAACCATGAAGATAATTGGATCGGAACACGACTCTGGACTGCAGTCCAGAGCGTTTCTGATTAGGGTGTTCTGTCTAAAGTCCTGCATCCCCGTGTTTCCTGAAATAGTATGATGCGGAACTTTACTGTAGTTATAGGATATTTCTGTTAGTGAAAGAAAACAAGTGGTTTCATTCCGATTCATCTCCGTTTGTTATTTTAAACTTATTTTAAAAGGGCAGAACGTAAAGCTGTTCAGAAGACTTTCTGAATTGACATTTGAGATTGAACTGTGTATAAATTTCAACGTACAGATGCGATTAAGGATCCGTCTATTGCGTTGAATACTTTATCGAAAACCCTAAATTTCATTTAACTGAGACATCGCTAAATTTTGAGCCCAACTGGGTGTAATTCGTGTCGCGAAACAAGCGTTCAGTTCTGAAATTGAAATTCCAGCCGCGAACACTTAAACTGAAACAGTTATATCTTGAAAACCGAAACTCCGATTGAACCGAAACAAATTTTGATGAATTACTGACTGATTGTTCTATATATCTTACCTACATCATTTTTGCTGAATTCGTAACATATTAATTTGTGCAATTTATTTTAATTCATGACATGCATGCTAATTCATAACATACCGTGCTTATTAGTAGCATACAATACATGTATCATACCCTTGTCATTTACATAGTGTTAGTGTGTGTGGACATTGCATTATCGTGCGTGATAGATGTTGGTTTAGGAGTGACGAGTACACCAATGGAAAGTGAATATTCGTGACAGTGATTGATACAGTGGACAGTGATGAAACCGTGCCATTGGTATACTCGTACACAACTAGATCAATATCTTAAATAGTGTAACCTGGGGAAAAAAGGGAAATCAAAGTGGAAAGAGTATCGTATTTAGCGGGACCGTGTTTAGAGGATGATCATTCGAACCGTGATACTTATACGTGTAGGACAGGATCTAGCGATCCGGCCGACAGGGTAATATCCCGGGCATGTGGGCCGTGGTCTCGGGTATGTACGAGACTCCTGTTAAACATGATCCTCCTTCCACTCTGTGATTTCAAACATGACCTAGAGACCGATAGGGACACATAACGTTTTCTGCATCATATTGTGACATAGTGTTTACTTGCATTATTCTCATACCAGTAATACCTCATTTACCTGTTTCATCTGATTATAATAATATTATTATTTGTGTCGCTCTGACGACCTGAGTATGCATGCTCAGATTCCGCGCGAGGACCAGCACCGGAGACGGATCTATCCTTTGAGTTCACGGAGATATAGTTGGTGTACCTACTTCATTTACTTCTTTCCATAAAAGAGATTGTGAGATCGAACTTGGTTAGTTATCGTTTTTATTATCTGTAATCTGTGAACAATGAAATTTTAATGTAATAAATTAGTGATGTGATTCCTTTAATACTGTGCTTTATTACTGATTACCATGTAGTGCTAGAAGCCGAAGTGTGACTACGACGGGACGATCCCTTGACCGTAGGAGCATGGCTGGCCTAGTCATACCTCGTATTCCGTATTTTGGGAAGCGGGGCGTGACATGGTTTAGTTGGTATCAGAGCCTGTGTTTAGCATCAAGGGATAACATTAACTAAACTGTATTACGTTATTCTTGTTTCACTATTCTTGATTTCTATCCTTGAATCTGAACCTATTCTTTTGAATCTTCCAGTGATATGACGTCCCCGAACGACCCCTCCTCGGACTCCAGCTCTCAGGACCGCACGGAAAGAATACTCAGTGCACTGACCACTCTCGCGGAAGCTCAGGAGAGGAAGACAGATTTGCTTACTGAGGGACTCAGGGCGATTACCGCTGCAGGAGGACCCTCCGCACTTATTACCGCCCCCGAGGGCGCTACTCCACCAGCTTATCAGGCTAGGGCTGGTACTGTGTCAGACTTCCGACGCTTATACCCAGCTGCGTTCACAGGACTAGCTGAACCCCTTGAGGCTGAACAATGGCTGGTAAACATGGAGAATTTATTGGCAGCCGCCAGGGTTCCAGAGGAAGACAGAGTGAATGTGATAAAGATACAATTAGAAGACGAGGCCCGTACATGGTGGTCGGTAGAAGAAAGCAGACTTGAAGAGCCGATTGAATGGAACAAGTTTAAGGAGTGCTTCTTAGATCACTATTTTCCTCCCACAGCCAAGGCAGAAATAGAGGAAAGGTTTATTCTTTTGAAGCAGAATGGACGCCCAGTGGACGTTTATGCGGCAGAGTTCAACCGTCTGAGCCGCTTTGCTCCATACATGGTCAAATCAGAAGTCACTAGGGCCAGGCGTTTCCTTCAGGGGTTAGATTTTGAGTTGCAGCAGCTGATTGCATCGTTAGATCTACAGACTTTCGCACAGGTACTCAACGCGGCGAGAGTTCAGGAGCAATTGATTAACAAGTTCAGGAGACCCCCAGTCGTTCCAGCACGTACCCACGTGCCTTCTCGAGGAGCCATACCGGTTCACAGAGCGGGGACAACGCAAATGAAGCGCCCGTTTGTACCACAGCATCGCCCCCAGAGACAGGACGTAACTTGCGGCTATTGTGGTAGAGGAGGACATACTCAGAAGGACTGTCGCCGTGCCAAGGGACAGTGCCTGATTTGCGGTTCCAGTCAACACAGAATTAACAGTTGTCCTGAGCGAGCAGAAATACAGGGAGGTTCTGGACCGTCACAGCAGAGGCCGCAGGAGTAGAGGCAACCATTTACAGGTCGCGGTCAGGGACGGGCTTTCACCTTGACCGCCGAGCAGGCAGAAGCGTCAGGAGATGTGGTCACAGGTACTCTACTTGTACATTCCTTGCCAGCTAGAGTACTATTTGATTCGGGAGCATCGCATTGTTTCTTGTCTGAGCATTTCACAAATACACACTCAATACCACATGAACCACTAACCAAGGGATGGGAAATTCATACGGGTAATGGCGTTATTATATCTAGTCGAGAATGTAGATTATGCCCAGTTGTAGTGTGTGGCAGGGAATTCTATGCGAATTTCCTCCTAATTGGGACAGGCAGTTACGACGCAATTCTTGGGATGGATTGGATGAGCACTTTCCATGCAGTTATCGATTGCCGTGCTAAGAAGGTGATCTTCCGCATTCCTAATCACCCGGAGTTCATTTTCGAGGGCGGAAGCGAATCTTTGGAACCAGCTAAGTACAGAGCAAAGCCTAAGGAACTGACAGCTATGGAGATTGATAAGAGCCCAGCCCCAGAAATTGTTCGGGACTTTCTAGACGTATTTCCTGAAGATCTACCAGGTCTACCACCTCCTCGAATCTTGGAGTTCTCGATCGATTTGATTCCAGGTACAGCCCCAGTATCCAGAGCCCCATACAGAATGGCACCGGTGGAATTGGCGGAATTGAAGAAGCAGGTTGAAGAACTGTTGGAGAAGGGGTTTATTAGGCCAAGCGCTTCACCGTGGGGTGCACCAGTTCTATTAGTAAAGAAGAAGGATGGATCGTTGCGAATGTGTATAGACTATCGGGAACTGAACAAGGTCACAATAAAGAACAAGTACCCACTCCCGCGTATCGATGATCTATTCGATCAGCTAAGTGGAGCCAAGGTTTTCTCAAAGTTGGATCTCCGTTCTGGATATCATCAAATCAGAGTAGCAGCCGAGGATGTATGCAAGACGGCTTTCAGGACCCGATACGGACATTACGAGTTCCTTGTGATGCCGTTCGGTGTTACCAATGCCCCAGCAATATTCATGGATTTAATGAACAGGGTGTTCGCAAAATACTTGGACACGTTTGTCGTTGTGTTTATCGACGACATACTTGTCTATTCGAAGACCCGGGAAGAGCATGCTGAGCATTTGCGCACGGTACTGCAGGTTCTTCGGGAAGAGAAGCTGTACGCGAAGCTAAGCAAGTGTGAATTCTGGCTTGACAAGGTTCAGTTTTTGGGACATATCGTTTCGGGCGAAGGCATCTCGGTGGACCCGGCAAAGATAGAATCTGTCAGAGATTGGCCGACGCCGAAATCAGTGGCTGAGATCAGGAGTTTTCTGGGATTAGCAGGCTATTATCGGAGATTCGTCCAAGATTTCTCAAGAATCGCAGAACCATTGACGCGGCTGACACGGAAGGACGTGCCGTTTACATGGACAGAGGAGTGCACTCAGGCATTCGACACACTAAAGCAGAAATTAACCACGACGCCTATTCTTACTGTACCAGATAATTCAGGTGGTTTGGTGATACACAGTGATGCCTCAGGGAAGGGTTTAGGCTGTGTTTTGATGCAGCACGGCCGAGTGGTTGCTTACGCCTCTCGACAATTGAGAAACCACGAGAAGAACTACCCTACACATGACTTGGAGTTAGCTGCGGTAGTCTTTGCGTTGAAGATTTGGAGGCACTATCTATTGGGTGAGAAAGTGGAGGTATACACGGATCACAAAAGTTTGAAGTATGTTTTCACCCAGAAGGAACTGAACATGAGGCAGCGCCGATGGTTAGAGCTAATGGCAGATTATGATCTGGACCTTCAGTATCACCCGGGGAAGGTCAATGTTGTACCAGATGCACTCAGTCGCAAACCAGCGGTCATGATGTTGACCGATCAGAGGAGCATTATTGAGGATTTCCAGAGACTTGAACTTGAGGTCGTTACGCCGAACGCACTAAGTCAATTTTGGCAACTACAGGTGCAATCTTCCCTAGTGGATCGTATCAAGATTGCACAAGCGGGTGATCCTCGATTGCAAAAGTTCAGAGAGCAAGTGGAAGCTGGACTGAGAAAGGATTTGATTATACATGAAGATGGCGCTTTGAGATTCGGTAGCAGACTCTGCGTACCTAAAGGAGACGTACGAGAAGAAGTTTTGGCTGAAGCATACAGTTCAGCTTATTCTGTGCATCCAGGAGGTACAAAAATGTATCAGGACCTAAAGCATCACTTTTGGTGGAACGGAATGAAGCGGGAAATTGCGAGGTTCGTATCCAGGTGTTTGGTATGTCAGCAGGTGAAGGCGGAACATCAGAGAACAGCAGGATTATTACAACCATTGCCGATACCTGAATGGAAGTGGGAGCACATTACTATGGATTTTGTGATGGCCTTACCACGGAGCCCTAGAGGCAATAACGCTATTTGGGTTATCGTCGATCGCCTCACAAAAGCTGCACACTTTCTACCTTTCCGAGTGGGACAGTCGACAGAATCACTGGCAGAAAGATATATGCAGGAGATTGTGCGACTTCACGGTGTTCCAGTCAGCATTGTGTCAGACCGGGACACCAGATTCTTGTCGCACTTTTGGAAGAGCTTACAGGAGAGTTTGGGAACCCGCCTTAAATTCAGCACAGCTTATCACCCACAGACGGATGGACAATCCGAGCGTACAATTCAGACGCTCGAGGATATGTTGAGAGCCTGTATGTTGGACTTTCAGGGTTCCTGGGAGAACCATCTGTACCTAGTCGAGTTCAGTTACAACAACAGTTATCAGGCCAGTATTCAGATGGCCCCTTTTGAAGCACTATACGATCGGAAGTGTCGATCCCCAGTATGTTGGGATGATGTGGGAGAACGAAAATTATTAGGCCCCGAACTCATTGTTCAAACAGTTGACAAGGTCCAAATGATCCGGCAGCGCATTAAGACGGCTCAGGATCGACAGAAGAGTTGGGCAGATACCAGCAGAAGGGCACTTGAGTTCGAAGTTGGAGATCATGTATTCTTGAAGATTTCCCCTACACGTGGAGTTATCAGATTCGGAAGTCGGGGAAAACTTAGTCCCCGTTTTATCGGACCTTTTGAGGTGCTAGAGCGAGTAGGAGAGGTGGCTTATCGACTGGCCTTGCCTCCATCGCTAGCTGGTGTGCACAATACCTTCCACGTGTCACAGTTGCGGCGTTATGTCCGGGATGAGAGCCATGTCCTGGACCATTCAGAGCTAGTCTTGGGTACTGACTTATCGTACGAAGAGCAGCCTACTACCATCCTCGACCGCAGAGAGAAAGTGCTGAAGAATAAGGTCATTCCATTAGTCCGAGTGTCTTGGGGCGGTCGTTCCCCAGGAGAATCAACCTGGGAGTGGGAGGAAGTTATCCGTGATCGTTATCCACATCTCTTTGTTTAGTACATTTTCTTGTATCTTTGTAAAATTTCGAGGACGAAATTTTGTTAAGGGGGGTATGATGTAAATCCCCGTTCTCCATCTACAAGAATTTTCTTTGTACTTTCCAAATTTCCGAGATTTACTTTTCCTCGTAATTATTATGTAGAAGGTGGTAGCTTGAATTCCAGTATTTATAATTTTTCCTACAACCTAAAAGCCAAATTTAATCTAACAAACTAATTTCTTAAACCAACCCAGCCCACTAAAATTTTAAATAAATTCCCTATAATTTTTCCCTGGCCCGTTCCCTTTATTATTCCCTCAGCCCAAATATAAAAAAATAAAGTCATTGGCCCAATTTTCCTTTCTCAGCCACCTAGAAATTTTTTTATTGTTATTAGAGATTTAATTTGGAGCCGGCCCGTTTCTCTTCTGGAGCCCACGAACATTTGTTAAAGGAAAATTTTTTGTTAGAAACGAGCCAGCCCATGATGTTTTTAAAATGAAACTGTTTTAAAATTTAAACAAAACCAAGCCCAATTTTTCCTTTTTCCCTCACTCACCCTCCACTGTTCATCTTCCCTCAAAATCCCAACGGCTACATTCCTTAACGCGCGCGCGACACGCCTCCCCCGCCGTCGCCCATGCCCTCGCCCCACCGTTGCCCCCACGACGCGCATCTCTCATCCCCTTAACTCATTCCACCTCGCTCGCCCCCTCATTTTTTGAGCATCCCTCATCTCTCTCCCCACGAGAAACCCACCGAGCACAAAATTTTCCTCACCTCGCCGCCGGCGACGACCCCCGACAGCCCCACAGCAACCCTCAAATCGCTCCTCTACCAACCCTCTCCCTTCACGACTTCTCCCTTCTTCAACCGAGCCCCTCTCAAATATCCCCTGCACACAACCCATTTCGACCAAGCTCGGCCACCTTATCCCCTCGACGACGACGAGCCACCCCACTTCACCTGAACCACACCTGTAGCCCTCAACACCCTCAGCATCACCCTCATCTCCCTAGACCCGACCCTCACTGCTCCCCATCTCTCCAAATCTCAAAAAAAACCATTTTTAAATTTCACCCCCTCACTGTGAAACTGCACCGTACACATAGCCGGAGCGCCGCCAACCGACGCCGACCCCAGCACACCCCGGGAGACCCACAGGGCACCATTCTAGACTTCCAGCAGGCACAAAGACGACTCCGGAAACTCCGACGTAAAACCCGTACTCGATCGAGGCTCACGCGAACTTGTTCCGCGGCGTAAGACGCGCATTCGTGACGACACTGCTGCCGTACGATCCCGAGGCGTTCTCCAGGCAAGTGTTTACTTGCTTCATGCTAAATTATTAGTGGTACAACCTTAAAATCATATAAATTGAAACTTACCGAATAACTAACTATATTGTGACGTATGTGTTCGATGTATGATCCCAATGGAAATATTTGTCTAATTTGACGGTAACCTATACGTTCTGTTGGCCCTTCTATTGATGTATAACGTGTGCGAAATTCGCTGGAAAATACGATTGTTCGTGACAAAAAGTGATATCCCCATATATGTTGTTTAAACTAGAACTCTCTCGTACCTGAAAACGAATAAAATCACCATAAATCGTATACATATTGAAAAGCTGCGTTCGAGGGCTTAAATCGAATCCGACTCGATGAACTTTAATCCTATGTAAATTTCTGATCATTTCCGTTATGTAACCATGAAGATAATTGGATCGGAACACGACTCTGGACTGCAGTCCAGAGCGTTTCTGATTAGGGTGTTCTGTCTAAAGTCCTGCATCCCCGTGTTTCCTGAAATAGTATGATGCGGAACTTTACAGTAGTTATAGGATATTTCTGTTAGTGAAAGAAAACAAGTGGTTTCATTCCGATTCATCGCCGTTTGTTATTTTAAACTTATTTTAAAAGGGCAGAACGTAAAGCTGTTCAGAAGACTTTCTGAATTGACATTTGAGATTGAACTGTGTATAAATTTCAACGTACAGATGCGATTGAGGATCCGTCTGTTGCGTTGAATACTTTATCGAAAACCCTAAATTTCATTTAACTGAGACATCGCTAAATTTTGAGCCCAACTGGGTGTAATTCGTGTCGCGAAACAGGCGTTCAGTTCTGAAATTGAAATTCCAGCCGCGAACACTTAAACTGAAACAGTTATATCTTGAAAACCGAAACTCCGATTGAACCGAAACAAATTTTGATGAATTACTGACTGATTGTTCTATATATCTTACCTACATCATTTTTGCTGAATTCGTAACATATTAATTTATGCAATTTATTTTAATTCATGACATGCATGCTAATTCATAACATACCGTGCTTATTAGTAGCATACAATACATGTATCATACCCTTGTCATTTACATAGTGTTAGTGCGTGTGGACATTGCATTATCGTGCGTGATAGATGTTGGTTTAGGAGTGACGAGTACACCAATGGAAAGTGAATATTCGTGACAGTGATTGATACAGTGGACAGTGATGAAACCATGCCATTGGTATACTCGTACACAACTAGATCAATATCTTAAATAGTGTAACCTGGGGAAAAAGGGGAAATCAAAGTGGAAAGAGTATCATATTTAGCGGGACCGTGTTTAGAGGATGATCATTCGAACCGTGATACTTATACGTGTAGGACAGGATCTAGCGATCCGGCCGACAGGGTTATGTCCCGGGCATGTGGGCCGTGGTCTCGGGTATGTACGAGACTCCTGTTAAACATGATCCTCCTTCCACTCTGTGATTTCAAACATGACCTAGAGACCGATAGGGACACATAACGTATTCTGCATCATATTGTGACATAGTGTTTACTTGCATTATTCTCATACCAGTAATACCTCATTTACCTGTTTCATCTGATTATAATAATATTATTATTTGTGTCGCTCTGACGACCTGAGTATGCATGCTCAGATTCCGCGCAAGGACCAGCACCGGAGACGGATCTATCCTTTGAGTTCACGGAGATATAGTTGGTGTACCTACTTCATTTACTTCTTTCCATAAAAGAGATTGTGAGATCGAACTTGGTTAGTTATCGTTTTTATTATCTGTAATCTGTGAACAATGAAATTTTAATGTAATAAATTAGTGATGTGATTCCTTTAATACTGTGCTTTATTACTGATTACCATGTAGTGCTAGAAGCCGAAGTGTGACTACGGCGGGACGATCCCTTGACCGTAGGAGCATGGCTGGCCTAGTCATACCTCGTATTCCGTATTTTGGGAAGCGGGGCGTGACAGAAACAATTTCTTTGATACTTCGTATCGTAATACGCGGGATTGCTCCCCATACAACTCCTTTGTATGGAGCAATATACCGTGAATGTCTATGTCCTCGTGCTGCTTTTGATGTGTGTTATCCATCGATGCGAGCGCGAGGCATGTGGTCGTGGCACAGTCAGCGTCCCATGTCTTGCGGACTTCAATGTCCGCAACTGAGGATTTTGGACCAGGGACGGGCGGGGCTGAAGCCGTGAGAACATATGATACTTTATCATAAGTCAAGGCGATTTTCAGATTCCTCAGCCAGTCTTTATAGTTGGTCCCATTCAGTTTGTTTTTATCTAGTAAAAGCTTGAGTCCAGTCATGGGTATCTGCCATTAAGAGAGAGAAAAGAATACACTCAGCGAAAGCTCTTGCATAGATTAGATTGGTTTATTATCTTGTCTAATCGATGTTTCTCACTGCTTTTATCGAGTTTTTCTTTCAAACCTTAAAAAGAAAAACTAGCCAGGATTAATTACAGTCTACAACTTCGCTAACCGTTCAGCCAGGCCAGTGTCGGTACTTGAAGGAGGTTCCCCGTGCTTTCGCACGGACCTAATTAGAGTAAACCTCGTTTTCCCAGAGGCGGAGCCCCATTAACACCTTTCTAGACACCTAATGAGTTAGCTAATTGTAAACTGTAAAACTCTCCTAGGAGCAACTATTGCCCACAGTGGGATCAGGATCCAACCATCATATGGAAGGTATGCAATCTCATTGCAAATTTCAACTATTGAAATTCCCGATGTGGTTTTTACCCCTAATACTCGTGACCTTGGCTAAGGTCAACAAATCACGAGCACTAGTCAAGCTCAACCCGTCATTTCTTGATTAATTAGACCCGTTCACTTGACCCTTGGCTAAGGTCAACAAAGTCATATGCTCGTCCTAATTAATCTGCATCATATGCGTTTGTAGGAAGACATCACTTAGCTACCGTACACTACGCCTTGGCTAAGGTCAACAAACGTAGCACGAATACTAAGTACTCTACTTCCTAAAATGACGGAGGGTTGCGGATGATTTTTAAGAAAATCTTTAACGCTTTGAGCTTGATATCGTTGTAGAATCAAGTGGTTTTCAAAAGGAGTGGCTTAAGCTCCGCAGTTTTGAAATATAACTTTTTCATAAATAGCCGAGTAGTTTTCAAATCCGATTCTACAACATCTTTTAGGTTTATTTTCTTTACATTAATCACATTAATGTAATCCCATCATTTAAGTCCTTAAGCCAATCACAGAAAAGAAACGAAAATAACACGTTCGCTTATGCCATCCGCATTCGCCACAATGTTCCGTTATGCACCGTTAGGTTACTTAACTAACGGCATACCGGGACGGGACTAGCGCGGGTGTAAAACATAAGCAACGTCTACTATATATCATAAATATAATATGTCATTCGTCTCAGATATCACAGAACACAAGCAGCAGAAATATAGATATAACGTGAGATATACTAGGACGTCCGTATTTAGTATTTAGCCAGAATAGAAAATACGGATTTCACAGTCGTGATGAATAGCCAAGCCCACACCCTGGACCCCTACGAGAGCGACAAGTGACCCTACCAATCCTGGAGTTTAGGAGACCCGGTCTCGACTCCTCGAGATGGCCTCCCACTGAACCCCAGAACCCGGTCACCTGTGCTCCCCTCCTTGGGTCCATCCTAATGCGGAAAAGTAAATAATATACAACACAGGTGGCAGCAACCTCAACCCGGAAGTGCCCCAAATAAAAGAATATTACATTACATTAGAATTTACATGAATGAAAATATAAAACTCTCATCTCACATAAAAAAAACCCCGGCTATTCAATCGCGACAATCCTGCACATCATATCTCAACAACACATAATATCTCATATCATCAACGTAAGTAAGTATGCATACCCCAATTGTCGTTGATGTATAGCAACGAAACCGGCGATATCGTACATACTACACTTACGGTCACAGAAAAGAAAGTGTAAAACTACAATATTTGGAATCCACATTCTCTTTAGACATCATAAATGCGAAATATCACATATTTCGTATTTCATGCCTAAACTATACGAATTCCATATATTGTATCACATTCCGGATAAACAGACAGTATTGAAGTTTTCGAACGAACGATCAAATACCCAGGAATCACTAAAGCCCAACACTTGAGCAGAGTTCAAACACTTGGAGTGTGACACAGTAGTAGCGGTCCAGCCGTAGAAGGGTCAAGCCAACGCCTCACATGTGGCACGCCGTACTGCCCCAAACCCTAAGGTTCAAAGGGCAGTTCAAGACGGTCACATAATCGAGTTAAGGTTTGTTATCTTCTAGAGGGACCACCACAAAAAGACTTGCACGTATCTCCAAAACATTTAAACCCCGTGAATAGTGAGCAAATGATATTCGTTCAAACACTTCAATACTTTCTAATTTACCCGGAAAAGCCACGAAAACAAAATTCCGATCGAATCGACGGGTCCAAAATCATCTCCAGAATTTTTCAAAACTAAATACAGATTAAAAATATCCAAAAAAATATACAAGCAGATTAATGAATTACTGTAAAAATATTATCCAATAATTAATACATACAGCCGCGGAACTGCGGCCTAAGCAAGCTTAGGCCGCGTTTCCGCGGCAACAATCACTGTTCATGGAATAATTTTTGTACCGTAATCCTTATTTTTTCCTACTGTATTTTTTACATATTTTTAATTCTGAAAAATGTCAATTTTTAGAAAATTTCCAGAGAGCACCCTAAAAAACCGTATTTCGGTTCGATCGGAGTTTTGACTTCGCAAAAGGGTCGCCTAATGTTCTAGGTCGGCTCTGATACCAATGTAAGGTTTTCCTAGCACCCTATGAAGAGTTTTGAAGCATCACATGTCTTAAAGTATGTATTTTTAAGGTGCTAAACAAACATGCAAAGGAATCGATCCTAGAAAATTAGGGTTACGAAACTATAAGCTAATAAAAATTAGGGTTTGAAGGCTACAACCTTTGTAGCTCCCCTTTTGCTTGACTCCTTAATCTCTAGGGTGTTGGAAGAAGGTCCACTTGTAGTCCTCTTTCGTTCACGACGATCCACCCGAAGTTTCCCGTCCAAGCTTGCAACTTTGGAAAAGCAAAGAGAACACTCTTATCAAGTTGGCTAGACTTGAGTAGAATGATGTTGTGGCTAAGGATCTCACTTTAAAAACCTTTCTTTAATTGTGTTCAACTCACTAGAAAAAACTAGAGAGGAAAAAGGTGAAGGAGGATGAAGATGGTGGCTATTTTTAACAAGAGGTGGAAAATAACCCTTAGTTCAAAAAGAAAATGAAATATATCACTATATATATTTATTTCCTTCTTGCATTCAACCATGATTAAATGATGGAGAGTTAATTTAACTTGGGTTTTAAATGATAAAGAGAAGGATAACCCTAGGTTAGTGGTAGTTGAGCTTGGTTAGGTTAGAAGAAGAATGTAGAAGCTAGAATGATTATCCTTTTCTTTTCATTTTGTTTTAAAACCAAAATTAAATAATAATCCATTATTTAATCCATGGTGTGAGTCTTACATTGCCACCATTTCCATATGCTAACAACCATGATGGATGGGTGTATGTATGTATGCATGTATGCACATCCACATGTGCATGAAACTAGAATGAAAGAAAGAAACACATGCATGCATGCATACATCCATCAAACCCTAGAAAGGTTTCAAGTGAGAAAACTAATGGTTAGATGATAAATCAACACTTAATTTATCAATCCGGTCATATCTCATACGACCCCACCAAAAGCAGGCCACCCGATCAATGTTCGGTATCATATACGCACATTTTAATCGGGTGCATGCGTATATCGCATACGCGCACCACAACGTTTCGCCTGGACTGGGTAACTCCTTTGTGGGACTCTAAGACTCGTCAATACGCCGGCAGAGGGTGATGATCATATCAGGTACCCCCAAACCGCAAGCGGTCAGCTAAACGTAACGGCCACCCGGGTATTGAGCGATCAGAAGAAAACAAGCGAACCTGCTACAACTCCCGTCGAGCCAACCGGCAACACTACCGTACAGTCCGGTCTCTTCGTCAGATATGCCGCATATCGAGCCTAGGGATGGTAACGTCGACCCTAATAACTCAATAAGTCGTGCCGGTAAATGGTCTATAACAGATTGAGAAACTACTGATAACACTTATCAGCAATTCTCAGCAGCCCTGGCCAGGGACTTACTGATATAACCAGTCGGGCACAGTACAGCATCAACTCCCAATACCGGGAGAGACGAAACCCCTCCTATCGCTCATTACCTTCGTGTGTCTCGGGACTGTACCCAACGGCCACCTGTTTGCACGACTCAGTAGAGCCGTGGTAGGGTGGTAATCAAAGTACAGTGGGAGAACACACAAGACTCCATGACGATCTCGGGTCTACAGACTAACCTGCACCAGTGTCATCTGAGAACTGCTATCCGACGATAGATATAATTTCATATAGGAGTTCTCGGTGAGTCCGTCCAGTGTACCCAGTCAGCACTGAGCACCCGTATATGATCTTGATGTCAAACATCGATGAATGTGGGAACATCCATCACCCATCATATGGGTCTAGTATCATATACGCTAGTCTATTCTGGTATATCAATGCCCCGTCTCGATATACCTACGACTAGGGACTTTCCAGGATATGCTTATAGACTACATATGTCCCACTAGTATGATCTCCATCATAATCAGAGCAGTCAAGCCAATATCCTCAGGGCTTTATCAGCATGTATGAGTGAATAATAAGCATGATCAAATCAACATGTCAGATAAAGAAGAACCAGATAGCATACTATCATGTCGAGCAAGAATGCATACTGAATATATATACATGTACAGATATATCCACTATCACATAATGGCCTCTAGGACATGCATATATCCAACACTGGGTTCGGGTTGGGGGATTCGGGCTGGCCGTAGATCCGGCCCGAAGCCAGGTCAACCCGGACCCGGCCTGACCCGATATACACCATGAGCCAATTGCATAGTCTTCATATTGCTTGTGATTTGACTGGAACTGAAGCATTTGTGTCTTGTTATAATGAATAATTTATAAATTATGGAATCATATTCTTTTGGCAGTAATAACGCAAATTTGAAATAAATTCATTCTTAAATACCATATTCAAACGATTTAGTGGCATCATACAATGAATTTCCTAAATTACCAAAATTCATGGAAGATGTATCTATGCAATTCATTGAATTGTGATTTAAACTTTGGATTTATAATTTCCTTTAAATAATATTAAAATGCGGTTTTTTTATTTGTAGCCCTCTAAAACATAGCAAATTCATTTCTACCCAAAAAAAACCGGCATTGATTTTTACACCCACAAAACGAATAAGGCATATCATTTTGCTCTCTTTATAATTTTCATCAACTCTTAACGGTACAACGTTAGATTTTTCTTTAAAATATCCCAGTTACTCTTCTTGTTTGGAAATACACAATTTCTTTCCCAAATTAAAATTAAGGTTTAGATCTCTGCTGTATCTTTCTCGGAATCGGTCATGAAATCAGGAGCATTTTCAATATCTTTCTTTAGATATGAAGTGGTTGAATAATTCTGCGGTCTTACTTGTTGTCTCCGGGTAAATAGTAAATCTAAAATTTATATCTCCGGTAAATAGTAAATCTAAAATTTATAGAGAAAAATTAAAATTAAAATTAAAGCTAAAGTTAATGGGTTTTTTTTCTGACGGAAGTCATAAAAATGGGTAAAATGATGTATCTTATTAGTTTTGGAAGGGTGAGGCGTGGGGATCAAAAGTAAATACAAAGTTTTGGACGATCAGAAAGGAATTAATTGGTTTTGAAGGAACTAAAAGTAAAAAAACCCTACTAAAATTCCTTAAAATTGTGCAGGTTATAATAGTTGAAATGTTTTCATAATGAGCCATTCTCGATTTTAAGGAACTTGAATCTCAATTTTTTATTTCTTATTTTGGAATTGGCTCGTAAGACACACACACATAAGGCATTGACAAATTTATCCGGAAAGATTTAATTTGCGGCACTTCCCCCTCTTAGGGTTCGAATGCTGCACTCTCCCTATAAAGAAAAGTGCCATACCAACAAAGATGATTCGAGAGCAGTTGCCCTTTCTGCTACAATTATCCCTGCTTGGTGGTAGGGAACCGATTCAACAACATAGGAATAAACTGCATCTTCAAAGGTAGCTTGCTACTTAGTGCTAAGGGAAAGAGTTATAGTGTTAGTTTTGCTTGCTGCACTCTCCCTATAAAGAAAAGTGTCATGCCAACAAAGATATAGCTCATCTGTATTTTAGGGGACTTGATATATATGCCCAGTTAATCTTATGTGCTAAACACCTCTGGTCTGTATAAATATGGGCTAAGGCGTAATTGCCAAGAACATATCGAGCCATATTCGACTCTTGCTTGATGGGCTAGAATTTATGAGGGTCGGCATTGAAGCCTTGCTTGAGCTTTTATCCCAAAATTTTTGCGTGATTATGTGTAGCTATGTTCTTTTAAGTTAAATTGATGAGGATTGCCGATACTGAAATATTTTGATTAAACAGCTAATCAGATTCAGATTCAAGACCATTAGAATGCATTTTTCAAGCTAAGATCCAGTTTTGCATTATTATTCGGACCTAAATACTGAGACCAAGCCTTTTTGCAACTATAAAAAGCACAACTTATACATAATGGTCTATTCAAGCTCAGATTAGGTTTGGATTAGAAAATGGTCTATATTGATAATAATTGGTGTCTGGAACGAGGCTCTTGGTTATTACCCGAACAACGATTTCTTACTTTGGAGAGGAAAGTGTCACGTCCCGCTTTCCAAAATACGGGATACAAGGGGTGACTAGGCCAGCTATACTCCTACAATCAGGGAATAATCCCGCCGTAGTCACACTTCGGCTTCTAGCATTATATGGTAGTCAGTATATAGTACTTGAGTAAAGGAAAATCACAGTTCACAACTTTATTACATTGCAAATAAAAGAGTTCGAGATACATTTATTTTGCAGAATAAAATAAACTAACCAACTAAACAAGTGCTGAAAGCAAAGGAAATAGCACTGATGATGCAGTCTAGACTTCCGCAATCTCGAATGACAGGTCCTGCTCCTGGGCTGAATCCATTTCGTCCTCTGAGCATGCACACTCAGATCGTCAAGACGACACATATAGCAATAAATATATATAATGGGCGTGCAGTATTATTAAACATGAGGAGTACAATAAATTGCAGAACATGAGTATAATAAATATCAACTGAATATGAATAGTGCAATATAGGTGTCATGTTAGTAAACAAGGCAATGCATATGTCACTACTTAATAGTTACTAAGTCAATGAAATCAAATGGTGGAGAGGATGCTCATGTTTAACAAGGGTCTCGTGCATGCCCGAGACTACGGTCCGCTGTGCCTGAGACATAACCCTGTCAGCCGTGCCGCTAGGCCCACGACTTAAAGTATATATATGTATATCACTAATAGCGAATGATCATCCTCTAAATCACTGTATCTCACTAAATACGAGTTCTATTCCACCTTAATTTCCCCATTCCCCAGAATATAGTATGCATTCAGGTATTTAGATAGGTTGTGAACAAATACGTATCGCTGTCACTTTCAATCACTTTTTCGCTCATCAATACCACTGTCGTATTTGTCATAACACAATCACTAATACTGATATATATCGACAATGCAAAACAGCCGCTGGGTTTTAATGTGAACGATCACTATACAGCAGGTATAAATCAAGCACGAAAATATGCAGAAGCGCACTGAACATGTATTCACTATTTTATGACGACCAATGCCATACAGCTTGCAAAATTTACGATAAGTCACACACATAGAATCGACCAAAATAATATAAAAGATGTACGAAGCACACTTGATTATATAAACAGTAAAATTTATTTCATGTCAATCGGAAATCAGGTTAGGGAACTGTCAACATTTTAAGGTAGCGATCGGTTGCTGGAATTCCAGTTTCAGAACTGGAAACCCAACTTCATGCGCGTTTTGACAGTGATTGTGTTCAGATTCAAGTATTGCCCCAGTTAAATGTAATATAGTTTTATCAGTTAAGTTTCCAACGCATCAAACGGATTATCGATAGCAGTTCTTTATTAAAAGTTATGTCCTGTCTAGTGCAGCTATGCAAGAAGAGTCACTGCAGAAACTGCAGAACACCTAAGTATGCTAAAATACAATTTAAATATCAAACGGCGGAGAAACGGCAAGAGACCAGATTAATGTGTTAGCTAATTAAATTATCTACGCGACCATATGGAGCCCCGCGCATTTTCAGTTTAAATCAGGAGTGTACAAGTGTTCCAAAGACAGGTATCCAAGCGCAATGTTGCCCCGGACTGCAGTCTAGTGCCGCATTCGTAACCAATTATCGTGACAGAAATCTATAAACGTCGAGAATTAAACTATAGGGGGTTTTAGAGTCGTTTTCGATATGAGCCATAGAACGTTACGTTCCAACCAGTATTTAATTTACAATGATTTTATCGAGGTAACTTGCGCGGTAAAATTCAGTTTTAGTGTTGCCTTTAGGGGCGACGTTACAGGATTATAAACACGATATTTTTAACGCAAAACCTTACACGACGTTCATTAATCAGTAATGGATTCGACGATCATAAATTCTGGTAAGTTAAGATAGGGTTTTCATGTATGTATCGCGTCGAACACATAAATTATGTACGAGGATCAGTTGAAACATCGGTTTCGGTTAATTGATCAAACTAGTTGTAATTCGGTGAAATTGTAAATGATGTTGATACAGGTCAGTAAATTCCTAATCGGGTTCCATTTAATATAATCAAACTAAGAGGGTTCGTTACAAGATAATCGAATTATAATCTTTCGATGTATACGTATATATGTATATATAGGCACAGACTCCGCATTATGTAACCTTATTTATTTATTTCCAATTCAAAAGTGTTAATTAGCATGCATAAACAAGTGATTAGCGTTCACTTGCCTCAGACAATCGTGACGACGATAATCCCGGCAACGACGACGACGAGAGGCAGCAGCGGTGACGTCGAAGGCACACGTAAGGGCCCGGCACAGCACAGGCAGCGGCGACGGCAGCGAGCTTGGGTGGCGGCTGGAGGCAGTGGGTGTAGGGGCTCGGTGTTGGGGTGCTTGGAGCTTGCAGCTTGGAGATGGTGAAGCCGAAGATGGTGGAGGACGAGGGCTCGGTGTCGTGGAAGGGGTTGTCGGTGATGAGGTGGCCGGGCTCGTCGGCGAGATGCAGGGGCGCAGTGGGTTCGGGTGCTGCGGCTTGGGGGATGGTGAGTAGGGGCGTAGCTCGGAGATGGTCGGCGAGGTGGAGCGGGAAGTGGCTGGTGTGGGGGTAAGTGCTCGGCGTTGAGGTCGTAAGAGCTGCGGAGGTGTAGCAGGAGGTGGAAGTCGATGGCTGCGGTCGGTGTTGATGGAGTCTGTGGGTTGAAGATGGGGTCGGTGGAGGAGCTTAGAGGAGGTAGGGTTAGAAAGGAGGGCAGCGGTTGGTTGGACGCAAGGCGGCCGGCGGTGGCAGAGGTGGTCTTTAGCGTGGGGACTCGGAGCTTAGAGCTGGGGATGGTGGAGTTGAGTTGGGAGGAGAGAATGAAGTAGAGAAAGGGTGGCAGAGAGAGGGGTCGTCGTGGGTTTTGGGCGAGTGGAGTCGGGCCGTTGGGGAAGCGAGGACGTGGACGCGTCTCGTGATGGCGGCGCGAGAAGGGAGGAGTCGAGGGGGAGAGCCGTTGGGGGTGAAACGGGGAGGTGTTGCGAGAGAAATGGCGGGAAGAGGAAACGAGTGGAGGAAGAAGAGGGGGAAGCGGGTGCGGGTCGGGTCGGGCATAGGTCGGGTCGGGTAGAATTAGGATTTGGGTTGTTTAGGTTTAGGAGTAATTAATATAAAATAATAAGGTATGATAAAATGGATACAAAAATGAAATAATTTTGGAAAAAATCTGAGAAAATACGGAAAAATCATATTCGGAACTTGGGATTTACAGAAAATTTTACCGATAATTATTTGTTGCTGGCAGAAAAAATGGATTGGATGTAGATACTTAGAGTTAAAGATTTGGTTTCCTTTTTCCCTTTTCCTCCTATGGTTATATGCGGCTGTGGTTAAAGGGTGCGGGGGCGTCCACATGAGACGGAACTCGCCTCCCATGCGGTTGTGGCCTCCACAGCTACATATTTATCTCTTCCTCCAATATCAATGTTCTTATTATTATTTATATAAGTTTTCACTCTGATTTCGGTGTTAGGACTTAGGATTGAGATTTATATATAAAGATCACTATAAAAATGATGTTTGAAAAGGAAAAGCAAGCAAGCATACCGACTCTCATTAAAATGGAATCTCAACCACTCCAAAAATTGACACTTCACCTAATGGCCCATGCATTAGAGTAACAGCCCATTTTTTTATTTTTAAAAATATATTTTTTGGATTTTATGGATCTAAAAAAGTCATGGTGCGTGAAGACGGATTTTATTATAGAGAATGTGCAAGACAGAGGATATTTTTAGTGAAGCTTGTATGGCAAGTGATGCGGTGAATATGGCAGGTCAGTTGAAAAGCAATCCGACACATGTAAAATTACGTCTAGCTAGTAAAACATCATCATGTTTTTCTATCGATTGGTGTAATCTTGGTCTTTGCCTGTGTTGAGAAGCTCTAGCCAATGTGTAATATAGTTATAAGAAATCGAAGAATTTTAACCATTGCTGAATTTTAAAATCTTTGAAGATATCTAGATAGGTAATACCGTCGGCTATGCTTTAACATGATTATGCATGGTTTTCTTAAATCTCAACAGTATATGATATCTTATTTATGTTACATAAATTTTAGGTTCCCTCACGTCTTGAGCATGTCTCACGTGCGTAATCACTAAGCATATAATTTTAAATTCCTAGCAATATGATATCACCATGTCCAACAATAAATTCCTAGCAATATGATATCACCATATCCAACAATAATTTTAACCCGGTCACTTGATTTTATCCTCTTTTCTTTTTCCCTTTTTTTTTTTTTTTGGGAATCGCCAACACATAAGAAGTAAACCAGCAGCTCTCGTTTGAGAGAACTTCTGGTGTAATGACATATAATTTGTACGTGTTTCATTTTCTTTTTGGATTTATAAAATTAATTAGATGTACAAAACGAATGTTATTTTTTGTGTGGCAAGTTTGAATTTTGTTTAAACAGTCAAAGTAACCAAAAAAAAGGGAAAGAAAGACTGCAGTTTTTACAGCAGGGTAAAGTCGTAATTATAGCAAAGGGCGGGAGTGACAATTCCCAGCATGCCCACCGACAGCAGCGTTTGCGATCCGTCACCAGCCGGTGACAGCCTGTCACCGGCTGATGATGATCCTGACAAGAGGAAAGATACCAACCGTTAGATATTGATCTAACGCTCAGAAGTTGATCATCAAGAGCTGTTGGGTGACGGGCAGATCCGGTAATAACTGCTACAGCACAATTTAGTAATAAAGAAGAAGCAAAGAAATGGAGATAGTGCGAAGAGGAGAGATGATTTATTGAACACAAAGATCTCTCTCTCTCTCTCTCTCTCTCTCTCGAGATTTTCCTCTCTCCTCTTTCTTTCTCTCTCTAGAATGAGACAGTGAAGAGATCTGCTGCATTTGATCGGGAGCTCAATGGAGGCGAAGGCGGGAATGGTGGCGGGATCTCACAAGCGGAACGAGTTCGTCATGATTCGACACGAAGGAGAAAATGGGGTAATTTTTCTTCAGATATTATGATTTGGGTTTCTTTCAATTTCTCGTATTTGTTTGTTTTTGATGGAAAAGGTTGGATCTTTTGGTGGTCTGTTTGCTGATTTTGATGTTTAGATCTGCGACTGGACTCGATTTGACTTGGGGATTGGGTGACTTTAGATGGGGTTGAGTAATGGATCTGCAGATGGACTCAATTTGAGTGGGGGTTGAGTAAGGGATTTAGATCGATTTGGGTAATGGGGGAATAGATTTGTGTTTCTTTCTTCTGATTTTGTTATAAATTTGATAATTTGATGCTTAAATCAATGGATGGACTCGATTATGAGTTGGGCTTTACCTGGGACTTATGTTCTTCAACACAATTAAGCAATGCATATTGATAAGAGTGGTTGAAATTTTGAGGTCAACTTCTGTTGCTTTAGCTTGAATGAGCTCAAATGTAGTTTTTTGATAGATCGGAGACGAACTTTCATTCTCTATACGTTTTGTGTGGCATATTCGAATGGATGCGCAGTAAAGCTTGTAGATATTCAATGTATCAAAAGATTGCATTTGTTTGATATGCTTTAAGTCTTTTATTTTTGTTTCCATTGGAACTTTTGAGCTTGGTGCAAGATTTATGTCTAGTATCAACAGATCTACATGATCGTGCTCGTGTAAATCTGGTACTTTATATCAATGCAGTTATACCTTTTCGACATCGTTTGGTAGATCTGGGAAAATTTGAGTTTCTTTCCTTGTCTGCATCTTCTCTTCCATAGCTAAATACTGTGCCTGGTAAAGATCAACATCCAAACGATGGGTTTAACTCTTTTTCGTTGTTATTTTCTTCATTGTATGTTTTCTTACAACTTTATACGGTGTTTTATCTGATTTTAAATTCTTCTTCCACAGTTTTCGTTAACTTTTTCCCCAAGAATTAAGATCATCAAATTAACAAATTGATCTGTGTTGCTCTACATCGATTGATAATGCAGTCCAAGCTCCCGAAAAATATCAACGGCCAAGTATGCCAGATCTGCGGCGACACAGTTGGGGTTACAGTGACAGGAGAAGTTTTTGTTGCTTGCAATGAGTGCGCCTTTCCGGTTTGCCGGCCTTGCTATGAGTACGAGCGGAAAGATGGGAATCAGGCTTGCCCTCAATGCAAGACTAGGTACAAAAGGCAAAAAGGTCAGTTAATCTTTTGTAGCTGCTGCTTTTTCTGTGCTTTTTCTGTTGGGGGCAGAGTAATCATTAATCAATCAATTGATACAATAAATATTCGTCAAATTTTGTTGGCTTATGATGTCACCCTGAGATCTTAAGCAGATGGGCTAAGGTTTGCTTGATCTGAGGCTTTCTAAAGGGGAAAATCTGGTTTATGGTTTACAATTCAGTATACCATGAAATATAGCATATTCTTTAAATTGTTATTGCCTTGTTTATGGAATGGAAAATGTGTGTGTATGTGTGTGAAGATGGTGGAGTTCGTCTCTTAAATTATTTTTAAAATAAACAAGAATAAACACTAGAATGTAATGGTAGCAGGAAATACTGCTATTTGTTTATGCTGACACCGAGCACCATCTTCATTATTAAGTATCAAAATACAGTGGTTACATGAAGGAGCGATGCTTATTCTTGGCAATCAGATAGACATTGACATGTTTCTGAGAAGTTGTGAAATTCATGATTTTTTTAAAGCATAACATGAGTAAATTTATCGCTTTATATATTTCAAAATCATTTGGCTAACTAATGAGAATGTGAGAGATTCCAACTCAGCAATTTGGATGCAACCAACTTGAATTTGCAATTCATGTGCATGGTTGAACGTCAATGTTTCACAAATTAAATATAATTTACAATATGAGTACCATCTTACAATCTGATCATGAATGAAACTTCAGGTAGCCCAAGAGTTCCAGGAGATGATGAAGAGGATGGGGTTGATGACCTGGACAATGAGTTCAATTATACCCAAGGCAATGGCAAGGCAAGGCAATGGCAGCAAGGTCAAGAAGAGGATATTGATTTATCTTTATCATCTCGACATGAATCTCAACACCGCATCCCCCGCCTAACTGGTGGGCAGCAGGTAACTATGGCAAAGAATTCTCTTGTTGTTTGAACTTTAATTAGTTATGGAAGCCTCCTAACACACCCCATTTCAATACTAGAAGTTCATATATCATTATATCTCCAATTTCCATATAGGCGATTTGGATTCTCTTGGGTGTCCATTCTCAGGTTCTTGGGTTCCATATGCTAATTGTGATCTATTGCATATGGACACATAAATTTACAATGGATTTCTAAGCCATAAAACATGCAGCTAGAAAATATTAGAATAAAGCTGATCTGACATGGATAGAACCTATTCATTATTTTCTTTTAAAAATAGTTTTTGTAATCTTCTTGCATAGCATTTCTTGAAGAAGGGAAGAGCATGTTTGCTTCACCTCATTCATAATGGCTGCTATTACCTATAACAACATAACCGCATCTGTATCGCATACACTCCAAGATATCATGAAATTTCTTTTGGTCTCCGTTGACTTTGTGTATCTTTAAATTCAATATTTTCAGGTTTCTGGCGAAATACCTGATGCATCACCAGATCGTCAGTCCATCAGATCATCTGGTCCATTGGGATATGGAGATAAACGCACTTACTCAATTTCTAGTGTTGATCCTAGCCTGCCAGGTGACCTGAATTTTTGCCCCCTTCAACATTAATGTTCTAGAGATCGATGTATAAGAATGTGCCTTGATTTGTTATTTGGCATTTTCATATGGTTCCAGTTCCTGTGAGAATCGTGGACCCTTCAAAGGACTTGAACTCATATGGGCTTGGAAGTGTGGACTGGAAGGAAAGAGTTGAAGGTTGGAAGCTCAAGCAGGAGAAAAATATAGTCCAAATGACCAATAAATACCCTGACGGAAAAGGAGACATCGAAGGAACTGGCTCAAATGGCGATGATTTGCAAATGTATGAGCAAACCCTGACAGTTCTGGTGTCTTATGCCCTATTTAGATGTTTTTTTTCTTTGCTGTATGCTTGGGCCATAACCTTGCTTGACCTGCCAACCCTCTCTCGTGCTTTAAGCTAATAGACAACATCCATCATTATCTTTAATAGTTCAAGATTAAGGATCTAATCTTGTTGATTCTAATATATATGCATAACAAACAAATAATAATCCTTTATTGCGAAGTTAGAAGAATTTAATCCTATTAGACATTATGTGAAGTATATAAGAACTAGTATTTTGCAAGTGAGATGCACGTGAATGTAGAGTAGATATTTTATGGTTACCCTTGATAAATTAATGGTATGTTATTTACGTATTGGGTTTTGAGAATAAAGTTATAGAGATACCTTTTGAAATTGAAAGAGATGACTTGGATATGATGATGCCTAGATGCATGTAGAGGGAAGAGGGAGAGGGAGGATATTTGAAAATTAAATTTAAACGAGCCAATTAAATTATGTAAATAGGTGATGATGTGGATAGCTTCATATGAGGAATAGATTGGAGAGTTTTCCCATTTTAAAAATATTTTTTAGACCATCAATTGGTGACGTTAGCTGTAAGGGAGTTTGCATTATAATTGTAGAGATACCTTCGTAATCAGATGTATCCAAATGCATTTGCCTCCTACATGTTTCAAATCCATGAGCTGCTCCTGCACCTGCTCTCTCTCTCTCTCTCTCTCTCTATATATATATATATATATATATATGAGCGGCTATTTTACTCTTTAGGTGTACCTAAGTTAGTTACACCCACCGTAAAATAACACAATAAATGAATTGTTTTTCATGATCGGCTCCATCCATCTTGATCTATATCATCTAAAAGTATTATTACACCAAATTTCATGCGATTTGGAAACTTATTATTCATGCATTGGTTGGTTGCAAAATGAACGGTTTTTCGACAATAGAACATTATATAACTAATGATCAATGTATAAACAAAATCCAAATCACATAAAATTTGATGTACCCATACTTTAGTTTATATAGATCAAGATGGACGGAGCTGATCGTGAAAAATAATTCATTTATTGTGTTTTTTTTTTGCGGTGGGTAACTAAGTTACACCCAGAGAGTAATAGCCGCTCATATATATATATAATGAACAAAAGAGGCCCTAGGAGGTTTTTTCGCGTTAGGTGGCGTCAAAAATCTATATCCTCCATGAATTTTTTCGACGATCGGCACCCATCATCATCTTTACCATGTATAATGTGGATACACCAAATTTTATGTGATTCGACCACTTTTTCACCGTTGAATTAGCAATGTAGAAAGTTCTATTGTCGGTAAACTGGTAATTTTGCACCCACTAAATCAACGGTGAAAAAATGAGGGAATCATGTGAAATTTGTTGTATCCATATTTTACATGATTAGGATAATGATGATGGGTGCCGATCATGGAGGGTGTATTTTTTCGCTGCCATCGGAGGAAATTCTCTCATATGGCACCTTTCCTCCATTATTCTCTCTCTCTCTCTCTCTCTCTCTCTCTCTATATATATATATATATATATATATATATATATATATATGGAGCAACTCATGGATTTGAAACATGTAGGAGGCAGATGCATTTGGCATGATAGAGATATATCTGTTTAAAAGGCAAATACTCATCATAATCATGATTAAAATGCTGCTTAATTCTAATGCTATAATATCCTTTAGTCCATGCTATTAACGTGCCATTTTGGATGCATATCTTTTTAATAGGATTTTTTTAGGTACGTTAAACTTCTAATTTGGATCCTCTCACACGAATATGAAGGTCCTCTTCACGTCACAGACAACCACACAAAAGTATTGCTGTTATTGGAAGATGACTCTCATCTTCTGATAAGGGAGATACGAGTATTAGAATCCTTAATACGAAGCTTTAAAGGATTTGTATTGTCTCAAATTGGACATGTTCATGTATTATTTGAACACTGGAGTAACATCTTTAGTTAAATTTGTATAATTTTGATGCCTTCATAACTTCATAGAGCTCATACTTATCTTTTTGTCTGCTGACAGGGCCGATGATGCTCGCTTACCTATGAGCCGCACTATGTCCATTCCTTCTAATCAACTAAATCTTTACCGTATAGTGATCATACTACGTCTCATCATCTTGTGCTTCTTCTTCCAGTACCGTATAACTCATCCCGTGTCCGATGCTTACCCATTGTGGTTAACATCTGTTATTTGCGAGGTTTGGTTTGCGTGTTCTTGGATTTTAGATCAATTCCCAAAGTGGTGCCCAGTTAACCGAGAAACATATCTTGACAGGCTCGCATTGAGGTTAGCGACATCGTCTTGAGCTTATCCTTTTCCATGATATAAATCATCCATAATTAGTTAATAATTTAATATACCTGACAGATTCGATAGGGAAGGAGAGCCTTCGCAGTTGGCTCCGATTGATATCTTTGTCAGTACTGTGGATCCTCTGAAAGAACCTCCTCTTGTTACGGCCAACACTGTGTTGTCGATTCTTGCGGTGGACTACCCAGTGGACAAAGTTTCGTGCTATGTTTCTGATGATGGGTCGGCGATGTTGACATTTGAAGCCCTATCAGAAACATCAGAATTTGCAAGGAAGTGGGTGCCCTTCTGCAAGAAGCACAACATTGAACCCAGGGCTCCAGAGTTTTACTTTGCTCAAAAGATAGATTACTTGAAGGACAAGATCCAACCTTCCTTTGTTAAAGAGCGCCGTGCAATGAAGGTGTGTGGGGTCGTGTATATTTGCTAGAAGCCAACCTTCTGATTTTTCATTTAAATGAACTTAAGCAGAAAACCTTTTTTTTTTGGCAGAGGGAGTATGAAGAGTTCAAAGTACGAATAAATGCTCTTGTTGCCAAAGCACAAAAAACCCCAGAGGAAGGTTGGACAATGCAAGATGGCACTCCTTGGCCTGGAAATAATCCGAGAGATCACCCTGGCATGATTCAGGTGCTCTCACTCTTGCCATCTATCTTATATTATTTCATTTTAATTTCATTTTCTTTTTTGAAATTTCATCATCTTGTTTTTGGGAACACAGGTGTTTTTGGGGCACAGTGGAGGGCTTGACACAGATGGTAATGAGCTGCCTCGCCTCGTTTATGTTTCTCGTGAAAAGAGACCTGGCTTCCAACATCACAAAAAAGCTGGTGCAATGAATGCTTTGGTTTGTACATTCTTTTTATGTTCCTTATTATTACAGACTGGAAATATTTTCTTTCCATACATACTCTCTAGTTTGCTTGGTCTAAATTTTTTCTTGTATTATATCTATCAGATTCGGGTATCTGCTGTCCTAACCAACGGAGCGTATCTTCTAAATGTGGATTGTGATCATTACTTCAATAACAGCAAAGCTCTTAGAGAAGCAATGTGTTTCATGATGGATCCTGCTTATGGAAAGAAGACCTGTTACGTACAGTTCCCTCAAAGATTCGATGGCATTGACTTGCACGATCGATATGCCAATCGAAACATTGTCTTTTTTGATGTTAGTAATTTATCTAAATATTATACTATGTTCTATTATACATCGTAGTTGAATGTTTTCTTAACAATATTATATTTTGCAGATCAACTTGAAGGGCTTTGATGGGATCCAAGGCCCTGTTTATGTGGGAACTGGATGTTGTTTCAACAGGCAGGCCTTGTATGGTTATGATCCGGTCTTGACAGAAGCTGACTTGGAGCCTAACATAATTGTTAAGAGCTGCTGTGGTTCAAGAAAAAAGGGAAAGAGTAAGAACAAAGATTACATTGATAAAAAGCGTGTTATGAAGAGAACTGAATCCACAGTTCCCATTTTCAACATGGAGGACATTGAAGAGGGTGTAGACGGTAAGGATCATTGTTGCATAAACTCATCAATTTTAATCTTTTGTGAACTCTTGCTTAATTCATGATTTGCCAAAATTTTGTCTACTCCTGCATATAGAGTATACATGCATACACACAAATCCCTTGCACAAAAAATTAAACGCATGCGTAAAATTTACTTGAGCAACAGAACACTTCTGTTCCCACATGCCAATGGTAAAACAAAGGTCCCTGAACTGGTGCACATGTATTTTAGCTTGTAGGCATGGTTCTTTTGCTCATGCATGTATGCACAAGTGTGCACACTTGTCTTTCTATCAAGCCTACATTAATGTTATGTCTTTCTTATATGCATCCTTCTCTTGTTTATAATTTTAGTTTGTGCATCATGATTCTCAGCTGCATTGGGTTTAGTTGTATTATGTTTTTTGATATTTGTCATGATTCAACATTCTTGAGAACTTCACTATAAAGTTCAACCTCTAAATCATTTAATTATATATTTTCGTCTTTCAGGTTATGAAGATGAGAGAACACTGCTAATGTCTCAAAAAAGATTAGAGAAGCGGTTTGGCCAGTCACCGATATTCATTGCAGCCACCTTCATGGAGCAAGGGGGCATTCCACCATCTACCAATCCAGCTTCGCTACTAAAAGAAGCTATCCATGTTATTAGCTGCGGCTACGAGGATAAATCTGAATGGGGGAAAGAGGTTAGATAACATACCGCAATATCTAGTTTCAATGCGTCGAGAACGCAAAAGCCCAAAGTAGTTGTGTTGTGGATTAACAATGTAAATCAAGTTTATTATCTCTTAACAGCCCTCTTATTTCGTCCTTTGGGCCACATAAAAAAAACGTCTGACGGAAATATGATACACTTAGGAAGGCAGAATAATTGCAGCTAACTAAATATATTCAGATTGCCAATGATGATGTTTGAACCCAAGAAAACCCGATGCTGTAATACCATACCAAAAAACGCTTTCCGCAAAATCCTATGCTGTGTTAGGTCATGGATTAACAAATCATATCAAGGCAATTTGTTCATTCATAATATGTAATTTTACTAAATTTGTGTTCAATATTTCCAGATTGGATGGATTTATGGTTCGGTTACAGAGGATATTTTGACTGGATTTAAAATGCATGCTCGGGGATGGATATCAATATATTGCATGCCGCCTCGTCCTGCATTCAAGGGTTCAGCTCCAATTAATCTTTCTGATCGTTTAAATCAAGTGCTTCGGTGGGCTTTGGGATCTATAGAGATTTTGCTCAGCAGGCATTGCCCTATTTGGTATGGTTACAGTGGGAGATTGAAGCTTCTGGAGAGGCTAGCGTACATCAACACCATTGTGTATCCTCTTACATCGCTCCCGCTGATTGCGTATTGTGTGCTTCCAGCTATTTGTCTCCTCACTGGAAAATTCATTATACCAGAGGTCAGTGACATTCCCATCATAAAAGAAAAAAGGAAAAAAAACACCATTTCACTGTGATCAGATGCTTGCTAGTTCTTTGAGTTCTTTGAGTATGAGATATGTTCTTGTGTTTATGGCAACACTAACCTTTAACTGTTCATATTCCACTCAAACAATAATTATTTGATATATTGAGCGCTTTACCCATCGCCTTTAAATTGGTTGATGCACTTACATAACATAATGTTATTATTGTATCAGAAAGAAAACCCCATAATGTTATTATGGTGGATGTGGACCCAGAAAGCATATTTGCCTGGCTTCATTGTATCCACATTCTCTCAAGTAATGAACCCTGGCCTTTGCTGTATTTGAACCAAATTACAACTCTGCCTTTCTCCATCATGTTGGCATTTAGACAATTACGTATTCCCTGTTGGGAACTATAGGATGTAGCTTTGGACCATAAAATCTGTTATGGTGCTTTCTTCATCTCGACACCTTTTTTTAGGACTATGTCCAATTGAGTGGATGTCAGGGGTTACCTTACATGCCAACTGATTTTAGCTTTTCATATGTACACAACACCACATGTTTGCCCGAAAATAATAATTATTTTCCAAGCAATAAGGAAAGCATTTCTTCATATAAAGGTTGTAGCCTTTGTGAGTAATTTTGTTAGAGAAAATATATTGTGATAAAGTAAAATTTTGGAGTTAGCAAACTTCAATACCACAACCGCAAACACCATACACTTTAAATTATCAAGATAGCATGACAGAGCTCGACTTTTCAAAACAACAAAACCTTTTGAGGGCATGATTTTATATAGAAAAGAGTGCCCTTTTTATTTTACATGCTTTGGTAAAGCGCAGTCTTGGATCGACGTGTCTGTCTTGGGTCGACGTGTCCATTGAAGCAAGTATATTTATATCCCAAAGTTTCATAGGCTGGAAAATTTGATCGCATACATGCAATTGCTGCGCTCACCTAAAGAAAATAACTGTGAGTTGTATATTAACTATACATTATTCTTGTTTTCTTCTTAAAACTTAACTACCTTAAGATTTTTTCATACAGTACGCTCCTTAAAAAAGCTGAAGTTAATGGTATTTTAGCGAAAAACTCTTAAATCCAATGCTTAAAGGAGTTTATTTAATTAAAAAAACTGTAAGGTAGTTTAGTAGAAAATTGCTATAGTCAAGGGTAATTGCTGTTCTTTGACCTTAAATATATCACACACATGTTTTTTTGTAATACGTCAAACTCAAATGCTTGTATTTACCTCTATATTATATAAATCTAAGGTGATACCTTCTCTTGAAACAATCTTTGACATTTCAAAAACGTTTACCATGAAAATAATGTACGTGCAGATAAGCAACTACGCGGGCATGTGGTTCATCATGCTCTTCATCTCCATCTTCGCCACAGGCATCCTTGAGCTCCGATGGAGCGGCGTCGGAATCGAAGATTGGTGGAGGAACGAACAGTTCTGGGTCATCGGTGGCACCTCTGCCCATCTCTTCGCTGTCTTCCAAGGCCTGCTTAAAGTCCTTGCCGGCATCGACACAAATTTCACCGTCACTTCCAAAGCCTCGGATGAAGATGGAGATTTCGCAGAATTATACGTTTTCAAATGGACAACCCTTTTAATTCCCCCAACTACTGTTCTAGTTGTTAATATGGTTGGGATTGTCGCCGGAGTTTCTTATGCTGTTAATAGCGGCTATCAGTCGTGGGGGCCGCTATTTGGGAAATTGTTCTTTTCGATTTGGGTGATTGTTCATCTTTATCCGTTCCTCAAGGGTTTGCTCGGGCGGCAGAACAGGACGCCGACTATCGTTATTGTGTGGTCGATTCTACTTGCATCGATCTTTTCTTTGCTGTGGGTCCGGATCGATCCGTTCACTTCTCCGACCCAGAAGGCTGCGGCAATTGGACAATGTGGTATCAACTGCTAGATTTTGTTCTTGGAGTTGAGCAAGATATCCTTTTGGAGTGAGGAAGATATCTATCATTTTGAGAAGCAAAACTGAATTTTCTTCCTCAGATCTTTTGTTCAAACGGTGCTTGATTAAAGCATTTGTTTGAGAAGTGTGAATTGGATTACTGTTTTTATTTTAATCATTTATTTAAGTTATTGTGTTTTGCAGTATGAAGAACAGCATACAAGATTTTTCTTGTATTTGTATGGATTAATGTAAATTATTATGGAGCACACCGGTGCAAAATTTAGAGCTTTGTTCTTTATATGAGTTTGGCCCGACTGCAAGGTTACATGGCTTGAAGCATTATTTTTGCAGTTAAAAAAGATTTGTAGTGTGTATCAAAAGGAAGCTTTGCTTAAATTATATTTGTAGACTGCCAATTTACAAAAAGCATTTCCTTGTCCCGGTAATTTAATAACTTTTGTTTCTTCGCCCCTTTCTATACAAATATTCTATAATATCATCTCCTTCTCCTGTTAGATGCAGGACCAGATAGGATTCTTCTGTTTATGTAATCTCTTACTCCATGTATAAATTTATTTTCTTTTGAAATTTTTTTAGTGTATGTATAAATTGATATATGTAAAATCATGTCTTGAAATTTTTTCTACTGTGCCACTTCATATTTTATTTGTCGTATGTATTTTTTATATTTCCGGCCTATTGATGATTGCCTTCTCATGAAAGGCTCCAATGTCAATTCATATAACCTTTGATTCATCAACATGTTAGCTGGTGAGCTCTTTCCATAGAGTTGTGCACCAAGTTGTAAAATATTTTTCTCAGGATCATGGGTTACTTTTAGTATCGGTTTTCTAATTCGAAATATCAGAATTTATAGTGCCTGAAAAAATAAAAAAAAATTTGATGTTCTTTTAGTTAAGTAAACAATTTGGCAAATTTTTACGGGTCAATGCTGCTTGTTTTTGTTGAGATTAATTTAAATTTAAATAGTTAGTTATTATAGATAGAATTAAGATAAATATTTAAATAAGAGATAATATTCCATCTGATAAGGATAGATAAGATTTATGTTAATCCTAATATAAGTCTATAAATAGGAAGGTGTTCTTATCAAGGAAAAATATCGACTTGATCATAGGGTTAGACGAGAGATGACTCCATAAAGGATCAAGACGGTCATTAAGTGATATCGACTTGATCATAAGGTTCAGGGGAAACGAGAGACGACTCCATAAGGGATCAAGGCAGTCATTAAGGGATCGACTTGATCATAAGGTTCAGGAGAGGCGGGACACGACTACATAAGAGAACAAGGCGGTCATTAAAAAATAGTTTTGATCATAAAGTTTAAGGGAGATGAAACGGCGGCTCCATAACGGATCAAAAAGACCATAAGGAGAATTTGGAGAAAAAAGAGATCTTGTTGGAGATCATAAGGAGATGGTTTTTTGTAATTTTCTGTAAAGTGTTCTTTTTCTCAAATTCTAATAAAGTTCTCCCCTTTTCCTCATCCCAATCTATTGTATTATTTAATTATTACGGTTTGCATCTAGTTTTTTTACTCGTCTATAAAGGGATCTGGATTTATAGATCCGTAGGTTTTCCGCTGCGTTGACGATTGTTCATGCGGTCTCTTCAACAATTGGTATCAGAGTTACGTTATCTAGTTTTGCAATTTAAGTTTACAGCTGATGACGACGCTTGTGTCCGCTTTCCCATCTTCTTAGATTGGGATTCTATTGATAATAGTTCGGAAGGATCCGAGGGAAAGATTTTTCTTTGAAATTAAGGATGACGGATAATAAGGTAAATAACACAAAATCTAAGATGGATAAATTTAATGGGAAACAAAACTTCTCGATGTGGCAGGAAAGGGTAAAAGCATTCAAGTGTGAGGAAGGGCGACCTCGATAGAAGAGTCGTGACAATTTCTCGGTTCTGATTAAAAACTGTGACAGCACCGGTTTCGCAATTCTGGAGAACAACTAAGGATACAAGATGAAGGTAACAAACCCCTTTAGAGATAAGGGCCGGGACCATTACCGAGATGGGGGCGGTAGATCGTGAAATTTAAACTAAGGTGGAGATTGTTGATATTAGTTTAAATTTAAATAGTTGATACAAGGTTCTATTTAAATTCAAACTAAGATGGAGATTGTTGATATTAGTTTAAATTTAAATAGTTACTTATTATAGATAGAATTAAGATAAACTCTTATTTAAATATAAATTTAGATAAAAGAAAATATTGTTATAGATAAATCTCTTATTTAAGTATAGATTTAGATTTAGTTTTAAATAAGGAATAATATTCCATTAGATAAGGATAAGAGAGATTTATATTAATTCTAATCTAAGTTTATAAATAGGAAGGTGCTCTCATCAAGGAAAAATATTGACTTGATCATAAGGTTCTAGTGAGATGAGAGACGACTCTATAAGGAATCAAAGCGGTCATTAAGGAAGATCGACTTGATCAAAAGGTTTAAGGGAGGCAAGATACGACTCCATAAGAGATCAAGGCGGTCATTAAGTGATATCGACTTAATCATAAGGTTCAAGGAAGACAAGAGACAACTCTATAAGGGATCAAGACGGTCAGTAAGAGATCGACTTGATCATAAGATTCAAGGAAGACGGGACACGACTCCATAAGAGATCAAGGCGGTCATTAAGGGATAGTTTTGATCATAAAGTTTAAAGGAGACGAAACGGTGGCTTCATAAGGAATCAAAACGATCATAAGGAGAATTTGTAAAAGAAAGAGATCTCGTTGGAGATCATAAGGAGAGGGTTTTTTGTAATCTTATGTAAGATGTTCTTTTTCTCAAATTTTAATAAAATTCTTCCCTTCCCCCCAATCTATTGTGTATTTAATTATTGCGGTTTGCATCTAGTTCTTTTGTTATTCGTCTATAAAATCCGCTGCGTTGCCGATTGGTCATGTGGCCTCTTCAATAATTGGTATCAGAGTTACGTTATGTAGTTTTGCAATTTAAATTTACGGTGGATAACGACGCTTGTGTCCGCTTCCCATCTTCTTAAATTGTGATTCTATTGTAGGGTTCCTAGGCACACACTAGAGGTTCTACAACTGATCAACCATGTCTAATTCAAAAATTTATGTGTGCAAAAGAACCCTAATATAGATCGTTAACTAGAGATAATGCGAAAAACGATATAAGTTAACAACTTAACTAAGAGTGAACGGAAAATACAACCTTTGTAGATCCGGTCCTCCACCTCCATAGCTCCGTGTTGACGTCCCTCCGCTGCGATCATCGGATCCCGGACTCTATCGATGGTTTCGTCGAAGAAATGATCAGGCTAGGTCATCGACTCCGATGCCGAAGATGATCTACGTCGAGGCGACTCTAACTCGAGCTCCAACTTCACCAAGTCATGAAACTTGTGAAGAAAACACCCTATACTACATGGTAAGTGGTAGAGGATGAAGAAATAGGAAGTGAGTTCACTTTGGATTTTGATTTCTCACTTGGAATCATCACTTGATCATTTTCAAGCATAGGTTTTCTTTTTCTCTTGAAGAAGAAGAAGAAGAAGAAGAAGAAGAAGAAGAAAAAGAATATATATATTATGATTAATAATAAAATCAATTGATCTTATCATAATGCAACCTTGGGTTAGTTTAACAAGTGTAGAGAATAAACTAGGGTTTAAGTAAATGGTTAGGGTTAAGGCAAAAGACAAAATGGTAGACTTATTCAAAACTTCATGAAGCTTCAACAACAAAACAAACTAAGCCACCATTTCATTTTTGCCCAAAATGAATAAATAAATAAATGATTAAGAAAAGATAACAAAACCCTAACCATTCACTTAAACATGGTTTAAAGTAAACATACACCCAAGCTTGCATGTATCATCAAATATGATACAAACTAGTGCACAAAAATATATCATATATATAATGTGCACAATCAAGTGAGAAAATCCATCTTAAGTGAACAAATACTAGTTAATGTAAACTAATATATCAAATATATAATTATACATCAAATCATTAAATCAACAATTGATTTAATGATCCGGTCATATCGCATATAACCGACTAATATCAAGTGTATCAATGTATCGAATCAACACTTGATTCGGTAACCCGGTTATATCATATATAACCGTCCGATGATACAAATCACGAGAATAGAATCCAGTATCTCATACTGGCATTATTCTCGGTCCCGCACATATCTCATATGCGCTTCTATTTCGTTTTGCTTGAGCCAGGAAACCTCTGTGTAGGACTCTAAAGACTCGTCAATACGCCGGCAGCAGGTGATGATCATATCAAACACCCATAAGCCGCAAGCGGTCTGCTAAACGTAACGGCCACCCGGGTATTGAGCGATCAGAAGATCAACGAGCAAGCTCGCTCACACTCCTGTGAATCCAACCAGCAACACTTAACATACAGTCCAGTCTATTCGTCTGATATGTCGCATATCTCGCCTAGGGGTGGTAAACGTCAGACCCCAGTAGCTCGATAAATCATGCCGATGTAAGGTCCATAACAATAGTGAAACTACTGATAACTCTTACCAGTATATCACTGCAATCCTGGTCAGGGATTTCCAGTTATGGCCAGTCGTGCATAGTGCAACATCAACCCCCAATACCGGGAGAAACGAATCTCCTCCTATCGCTCATTGCCTCCATGTGAATCGGGAATGTACCCAAAAACCACCTGTTTGCACGACTCAGTAGAGCCGTGGTAGGATGGCAATCAAAGCACAGTGGGAGACACACAAGACTCTATGACGATCTCGGGTCAACAGACTAAGCTGTACCAGTGTCACCAGAGAACTGCCATCTGACGTGAGGTATAATACCATCTGGGAGTTCTCGGCGAGTCCGTTCAGTGTACCCAGTCATCACTGAGCACCCGCATACCATCTCTGATGTCAAACACCAATGGATATGGGATCATCCATCGCCCATCACATGGGTCGAGAAGATATACGCTAGTCTACTCTGGAATATCGATGCCCCGTCTCGATATTCCCACGACTAGGAACAATGAAGGACGTACTCATGGACTACCCAGGCCCCACTAGTATGATCTACATCATAGTCCTGGAAGTCGAGTACACATCCTAAGGGCTTTATCAACATGTAACAGAGAGACAGCAAATATACATGTTAAGATAAAGAGCAACCAGATAGCGTACTATCACGTCGAGCAAGAAAGTCCTACCTATATATGTCCCAGCATCCACTACAATATACATCTTATGTACAGTAATGGCCTCTAGAGCATACATATAACTAACAATCTCCTACTTGCACTAGGGCCATCTGTAGCAGTGGTTGCAGTATCATATACTCAACCATCCCATAAAAGTCTCTCTCTGGGAAAAAGGCCTTTGTGAGTGGATCCGCCATGTTATCCTCTAAGTCTACTCTCCTTACCTCGATCACCTTGGAGATCAACTATCTCCTTGATCAGGTGATGCTGCCTCAGAATATGTCTGGGTCACTGATGGGATCATGGTTCCTTGGCCAAAGCCATACTTCCATTGTCATACAATGGTAGGAACCTTGTTCATCTCATGAACCAATACACCCAAACTGCTCTTTGGTAGTATCTTTAATAGCGATGTTACCAGCCTTTATCGTCTAGTTTGCCACGGTATCTAGCTTGGAACTCTTCCAACATACCGTCCCTTCACTGAGGGTAAAGACAATACCTGCGACTAACATTCAGTCGTCCTTATCATCCTGGAACCTTTCCAGTGATTCTCCCCAGGATCGATTGATACCATCTTACTACAGCTAGTGAGAATCCTAACATCCATTTAGATCTATCTCATAGACCCAAATCCCAGGATTTAGGAGGTATCAACTTTATCCTATTTGGAGAATCCATGTGATAAGAGGAGATTGATCGTGCGTAGCATAGGAAACTCTTTTCTTATCAAGAGTATGTTGTCCACGTACAATACGAGGATGAACACCTTACTCTCCACTACCTTTTTGTACATACAAGGTTCATCTACCATTTTGATGAAGTCAAACTTTTTGACTACCATATCAAAATAGATGTTCCAACTCCGCGATGCCTGCTTTATTCTGTAAAGCAACTTGCACACGTTTCCGCTGCTCCCACTGTTTACGAAGCCCTCTGGCTGTGTAATTATAGACGTTCTCTTCTAAATCTATATTTAGAAAAGCAGTCATGACACCTAACCACCAGATATCGTAGTCATGGTATGTAGCAATGGCAAGTAGGATCTGGATGGACTTAAGCATCGTCCCAGGAAAAGGTTTCATCATTATCCACGCCTGGTCAATGACGAAAACCTTTAACAAGTCTAGTTTTGAAAGTCTCAACTTTTCCATCTACATCAAGTAATCTTCTCAAGATATACTTGCTCCTGATGGGGATTTAACCCTTCAGATATAGCATCCAAAGTCCATACTTTGTTGGTGTACATGGATTCCATCTCAGATCGCTAAGCATCCAGCCATTCTTACAGAGTCCCTACTCTTGATGGCCTGCTCGAAACTAGTTGGGTCATCATCTCATGATGCAATCCTCGCTCCCACTGTCATCGAGAAACCGAAGTATCTCTCAGGCAGGTGAGGAACCCTGCTAGATCGGCGGAGAGGCTGAGGTTCGTCGGGGACTATTGAATCTTCTGGTTTTGTCAAATCAGCTGCAGTTTTGTATGGTTGGAACCTTTCCAGTTCTACAGAACTGACCTTGCCTCGATCTTGTCCGGATTTTGCTTCCGACATAGGCTGGACAATCCCAAATCTTAACTTACTTAAGAGATAGGTTCTTCCCATACCATATCTTATATAGAGTGGTAGGCACTGATTTGATTTGAACCCAATTTAATAGGTATGCAACTTCTCAAGTGCACAACCCCAAAAGGAAATAGGTAACTCAGTAATACTCATCATAGAGCACACCATATCTAATATGGTGTGATTGCTCCACCCCGATACACCGTTGTGCTGTGGTGTATACAGAGGAGTAACACCGAAAGAGAATCTCATTCTGCTTTAGAATAATCCAAGAATTCCATGGACAAGTATTCTCCTCTCTGATCTCATCAAAGGACATAATACTTATACCCGGTTTTTTGGTTCTCTACTTCTAACTTATATTCTGTGAATATCTCAAAAGTTTCGGACTTATGTTTCAACAGGAACATATGGCTGAATCTTGAGAGATTATCAGAGAATGTAATGAAGTACAAAGAACCGGTCCTGGCATGTGTAGACAGGGGACCTTACATACATCATCATGTATCAGTCCCAAGAGTTCAATAACTCTTTCTCTGTTTCTAATAAACAGAGCTATGGTCATCTTATCTCTGTGACATGACTGGCAAGTTTCACAAGATGTAAATTCAAACTGATTTAAATATGCATCTACAATGTAACTTAAGCTAGTTGGGTCACATTGATATGACCTAGTCTATAATACCTCAAGAAGGATCCGTTCATTTCTGAACTCTTCCTCTTGTGTATGTTCTGTATACTAGGAACTGTAGTTTGATTTAGAACGTCAATACTTTTAGATAACGTGCCTGAACCGATCAACTTTTGATATAGGAAATGTTCAAAACAATATCCAACAATACAAAATTATATCCTTCTTTACTAATAAAGAGACTGATATGATTTTGTATATCAGGTTCGGTATCTAATAGCATTTGTTCAGAATCAATGTATTGGTAATACAGGGTGACAGTGACCAACAGACTTGGCTGCAACACTTGCCCCGTTTTTTGTCTCATGAAACTTATCACCCGTTCTCAGTTCTCTGCCTTTCTGTAGCCCCATGTAACAGATTACATATCTGGGATCCTGATCCGGTATCAGATACCCAGGACGCAGAGGATATTGAGAAACAGTTCTGTATAATGAACACACCCGAAGGAGATGCATCATATGCACTTTCTTCGTTTGGGCGGCATAGGAATTTTGGTATTCCCCTATTTCCTGCTCTGTCTTATAACAATTATAAGTTGGAGCGGGACCAGCGTTCCCCAGCTCAGTATCACAAGCGGGTTCGGTCAATACATCCATATTATTATCTTGATTAAGGCGTGATATGGTCGCTACCTGGAGAGAGAGAGAAGAAAACACTCTACGTGCGCTCTTGCAAGATTAGATTGGTTATATAATTTATCTAGTCAGGATGGCTCCCACTGTTTTTATCAAATCTTCCTTCAAACCCTAAAAGGAAAGACTAGCCGGGATTAATTACACTCTACAAGTTCGCCAATTTTTCAGCCAGACCAGTGTCGGTACTTTGAGGGAGGTTCCCCGTGCTTTCGCACGGACCTAATTAAAGTAAACCTCGTTTTTCCGGAGGCGTAACCCCGTTGACACTTTCTAGACACCTACTTGATCGGCTAATTGCAAAGTGCAAAACTCTTCCAGGAGTAACAATTACTCGCAGTGGGTATCGGGATCCAACTATTATATAGAAGGTATGCAATCTCATTGCAAATTTCAACACTTGAAACTCCCGATAAAGGTTTTTACCCCTAGCACCTATGACCTTAACTATGGTCAACAAATCATAAGTACTAGTCAAGTTCTACCCGTCATTTCGTGATTAATTAGACCCACCCACATGACCCTTAACTAAGGTCAACAAAGTCACGCGACTGACCTAACTAATCGCATCATATGCGGTGTAGGAAGATATCACTTAGCTACCGTACACTGTGCCTTGAGTATGGTCAACAAATACAACACGAATACTAAGTACTCTACTTCCTAAAATGACGGAGGGTTGCGAATGGTTTTTATGAAAACCTTTAACGCTATGAACTTGATCTCGTTGCGGAATCAAATGGTTTTTAAATGGAATGTTTTTGAGGCTTTTCTAGTTTTGCTAAAGGGGTCACTCCCGGTGAGGGGATCGTCGGTCCTTTCCTCATCAAATAAGGTGCAGAATATATCATATATACCGCTGTGCAAAGCAAAAACTATAGAAGCAATCAAAAGATATACCGAGAGTTGTAGCATCTGCTAGTTATTGCTAAAGGAGTCACTCCCGGTGAAGAGATCTCGGTCCTTTCCCTATCGAATAAGGTGCAGGATGTTCTATAAGGAACACCGCGATGCAAAGCAAGAACTGTAGCTACCTGTTTTATTTTTGAAATTCGATTCCACAACATCTTTTAGGTTTATTTTCTTTCATTAATCATATTAATGAATATCCCATCATTTAAGTCCACCTAAACATCACAGATAAATATAACGTACGCTTATGCTATCCGCATTCGCCTCGATGTCCCGTCTGCACCGTTAGGTTAGGTAACTAACGGCAGAGCGGGGCAGGGCTAGCGCGGGTGTAAAACATAAGCAACGTCTATATAATATATCATATATACTATATACTATATCTATCTGAACAAATCACATGATCACATCACAGATAACGCAGCAGAAAATATCATATGAAATATTGGATATACTAGGACGTCCGTGTTTTATTTTGAGCCTGAATAAAACACGGATTCTACGGTCGTGATGAATAGCCAATCCCACACCCCTAGACCCCTACGAGAGCGGCAAGCAACCCTACCAATTCTAGAGTCAGGAGACCCGGACTCGACTCCTCGAGATGGTCTTCCACTGGACTCTAGAACCCGGTTACTTGTGCCCTCCTCCTTGGGTCTATCCTAGTGCGGAAAAGTAAATAATATACAAAAGGTGACATCTTCCGCAACCTGAAAGTGCCTCAATAAAAGAATATTACATACAAGTTTTTACATGAATGAAAATGAAAAACACTCATCTTACATAAAAAAAAACCCGGCTATTCAAACACGACAATCCAATATAACATATCCAGCAACACATAACATCACATGTCATCAACGTAAGTAAACATGCGTATCCCAATTGTCGTTGACATATAGCAACGAAACCGGCGATATCACATATTACACTTACGGTCACAGAAAAGAAAGTGTAAAACTACAACAGTTGGAATCCGCAAACTCTTTAGACATCGCATGCCTAACCAAATGAATTCTTTAGACATCGCATACCTAACAGTTATAAACCCCGCATTTTAGTCTCATTATCGAAAACTCTTTTCAATATCAAGTCGGGCAATTCAACAAGATTCCCGACATCCTGAACGAATGCTCGTCGCAAACTTTAGTAGACGGTCGCACCCCCGATACCGTCGACGAAGTGCACTAAGCCGGAACACCGCTATTGCGAGCACCCGAACGGATGCTTTCGGCGACGGGGTTCTCCTACAGTCACTTGGTCGGGGCTATGGGGTGTAGCTGTCTATTAAGTTTATCCGGCGAGTATCCGCGTACGCTACGCGATTGCGACGGACTTTTGATCGCATCAAAATTCCGTGGCAACCGATCAAGTGAGACTAAAGTGCTATGTTTATAACATTCATATTAGTTATCTCATAACTACTTGTGAATTCCAAATATTGTATCACATTCCGGATAAATAGAAAATGTTAAACTTTCCGATCGAACAATCGAACACCCAAGTTTTCCCGAAACAGCTCAACACATGAAATAAGTTTTAAAAAAAATTCACTTCATGCCTCAGTACCAACGGTCTAGCCGTAGAAGGGTCAAGCCAACGCCTTACCTGTGGCACGTCGTACTGCCCCAAACCCTAAGGTTCAAAGGGCAGTTCAAGACGGTCATATAATCGAGTTAAGGTTTGTTGTCTTCTAGAGGGACCATCGCGTTACTTGCACTACTCAGAACGTCCTTAAACCACGGAAAAATCCAACACTTGGAAATTTCCCGGCAGGGGAAAAAGTGGGTATTTATATCCGGTCGAACCTTTTAACATGTTCTAAAGATAGCCAGAAAAACACAGTAAACAAAGTTAAATAATCCGATCGAATCATCGAGTCCCCAATACAACCCTAGAACACTCAACTCTTGAGTCATAATAAAAATACCCATAAAATATAAATCACAGAAATAGGAATTATTATGCAAAAATGATGACTTATCTCCTCTGTACGGCCGCGGAACCGCGGCCCAAGCAGGGTATTGCAGCGGTTCTGCGGTGGAATGTACGGATTAGGCTGTCGTTTTTCACCACAATTATTATATTTCCCTGCTGAATTTTTCAGGTATTTTTAATTCAGAAAAAACCACAATTTCAGAAAATGTACAGAGAGGGTTAAAAATTAGGGTTTCGGGTTCGATCGGGTTTCTAACTTCGTCTACGCATCGCCTAAGGCTCTAGCTAGGCTCTGATACCACTGTAGGGTTCCTAGGCACACACTAGAGGTTCTACAACTGATCAACCATGTCTAATTCAAAATTTTATGTGTGCAAAAGAACCCTAATATAGATCGTTAACTAGAGGTAAGGCGAAAAACGATATAAGTTAACAACTTAACTAAGAGTGAACGGAAAATACAAGCTTTGTAGATCCGGTCCTCCACCTCCATAGCTCCGTGTTGACGTCCCTCCGCTGCGATCATCAGATCCCGGACTCTATCGATGGTTTCGTCGAAGAAATGATCGGGCTAGGTCGTCGACTCCGATGCCGAAGATGATCTAAGTCGAGGCGACTCTAACTCGAGCTCCAACTTCACCAAGTCATGAAACTTATGAAGAAAACACCCTATACTACATGGCAAGTGGTAGAGGATGAAGAAATAGGAAGTGGGTTCACTTTGGATTTTTATTTCTCACTTGGAATCATCACTTGATCATTTTCAAGCAAATGTTTTCTTTTTCTCTTGAAGAAGAAGAAGAAGAAGAAGAAGAAAAAGAATATATATATTATGATTAATAATAAAATCAATTGATCTTATCATAATGCAACCTTGGGTTAGTTTAACAAGTGTAGAGAATAAACTAGGGTTTAGGTAAATGGTTAGGGTTAAGGCAAAAGACAAAATGGTAGACTTATTTAAAGCTTCATGAAGCTTCAACAACAAAACAAACTAAACCACCATTTCATTTTTTCCCAAAATGAATAAACAAATAAATGATTAAGAAAAGATAACAAAACCCTAACCATTCACTTAAACATGGTTTAAAGTAAACATACACCCAAGTTTGCATGTATCATCAAACATGATACAAACTAGTGCACAAAAATATATCATATATATAATGTACACAATCAAGTGAGAAAATCCATCTTAAGTGAACAAATACTAGTTAATGTAAAGTAATATATCAAATATATAATTATACATCAAATCATTAAATCAACACTTGATTTAATGATCCGGTCATATCGCATATAACTGACTAATATCAAGTGTATCAATGTATCGAATCAACACTTGATTCGGTAACCCGGCTATATCATATATAACCGTCCGATGATACAAATCGCGAGAATAGAATCCAGTATCTCATACTGGCATTATTCTCGGTCCCGCACATATCTCATATGCGCTCCTATTTCGTTTCGCCTGAGCCAGGAAACCTCTGTGTAGGACTCTAAAGACTCGTCAATACGCCGGCAGCAGGTGATGATCATATCAAACACCCACAAGCCGCAAGCGGTCTGCTAAACGTAGCGGCCACCCGGGTATTGAGCGATCAGAAAATCAACGAGCAAGCCCGCTCACACTCCTGTGAATCCAACCAGTAACACTTAACGTACAGTCCGGTCTGTTCGTCTGATATGTCGCATATCTCGCCTAGGGGTGGTAAATGTCAGACCCCAGTAGCTCGATAAGTCATGCCGATGTAAGGTTCATAACAATCATGAAACTACTGATAACTCTTACCAGTATATCACTGCAACCCTGGCCAGGGATTTCCAGTTATGGCCAGTCGTGCATAGTGCAACATCAACCCCCAATACCGGGAGAGACGAATCCCCTCCTATCGCTCATTGCCTCCATGTGAATCGGGACTTTACCCAAAAACCACCTGTTTGCACGACTCAGTAGAGCCTGGTAGGGTGGAAATCAAAGCACAGTGGGAGACACACAAGACTCTATGACGATCTCGGGTCAACAGACTAAGCTGTACCAGTGTCACCGGAGAACTGCCATCTGACGTGAGGTATAATACCATCTGAGAGTTCTCGGCGAGTCCGTTCAGTATACCCAGTCATCACTGAGCACCCGCATACCATCTCTGATGTCAAACACCAATGGATATGGGATCATCCATCGCCCATCACATGGGTCGAGAAGATATACGCTAGTCTACTCTGGAATATCGATGCCCCGTCTCGATATTCCTACGACTAGGAACAATGAAGGATGTACTCATGGACTACCCAGGCCCCAGTAGTATGATCTACATCATAGTCCTGGAAGTCGAGTACACATTCTAAGGGCTTTATCAACATGTAACAGAGAGACAACAAGTATACATGTTAAAATAAAGAGCAACTAGATAGCGTACTATCATGTCGAGCAAGAAAGTCCTACCTATATATGTCCCAGCATCCACTACAATATACATCCTATGTACAGTAATGGCCTCTAGGGCATACATATAACTAACATCTATTGATAGTAGTTCGTAAGGATCCGAGAGAAAGATTTTTCTTTGGAATTAAGGATGACGGATAACAAGATAAATAGTATAAAGTTTGAGGTGGAGAAATTTAATGGGAAACAAAACTTCTTGATGTGGCAGAAAAGGTTAAAAGCACTCAAGTGTGAGGAAGGGCGACCTCGGTAGGAGAGTCGCAACAGTTTCTCAGTTCTGGTTAAAAACTGTGACAGCACCAGTTTCACAATTCTGGAGAACAACTACGGATACAAGATGAAGACAACAAATTTTCAAGGTTCTATTTAGATTTAAACTAAGTTTGAGATTGTTGAGATTGGTTTAAATTTAAATGGTTAGTTATTGTAGATAGAATTAAGATAAATTTCTTATTTAAATATAAGATTTAGATAAGAGAAAATATTCTTATAGATAAATCTCTTATTTTAGTATAGATTTATATTTATATTTATATTTAAATAAGAGATAATATTTCATTAGATAAGGATAAAGGACATTTATGTTAATCCTAATCCAAGTCTATAAAAAGGAAGGTGCTCTCATAAAAAAAATATCGACTTGGACTCCATAAGGGATCAAGGCGGTCATTAAGAGAGATCGACTTGATTATAAGGTTTAAGGGAGGCGAGAGACGACTCCATAAGGGATAAGGCGGTCATTAAGTGATATCGACTTGATCATAAGGTTCAAGGGAGACGAGAGACGAATCCATAAGAGATCAAGACAGTCATTAAGTGATATCGACTTTGATCATAAGGTTCAAGTGAGGCAAGAGACGACTCCATAAGGGATCAAGGCGGTCATTAAGGGAACGACTTGATCATAAGGTTCAAGGGAGGCGGGACACGACTCCATAAGGGATCAAGGCAGCCATTAAGGGATAATTTTGATCATAAAGTTTAAAAGAGACGAAACGGCGGCTCCATAAGGGATCAAAATAATCATAAGAAGAATTTATAGAAGAATGAGATCTCGTTGAAGATCATAAGGAGAGCGTTTTTTGTAATCTTTTGTATGGTGTTTTTTCCTCAAATTCTAATAAAGTTCTCCCTTCCCCCCTCAATCTATTGTGTTATTTAATTATTTCGGTTTGCATTTAGTTGTTTTGTTATTCGTCTACAAAGGGATCTAGGTTTATAGATCCGTAAGGTTTTCCGCCGCGTTACCGATTGTTCCTATGGTCTCTTCAACAATTGGTATCAGAGCTACGTTCTGTAGTTTTGTAATTTAAATTTACGGTGGATGACGACGCTTGTGTCCGCTCTCCATCTTCTTAGATTGTGATTCTATTGATAGTAGTCTGTTCAGTCGAAAATATTGCACATTTGATATAACATTTTTCTTACTTTTCTTAAATATTTAAAAGTGTTTATTATAAATATAGAACATATTTGGGTTTATCTGCAAAATACTCTTTACCATATGTTTATATATTATACTTAATATTATGAAGGAAAATATATGCATATTATATTCATATAATATTTTAGTAATTAAAATATGCATATCATATCAAATAATCTTAATCAAATTTCTTAAAGATTTATTACTATATAAAATGATTAAGATTATATCTCTAATATAACAAATATTACTAATATTATTCATGGAGATATTGTGCAGATTTAGCTCAGGTCAAGAAATCGAGATATTCAAGATGTCAGGATAGAAAATCTGCCAATAAAATCGTAGAATCAATACTAGCAGAGACTCAGAGAAGATATGAAAAATCAAGACATCTTAAAAATCTCCACGTGTCAACATGATGCCACAGCAGAAAACCCAAACCCTAATTCCACCAAAGCGCGGCGCTTCCTCAGCCAAAATGCCATATATGTGGCGGATCCGCGGCCCCTTTGTGGCTGTTGGATCTGAGATTTTTGGTGGGTGATCGTGATTGCATATCTTAACCTATGAGATCTAGGATTTCTGATTTGAGGGCTATATAAAGGACCGAGGGCTAAAGTTAAAACTCATCACCTTTTACACGAAGCAAATCACCGTAAAAAAATAAGAGATCCACGACAGGTTCGCGATTCGACGTAATAGAGCGACGTGAAAATCGACGGAGCAAATATTTCCCATGAGGCAGAGTTCGAGAGCAACTTCTTCCTCTTGTAATCTAAATTCGAAGGATTTGTACTTATAACGTTGATTAATAAAGCTAGATCATTTGTTTAATTATTTTGTATTTATTTTCTGTATTTATATTATGATCTTTATCCCTTCTTTATCTTCTATCTCAGCCATGCATGAGTAATTCCTAGCTTGCTAGGATTCATAAGATTAGGGTAGATCAATGGATGAAAAAACATTTTAACTTCTTTTACATCTTATGAAGTTTATAAACTTTAGCAAAAGAATCGTTAACATCCTTATCGGGCACGCTACCAATTTATTGATAGTCTCGACCGCGATTTAAGATTAGATTAACAATTATTTTGTTAAGGGCTAGATATGAATAGAGATCAATGAAAGGACAAGGGTCAATAGTAGGGAAACCCTAGTTTCTTCCAAGAACCCTAATTTTCATTCATCAATATCAATCTAGTTTTAAATCTATCAAAATATATAATGAGTCATCTTTAATTAATCATCCATTACTATTAAATTCTAATGAACCCTACAAGCCCTCTTCTTATATATTCTACATCCGTGTTCAACATAGATCTAGAACCACTCTCCCCTATTTTTAATCAACTCGTCTAAAGCAAGATTAAAAGTTCCACGCATCCCTGGGGACGACCCGTACTCATCTCGGCTAGCTACACGCAACACCGTTATTGATTGCGGTTATTACTACAAACATTCTTTCATATCAATCAAATGGCGTCGTTACCGGGGATACATGCGTAATTTTTTTCTTACTATTCGGGTTGAATTCTTATTCGATCTTTATCATAAAAATAAAAATCAAAACCACAGCTTGCATATTTAACGAATATTGTACGCATTTTGTAAGGGTATCTGGAGTCACTGGAACGAGGAATTTGAGATTCAGAGACTTTCAGAGAGGACCAGAGGAGTAAAAGAGGCTACTGTAGAAAAATTGTCAAAAGATCCCTCAATTTCGCAGCGGAACCGTGGCAAAAAGATGGTTTTGGTGGTGGAACCGCGGCGGCGTGGGAGAATTGGAGTGCCAAACCCCTCTGGTATCTTCTTCATATCTTTCTCTTTTCTCTGAGATCCAATAATTTGATTTTTCTGCAGAATTCTTTGCAAAATATCGCCGCTCAAAAATCTTTTTGCTTGTTTTGAAATTGGTTTGTTTGTGCATATTTTAATACGGACTTTAAGGGGCAAGACCAAAATTCAGATTAGGTGGGAATTTAATCATCCTTCCTAGGCCCCACAAATCACAAAACGAGCATCCGCATAACCCTACATAAATTAAAAAAATATCTAGACCAAGACTCTAAGGACCGTCGAGCTCAATTAGGACAGAGAAGGGTCGTGGGTAATTTATCACTTATCCGCATTTTCTTTTGTGGTGTTTAGGCAAGTGTGACTAAGGTAAGTGGTTACTTAATTAGGTCATCTATTTTCGGTGATTCGTATAGAGGATACCTCCTACTTATCTGGCACTTACCTGGCCACAAGAGTAATAAAGAGGTGGTAGATGATTGATCCTGCGACTTGTCCTTTGGAAGTCTAGGAGCGGTCTAGTGACTTGACCTAGGTGACCTTAGTTCTAGAATTGATTGTGCATTTTTTGTGTGGTTTGTCTCACGTCTGGCACTTTTTCAAAACAAACCATTTTAAATAGTTCTCACACACGCTGCCACTTGCGCTAAACCCGTTTAGTGCATGATCGGCTGGACACGGGATTCTAGTGCCCATCTTGTCTGCGTTTCTGCTATCGACTCCGAAGTCGGTACTTCTTCATCTTCTTTTTCTCTTCCACCCACCACATCGACCAAGATGGACGGTTCTCCATTAGATTATAACACCACCCTGCCACCACTCGTAGGTGCACAAAATCCACCGTGCATCTCTCTCCAAGAAAGATGCTACCTGATACGCGGTCCTCTTCCTACTTGTCAATCTATTCCATCAGCCAATGAGGATAATTTTGAAATTAAACCCCACTTCATCAATCTGTTGCCCAAATTTCACGGGCTTGAGTCTTAAGAGCACACGTTTTTATAACCAAATTCGAAAATGTATGCGTAATGATGGACACTTCACAACTTTCAGTGGATTCTATGAGATTACGTCTTCTCCCTTTTATCTTGTGCGATCTAGCAGAAAAATGGCTTTATAACACTACCGCACACTCTATTGCCAATTGGGATGAATTCGTTATAGCATTTCTTAAGAAATTTTATCCCAATCATAAGACCGCCCGTATTCGAAACGAGATTAACCAGTTTACCCAGCTTCCTAATGAACCATTTTGGAAATGCTTTGAACAGTTTAAAGATCTGCTAGTCCAATGCCCTCATCACGGAATTAATATATTGGACCTTTTCCTAATTATATATGAGGGCGTTAATCCTGCGACAAAACAGATACTTGAAACCATTTGTCAATGTCATTTCATGTCTAAAGACGATGGTGAACCCTGGCAATTCCTGGAAGATCTCGCTGAATAAACTTTATAGTGGGAAAGCGTTAGACCAACATCGTTTAGGAGAGGTATCCATCACCTCGACGTTTCTATCACAGTGAAAACCGAAATGGCCGCGATGCAAAAGAAACTCGACGGTATCGAAAACAAATTCTCATCTGCCTCCCTAAACCAAGTTACGCTTCCCAAAACCGTGTGTGGTTGCTGTTCCGACCCATCATATTTAACGGAAGAATGTCCTTTGATTCCACCGTTTCAAGGTCAAGAACAAATTAATGCTACTTTTCAGTAACGACCTAGAAATGATTCTTATTCTTTCACATACAACCAGGGATGGAGAAATCATCCTAATTTTGCTTGGAACCAAAACCAACCTCAAAATCAAAACTAGTTCCCAAGAAACTATCAAAGACCTCCTCCACAGCAACAGCAACCACCGCAATCGAGTCAGCACCCTTTTCAATCGCAACCTTTTCAAAATCCGGCCAACAATTCTACACCTTATAATAATTCTTTCCAAACGGCCGGTACCGAAAACTCCTCTGCACTCGAACGAAGCTTGGATACATTTATTAAACATTCCACGCAAACGGCGGCTGATTTAAAGTCTTCTATCCAAACGTTAATGTAGAACACCGCCTCCCACGGTGAAAATATAAAATCGATAGAAACACAACTCGCACTGTTAAATGCCGCAATGAGTGAGAGAGAGAGTGATAGAGGGAAACCTCCATCTCAAGCTCTACCAAATCCTGGCCACTCACAAAGTCATAATGTGTGTGCCGTAACCATGTTGAGATCGGGAAGAGTGCTAAACAACCAAGTGGATGAACATGTTGATGGCGTTGATGTCAATGATATTAATGATACACCGGCTTCTAGTTCTACTCCTACTTCATCTAGTCCACCACCTTTTTCCGAGCCTATTCTCCGTTTTCCCCTAAGCTCGAACCCTCAGCCCACTTTCTCGAGTCAACCTAAAACGATCCTAACTCCAATTTTGGGATCCATTCCATCCCCACAATCTTCTCCAATGTTGGACCTAACCCTTATTGATAAAACTCCTTATCCAAACATGTTAAGGGGCAACAGACCAAGTCCATAAATGGAGAAGATTGTGGAAAATTTTAAGCAAGATAACATAAATATTCCTCTTTTAGATGCTATTCAACAAGTTCCGTCTTATGCGAAAATCCTAAAGGACTTGTGCACTAGGAAGAGAAAAATTCAAATGCCTAAAAAAGTTTTCCTTGCGAATAATGTAAGCACTGCTTTTACACAACAACTATCCAAGAAACGAAAGTACTCCAGAAGTCATACCATATCTATTTCTATTGGGGGTAAAAATATCAATCGTGCTCTACTCGATTTAGGTGCTAGTGTTAACTTGCTTCCATATTCTGTCTATAAGCAATTAGGGATCGGAGAGTTAAAACCGGCGTACTGCACTCTTCAGATGGCCGATTGATCTATCAGCCAACCTAGGAGTGAGCTAGAGGATGTGTTAATCAAAGTCGGGGAATTTATATTCCCTGTGGATTTTATCGTTATAGATACACAGCCTGTGACGAACCCACGAAACCAAATTCCGGTGATTTTAGGTCGACCTTTCCTAGCGACTTCCAACGCAATAATCAATTGTCGAAATGGTTCTATGACCCTATCCTTCGGGAAGATGTCAATTGAGCTTAACATTTACAGGTTGGGAAGTGAACCCTCCGAACTCTATACTCAAGTATGTTTTGTCGAAAGAATGGATTTCGACAGTAGCGAATTTGAACAGCTTCACGATACTAATATTGACCCCGCTAGTTGTAACAACTCCATTTTTAATGTACAAAAAATTGATTTAAATTCAATGTATATTTGGAGTATTTATTGTTGCTGATATCTCTTTAAGTATTTATTTCACTCCATAATTACAAGAAGGAGCTTGTAGCTCATTAGTAATACCTTGCACTGCTGAATCAAGCCACCAGAGTTCAAATCCCATGCCCCATATTATTTTTAATATTATTTTGTTTTTAATTTTTTAGAATACCAACAGTTACACGTGCGTTTCTCACAAATTTCCTTCTACACATGAAAAGTTAGATGCACCAGAAGCCACACCCGACGACCCCACAGCCCCCGACCACCTGACTCGGCCCGACTCGGCCGAGTCGGCCGGCGGACCGGCAGACTCAGGCCGGCGCCGCCGGCCGGACTCGGCCGGACGGCCGAGTCCCCAACATCGAAGTTGGACATCTTTGCTTGGTCAACCCCCCTGCACACTTTAAATTTTTAGATCGGTCACAGAGAGCCCAATAACCCCCATTTACTCCATTTTTTAAAATGATTTTTATATAATTTTTACATTTTTTAAAATTAAAAACCCTAATCCTATAAATACACCCCCTACCCTCTACCCTCTCATCCTAAATTTCTGAGTCCACTCTCTCAAAAATCCAAGAGAACTTTGGTACTTTGGAAACGAGCGAAAAGCGAAGCGCTGACGAAATCGACGGCGAAATTCCGGTGATCGTGCTAGGAACTCTCAACGACGAATCGACGCACCGGCAAACCCTCTACTTCCCTCTCACTCTCTAGTGTTGTCCAAACCCGTAAGTCCCCCTTTTCCATCTTTCTTTTCTTTCATAAAAATACGAATTTACAAACCCGACGGAATCGGAACAAATCCGATTTCCGATTCGGTTTTCTATAAAATCTCACTTCTCACCAATACATTCATGCTTAAACATCTCTATGTTTACTATTAATCACTTAACAAATAATTTGAACAAGTTTCCTCACATGAAATGATAGCTTTTGCAATATATCGTATTTTTCCACATAAATACCACAATATTTCGTTTTCACATTTAACCCCCTTAACATTGCTAAACCTTAAAGTAGATCACGAGGTAATGACATACCTCCTCACACACTCATATGCAACCATAACACGCTACCTTGAAAACTTAGAATACGATAAAACAAGATTTTACATTTAAATACCATTTTCTTAATAAAACCTTTTCTAAAACTTTTAGGTTTGATACACTTTTAAAACAAATATCTTTTAATAGGAAAATACGATAAGTTGTGGACATCGATCATTTATCTAAACTTGACTTTGTGGTGTCTAGGCTAGGCAAGTGAGCAAAGATAACTTTAAAAGGCCCGTCTCACGATTCGTGAGCGGATCCCGCCATCCTCACTTGTACTTACCTGGCCACAATTGGCGGTGAAGAGGCGATTTGAGACTTCTAACGACTTGTCGTTTAGACCATTTAAAAATAGGCTAGTTGGCGTAGGAAACCTTAGAATCTAAAATACGGAAAATTTACACCTTTGCAAATAAATACCATTTACTTTATAAAACCGTTTTCTAAAGGATTAGTATTTATAAAATCTTTGCAAAGCGCCACTACAACCCACCTTTGGGGAACCCGTTAGGAATAGTACGGTTTATCGTGCACCCTCGGGCTTAGTAGTCAAGATTCAGACCTCCGCAAGGAGCATTCTGTCTCGAAAGGTTTACAATACGACATCTTAAGAAAATGATATTTCTTTTAGAATATAAAATATTTATTGAAATTATTTTTGTATAAATATATGTATATTATCATCAAAAGATCTATTTTGTTATAATATAAATATCCCACTTTTTCTAAATAATCACAAGACTAGATTTTACATTAAAATACCATGAATTTCAAATAAATCAATATTACAGATAAATACCTTTATTTATGTAATTAGGATATTTTCACTAGAAATATCATAAAATAAAATTACACTCATCATAACTATAAAGACGAATAATAAATACTTGGGGTGTATCTTGAAAACTATACAAAAGTATTTTTACATAAAACCCCCTCAAGTTTTATAAATTACCCTAAGAACCCTAGTAAATATAGGCCTTCGATTTACATTTCTTCTGTCCGACTCGGGTTTGAGTCTGATCATAATCTGACTTGAATATGATTTAAGTACAATATAAATCAATAATATTCCAACTCAATATGAACACATGAATCTCAGAATCCAGTTATCAATCTATACAACTTGACTGAATCAAACCATGGATATACATCCATTATCCAGTTATTCCATTTACCTGATTATGCAGTTACAATCTGTTTACTGATTCATGGTTTTGGTCAGTCATCCAACTTATACAATACAATACAACAATACAATCAAAACACTACGGGGTTTAAGGGGTAGATTGGTGCGGAAGGTGTTAAAAGTGGCACGAGACGGTAAGATTAAGACACCTAACCTATATTCCGTTGCTGTTGTACTGTGACTTAACGGTTTCTTGTACATTCCGTTTACCCTGGTCTCTAGCATACTGAGACCCCTCTCGTATACACTGGCATCCTTCCGTACCAAGTTACAAACAACAGCGTGAACACAATATTCTATAATATTATACTTTAGAAGATACCTATTATTCTGTCTTTTCTAATTCTTTCCTATCTTTGGGACTTACCGAGCGACCTGTTCGCTGACGACATTCTATTTCTTTCTTCTTTGAATGTCGTCAGGTGTTTTGGACCCGTCAGAGATTGAGCCCACCGGTGAAGACTTGGATCAGTTCCACGAAGACCCCGAGCTCTAGACATTGTACCTTGTTCTATTCAGTATTTTTCAGTTACTGTTATGCCATTTTTTAGGCATCGCTTTTATTCCAGATGTATTTACTTTTCATGCATTGTACAAAAGAATGTTGTTAATAAAGTTGATGTTTTTTTATGTCTCTTATCTCTTATGATTTATCTTTATATTGCTTAGATACGCTTAGCGTATTTACTTCACAGTAAATACGTAGCGGACCTCGTCGCGTCCCCTTCGCCGTACACCGAGAAACGGGACGTGACAGGTTTTGTTGGTGGCTCATGCAGGTCAGAGCTGTATAGAACCATACTATGCAGTTCTGTTCTGTGTGAACAACCTAAGTAATATAACACAAGAACCAGCAACTAAAACATTCTTTACAATTCATGTTTCTTGAATCTTACAAATTTCTATTCTTTGAATCTTATCATTTCATATATTTGAATTTGTCCTAACCCAAATTTTTCTTCAAGGTTATGGATTCCCCGAACAACACCAGCACCAATGTCAACAACACACCTCCAGCACTACCTCTCACACCAGCTGTTCCTGCGCCACCTACCGAGCAAACAATGCTACTTGAGGCGATCCGCAGCCTTCTTGAGGGACAGCAAAAACTCCTGAACCATCCTGAGACCGACGCACCGGGGGTAAAACAATTCAGGGCTTTACATCCCAAGCAGTTCTCTGGAAAAGGAAGCCTTCTTGAAGCTGAAGAATGGGCACAAAGCATAGAAGATGATCTGGCAGCAGCACAAGTGCCAGACATAGCTTGGGTCCGTGTGGCGAAACTACAGCTCACGGACAATGCTCGCAACTGGTGGAAGGCGGAAGAAAGCCGTCTGGTACAGCCTATTGAATGGAAGACTTTTCGCGAGAAGTTCGACGCGAAATACTTCCCAGTGACTACCAGGTTTGCCATGGAGCAACAGTTCATTCATCTACAACAGGGTTCGATATGGGACAAATCAGTAGATGATTACGACGCTGAATTCACCATGCTAAGCCGGTAAGATATGTCACAACAGTTCAATTTTTAAATCTCACATACTACACAGCTAACACAATCCTTAAACAGATTCGCGGTACACTTGATACCGACGGACGAGATCAGAGCCCGTCGCTTTCAACAAGGTCTGGACACGGAGATTCAGACTGCTCTAGCTACGGGAAAATTTCTGACTCATGAGGATGCTCTGGAAGCTTCCCGCAGTTATGAGGCAGTGATAAAAGCAAGGGGCAGACCTCAGTCTGCAGGAGTCAAGCGCCCTGCCAACCAGATGGCAGGTGGAGCCTCGTCCAGGCCACCTTTCGTGCCAAGGCGACCCGGAGTACCGAACCATCGTCCCAGCCCAGCCTTTTGCACTTACTGCAAGAGAACTGGACATATGATGAAAGACTTCCATCGAGCCAACCGTCTTTGCTTAGTCTGCGGCTCAGCTACTCATGATATTGGGTCTTGTCCCCAAAGACAAAACCCAGTTGCTGCACCCAGGCCAGCAATTACCTATCCGCAGCGACCAGCACCTGCTCCAAGACCTGCACTACCTGCACCACCCATAGGACCACAAGCTGCACCACCTCCTCGTCAGTTCCATCAAGCTCAAAGGAACATTCCGAGGAATGCTCCTCAGGCCAGGAGGAATGTACCAAGGCGCCAGGCTTTCACGATGTCCGTGGAAGAAGCTGAGGCCACTGGCCAAGTCATCTGTCACGCCCCGCTTCCCAGTGTACGGCGAAGTGGACGTGACGAGGCCCGCTACGTATGTACTCAGAAGTACATACGCTAAGCGTAACTAAGCAATATAAAATGAATCACAAGAGACGAGTAATAGAAATAACAGCAACTTTTATTAATAACATTCTTTATACAATGCATGAAATGAAAATACATCTGAAATGAAAAAAGCAATGCCTAAACAGTGGCATAACAATAAAAGGAAATACTGGAAAGAACAAGATACAATGTCTAGAGCTCTGGGTCTTCCTGGAACTGCTCCAAATCTTCACTTGTGGGCTCGGTCTCAACTTGGTCCAACGCACCTGACGACATTCAAAGAAGAGAGAAATAGAATGTCGTCAGCGAACAGGTCGCTCGGTAAGTCCCAAAGAAGAATGAAGAATGAGAGTGACAGAGTATAGTATTTTCTAAAGTATTGTATTGTAGAATATTATGAAATATTGTTTAACGTAATTGTTTGTAGCTTGGTACAGGAGGATGCCAGTGTATACGAGGGGAGTCTCTATATGCCAGAGACTAAGGGCACGTATAGTACAAGGAACCGTTTATGCCACGGTACAACAGCAACGGAATATAGGTTATGTGTCTTAATCTGACCACCTCATTCCACTTTTAACATCTTCCGTACCAATCTACCCTTTTAAACCCCGCGATGTCATGTTTGTATTGTTATCTTATAAACTTGTAATGATTGCTTGATTGACTTGATTAACTGATTGACTTACCGAAACCATGATATCAGGAAACGGTTATAACCGTAGAGTCATGTAAATGGAAAACTGGAAACTTGTAAAAAGAATATCCATGGTTCGGTTCAGTCAGACAGATTGTTAACTGATTCTGGGATTCATGTATTCAAGTTGTGTTGGAATATAATTGAAATATAGATTGACTTGAAATATATTCAAGTCAGAATTAGTCAGACTCTAACCCGAGTCCGACTAAAAGAAATATAATTTGAAGTTCAATATTAGCTAGGGGCCTTATTGTAATTTGTGAAACTTGAGGGGGTTTTATGTAAAAATACTTTTGTATAGTTTTCCAAATACACCTCAAGTATTTAATAATCGTCTTTATTGTTATAATGAATGTGAATTTTATTTGTGTTATTCTAGTGAATATATCCTAATAAAAGTATTAATTGTTTATTTAAAATTCGTGTTATTTTAATGTAACTTTTAATCTTTGAATTTTAGGAAAAAGTGGAAATTTTATATTATAACAAAATAAATGTTTAAATGATAATTATATATAATTAAACACATAAATAATTTTTAAATGAATATTTTATTTACAAAAATATCACTTTCTTTAAATATCGTATTTTAAACCTTTCGAGACCGAATGCTCCTTGCGGAGGTCTGAATCTCGCACTACTAGCCTGCGGGTGCACGATGAACCGTGCTATCCCTAACAGGTTCCCCAAAGATGGGTTGTAATGGCACTTTGCTCAGGTTTTTATAAATACTTTTAATTTAGGGAAAAGGTTTTCTAAATATAGGGTATTTATTTGTAAAAGTATATAGTTCTCCATATTTTAGTTGTTAGGGTTTCCTAGACCATCTAACATATATTCTATGGTCTAAACGATGAGTCATTAGAAGCCTCAAATCGCCTCTTCACCGTCGAATGCAGCCAGGTAAGTGCCAGGTAAGTGGGAAGGAACCACAGTCGTGGGCCTAATTAAAAACCACTAGCCTTAGACACACTTGTCTAGACCCACAAGACAGTTTAGATAAACGATCGATGTCCATGACCAATCGTGCTTTCATTTTATATAAGTTTTATTTAGAAAAGTTTACAATTTAAAGGTTAAACTAAAAGTTATAAAGGTTATGGTATTTTAGTGAAAAAGTCCTATAATATCGTATTCTGTATTTTTGTTATTTATCAATTAGGGTTATAATGAGTGTGTGTAAGGGTAGGTCATTACCCCGTGACTTATATTAAGTTTTGGTGAAGTTTCAAGGTGAAATAAGCTATGTTAAACTTAAGGGTATTAAGGTGCAAGAATACGGTATTCATAAACGTTATCATTTCATGTGTGAAATTTCATCCAAATTGAATGAAACAAGTTTTGTTATCAAAATAAACATGATTAAGAGTGAGGGATCTAATTAGAACATTAAAATTGAACTTGATGGTATTTTTATGCAAGAAATACGGTTTTGTAAAGAAATTATCATTTCATGTGGAAAAGTGTGATTAAATTTGATTTAAGGGTGATTAATAGTCAACATGCAATAGGGTTGATAATATGTATTAGGTGACAAGTGGAATTTTAAAGAAAAACCGGATCGGGAATCGGTTTGTCCGATTTCCGTCGGTTCCAAAAAGTCGTATTTTACAATTATAGAAAAGAAAGATAGAAGGTTGGGACTTACGGGTTTAGACAAGCTAAGCGTTCTAAAAGGTGTAGTGGTTGCCGATTCGTTGGAAACGTCACGTCGGTCTTGATCCGGTCGCCGGAATCCGTCGTCGGTTTCGGCAGCGCTTCGCTTCTCGCTCTTTGCACCAAGTTCTCAAGAGTTTTAGAGAGTATGCTTAGAGTTGTGAGGGGAAAAGGTAGAGGGTAGGGGCCTTTATATAGGGTTAGGCTAGGGTTAGGGTTAGGGTGATGAAAAGTTAAAAAAATAAAAATGTGATAAAATGTAATAAAAATGTATTAAAAGTGGAGTAATTGGGGGTTTTAAAGAGCTCTGGAAGTGGTATGAGGCTGAAACTTTGGAGGTGCGTAGGGAATACCAAAAGACACAACTTTCATGTTGTGACCATCGCCGGAATCGGCCGAATCGGAGGTGACTCGGCCGTGACTCGGTCGGATCACTGAGTCGGCCGAGTCAAGGCCGAGTTGGCCGATTCCCGACCGAGTCCGGTGACCTGGATCTCCCCGGAGGTTCATCTACCCTCTGCAAGTGTTACATCTTTGGGTGTAGTGGGGTTTTTGTGAGATGTGCACGTGTAAACTCTTGGTATTCTAAAGGTTTTTAAAAAAAATCAATAATAAAAATAATGTGGGGTATGGGATTCGAACTCTGGTGGCTTAGTTCAGCAGTGCAAGGTATTACCAATGAGCTACAAGCTCTTTCTTGTAATTATTGTAAAGAGATAGATACTTAAAGTGTTATCAGCAACATTAATACTCCAAGTATACTTCAATTTTAAATCAAATTTTGGTATACAAAAATTGGAGTTGTTACATCATCACTGGTAAACTTTTCTTTTCTAACTTTGTTTTTCTATCCTGCTACTTAGCTACATATTTTTCTATACCTAAAACATATCCCACATACCTTAGGTACAATCTTAGTATCCTCAATCTTTGCACTAGCACTGTTTGATACTGGAGCATCACACTGCTTTATGTCGCAACGGTTTGTCCGAACCCATGCGATTCCAGTCTCACCGCTTGTATCCAGCTGGAATGTCAGTTCAGGAAATGGCGTTCTAAAGGCAACTATGGGATACCGTTTGTGTCCAGTCGTCGTCTGCAGCAGAGAGTTTTATACTGACTTCAAAGTGCTGGACATACCGAATTTCGATGTGGTTCTAGGAATGGATTGCTTGGAACTTTTTATGCTACCATAGACTGTCGTCAAAGGAGAGTAGTATTCGAGATTCCAGACCATCCAGTCTTCTATTTCAAAAGCGGAGACCGTACACTGGAGCCAAGTACCTACAAAGCGAAGCCAAGAGAAGCAGTAGTTGCAGCATCTCAAGCGGAGGAAGAATCGGGACCAGATGTAGTTCGAGAGTTCGACGATGTATTTCCTGACGATATATCAGGTTTGCCTCCCGATCGAGCTCTTGAATTCAGTATTGATTTAGTACCAGGAGCACAACCGGTGATCAAAGTACCCTATCGTTTAAGTCCGGAAGGTTTGAAGGAAGTCCGAACACAGTGGACGAATTACTGGCGAAAGGATGGATTCGTCCCAGCACTTCAAGTTGGGGATCACCTGTACTACTTGTGAAGAAGAAGGAAGGTTCATACAGAATGTGCATCGATTACAGAGCCTTGAACGAAGTCACTATAAAGAACAAGTATCCACTCCCGCACATCGATGATTTATTCGATCAGTTAAGTGGATCCTGTGTTTTCTCTAAATTAGATCTTCGTTCAGGTTATCATCAAGTGAAGGTCAAGAAAGCTGATATTCACAAAACAGCTTTCAGAACTCGTTATGGACATTACAAATTTCCAGTGATGCCATTTGGAGTGACCAACGCACCCGCAATATTCATGAACCTAATGAATCAAGTTTTCCGGGAGTACTTAGACATATTTGTTGTCATCTTCATCGACGACATCCTGGTGTATTCTAAGAGTCGGAAAGAACATGCAGAGCACCTACGAATTATCCTAGAAACTCTTCGACAACATCAACTTTATGCCAAGTACAGCAAGTGCGAGTTTTGGTTAAAAGAAGTTGGTTTTCTTGGACATATCGTATCAGGAAAAGGAATCTCTGTGGATCCAGCGAAAGTTTCAGCAGTTGGCGAATGGCCTACACCAAAGTCAGTGAAGGATATTCGAAGTTTCTTGGGTTTAGCTGGATATTACAGAAGGTTCATTGAAGGATTTTCGAAGATAGCAACGGCCCTGACCAAGCTCACACGTAAAGATGAAGAATTTGTGTGGTCAGAAGCATGTGAACAAGCTTTCGTAGAACTCAAGTCAAGGTTGACATCAGCACCTATTCTTGTCATACCGGATCGATCTGGAGGATTCGAAGTGCATTGCGATGCATCCGGTAAGGGATTAGGATGTGTTCTATATCAGCACAGTAAGGTTGTGGCTTATGCTTCAAGACAGCTGAAGATTCATGAGCGCAATTATCCGACGCATGATCTGGAGTTGGTAGCCGTCATCTTTGCTCTCAAGATTTGGCGTCATTACCTACTTGGTGAACGAGTGAACATCTATACAGATCATAAGAGCCTGAAGTACGTGTTTACTCAGAAGGAGTTGAAAATGCGCCAGAGAAGATGGTTAGAACTCATGGCGGACTTTAACATCAACTTGCAATATCACCCAGGGAAGGTGAATGTAGTACCTGATGCTCTTAGTCGCCAACCATTAGTAATGAATCTCACCGCTCAGTGGAAGTTTCAACAAGACTTGCATCAGATGGAGATTGAAGTAGTCATGCCAGGTAATGCTTCAAGTTTGATGAATTTACAAGTTCAATCAACCATTGTCAATCAGATCAAAGCAGCTCAAGAAAGAGATTCTAAGTTGCAAAAGATCAGAGAACAAGTGGAGAATGGACTCAGAACAGACTTCATCATCCATGAAGACGGATCTTTGAGATACGGCAGCAGATTGTGTGTACCAAAAGGTCCTGTTCGGGAAGAGTTAATGAAAGAAGCTTACAGCTCTCCCTATTCAGTACACCCTGGAGGTACCAAAATGTACAAAGATCTACGTCAGAATTATTGGTGGCATGGAATGAAGTGTGAAGTAGCCAGAAGCATCGCAAAATGCTTGGTGTATCAGCAAGTGAAGGCTGAACATCACAGGACTGCTGGATTACTTCAACCATTACCAATCCCAGAATAGAAGTGGCAACACATCACGATGGATTTTGTGACCGTTCTTCTTCGCAGCACAAAGGGTAACGATGCTGTATGGGTCATTATGGATTGACTCACAAAGTCGGCTCACTTCATCCCATTTCAAGTTAGCCAATCAACTGAGACACTAGCAAAGAAGTACATGGAGGTAATAATCTAATTAATATTTAAACTCTTCATAATGTATTATCTCTGATACCCATGAACTCATATAGGAAATTGTGAGACTTCATGGAGTACCGGTCTGCATTGTCTCTGATCGTGACACCAGGTTCCGATCGCAATTTTGGCAGAGTCTACAACCAAGCTTGGGAACAAGTCTGAACTTCAGCACGGCTTATCATCCATAAACAGATGGTCAGTCGGAACGAACTATTTAGATCTTGGAGGATATGCTCGGAGCATGTATGTTAGACTTCAAAGGATCGTGGGAAGACCACCTACATCTTGTAGAGTTTTCGTACAACAACAGCTACCAAGCAAGCATATGAATGGCATCTTTTGCAGCATTGTATGGAAGGAAGTGTCAATCGCCATTAAGTTGAGACGACATCGGAGATAGGGAACTTCCTGGACCAGAGATGATAGTAGCGACTGTTGATGTGGTTCGTACTATCAGGGAAAGGATGCGCATAGCCCAAGATCGACAGAAGCACTGGGCTGATGCAAAGAGACAACACTTGGAGTTCCGGCCAGGAGATCACGTATTCTTGAAGATATCTCCGAACCGCGGAGTGATCCGATTTGGAAGATGGGATAAGCTAAGTCCGAGATATATTAGACCGTTCGACATACTCGAACGAGTCGGTGAAGTGGCATACCGCTTAGCGCTTCCACCTTCATTGGAAGGAGTGCATAATGTGTTCCACATATCCCAACTCAGAAGGTATGTGAGTGACCCCAGCCATGTTCTCGATCATTTCGAGCTCACTATACAACCCGATTTGTCTTGTGAGCAACAGCCTGTGGAGATCCTGGACAGGAAAGTGAAGACACTTCGGAACAAGGAAGTTAACTTGGTTCGAGTGATGTGGAGGAAAGACACTCCAGGAGAGTCCACTTGGGAAAGGGAGGATGAAATGCGTACTAGATATCCACACCTCTTTGTAAACTAGTCCTCAAATAAAAGTTGTAAATTTCGAGGACGAAATTTTTGTAAGGAGGGTAGACTGTAACAACTCCATTTTTAATGTACAAAGAATTGATTTAAATTCAATGTATACTTAGAGTATTTATTGTTGCTGATATCTCTTTAAGTATTTATTTCACTCCATAATTACAAGAAGGAGCTTGTAACTCATTGGTAATACCTTGCACTGCTGAACCAAGCCACCAGAGTTCAAATCTCATGCCCCACATTATTTTTAATATTATTTTGTTTTTGATTTTTTAGAATACCAACAGTTACACGTGCGTTTCTCACAAATTTCCTTCTACACATGAAAAGTTAGATGCACCAGAAGCCACACCCGACGACCCCACAGCCCCCGACCACCTGACTCGGCCCGACTCGGCCGGACGGCCGAGTCCCTAACATCGAAGTTGGGCATCTTTGCTTGGTCAACCCCCTGCACGCATTAAATTTTTAGATCCGTTACAGAGAGCCCATTAACCCCCATTTACTCAATTTTTAATGATTTTTATATAATTTTTACATTTTTTTAATTAAAAACCCTAACCCTAGCCTAACCCTATAAATACACCCCCTACTCTCTACCCTCTCATCCTAAATTTCTGAGTCCACTCTCTCAAAAATTCAAGAGAACTTTGGTACTTTGGAAACGAGCGAAATGCGAAGTGCTGACGAAATCGACGGCGAAATTCCGGTGATCATGTTAGGAACTCTCAACGACGAATCGACGCACCGGAAAACCCTCTACTTCCCTCTCACTCTCTAGTGTTGTCCAAACCCATAAGTCCCCCTTTTCTATCTTTCTTTTCTTTCATAAAAATACGAATTTACAAACCCGACGGAATCGGAACAAATCCGATTTCCAATTCGGTTTTCTATAAAATCTCACTTCTCACCAATACATTCATGCTTAAACATCTCTATGTTGACTATTAATCACTTAACAAATAATTTGAACAAGTTTCCTCACATGAAATGATAGCTTTTGCAATATATCGTATTTTTTCACTTAAATACCACAATGTTTCGTTTTTACATTTAACCCCCTTAACATTGCTAAACCTTAAAGTAGATCACGAGGTAATGACCTACCTCCTCACACGCTCATATGCAACCATAACACGCTACCTTGAAAACTTAGAATACGATAAAACAAGATTTTACATTTAAATACCATTTTCTTAATAAAACCTTTTCAAAAAGTTTTAGGTTTTATACACTTTTAAAACAAATATCTTTTAATAGGAAAATACGATAAGTTGTGGACATCGATCGTTTATCTAAACCTGACTTTGTGGTGTCTATGCTAGACATGTGAGCAAAGGTAACTTTAAAAGGCCCGTTTCACGATTCGTGAGCGGATCCCTCCTTCCTCACTTGTACTTACCTGGCCACAATTGGCGGTGAAGAGGCGATTTGAGACTTCTAACAACTTGTCGTTTAGACCATTTAGAAATAAGCTAGTTGGCGTAGGAAACCCTAGAATCTAAAATACGGAAAATTTACACCTTTGCAAATAAATACCTTTTACTTTATAAAACCGTTTCTTGAAGGATTAGTATTTATAAAATCATTACAAAGCGCCACTACAACCCACCTTTGGGGAATCCGTTAGGGATAGTACGGTTTATCATGCACTCTCGAGCTTAGTAGTGCGAGATTCAGACCTCCGCAAGGAGTATTCGGTCTCGAAAGGTTTAAAATACGATATCTTAAGAAAATGATATTTCTTTTAGAATATAAAATATTTGTTGAAATTAATTTTGTATAAATATATGTATTGTCACGCCCCGCTTCCCAGAGTACGCTAAAATGGGCACGTGACATAGCCAACCATGCTACCTGTGGGTAGGAAGTATCCATCCACAGTCCCATTACGGCTGTAGAGATATCAAAACAAAATAAAACTATCTAAAATATGTCCATAATCCAAGATAACATGAGTCAAGAATAAATAAATGCGGAAGCGAAAGATCCAATACAAAATAATTGGAATGTATGTCCCATAATGCTGGCTCACATCAGGAAATAAATGCAGGAAAGAAAACTAACTACCGCTGACACTCACAGCTCAGCCTGCCGGCTGAAGTACTCCTGCTCGGACTGCGACAGCGGTACAGAATCTGGGCCATGCAAAACCCAGACGTCAGCGCGTCAAGTCATCAAGTAATAACATAATAAACAGGCAATGCGAATATAAACACGAATAAAGCAAGGGTAACAAGAATATGAATCATAGCAGTGCAAGGTAGTGTGCAGTGGGTAAACTGGACTGTTCTATCAGGTTCTCTGTTCTAAAGCCTTTGAAACCAAATTGATGAATCATCAATGTAACTCAATAGTATCCCGTACATACCCGGGACCACGGCCTCAATATTCTCGGGCTGAAGCCGAGACATGCCGCTAGGCACCAAACAAGAATGTGTACACTCAATAGCATCCCGTACATACCCGGAACCACGACCACAATATTCTCGGCTGAAACCGAGACATGCCGCTAGGCACAAAACAGGAATGTGTACACCCAGAACAGGTAGTGAACTGTCGAGTTACAAGTCAGGTTTCACCTTTGATTTCCCTATACCCCCAAGTTATATGTGTAGGTCAAGTCAGGTATCCCGAAATCAAGAAACTAATGCCAACACAGGATCAGGTAAACAGGTTTGTCTGGATAGACAACAGGAACGGTCCATGAGGACTACATGTTAGGTTTGTTGGCATTAGACACAAGATCAGGTAACGGATCAGGTCATGGTACATCAGGTCAAGTCAAGCAGTGTACGGTACCCAGTCGGGTCAATCAATATGCAGGTAGCAAGACAGGTCAAGAAGCAAGCGATATCATAGGTGTACTCATAATCAATTATATAATCAAGCATGGGTATCAACAACATGATATAAGTAATGAATTAAGCAATAGGCAGATTCATTCGATTTGCAATACGGTTATCAATTGTGTCACAGAGATGATTTCAACATTATAAGAATGCAGTAAGACAATTATAGCCGTTTAATCATGTTAACAAGTTTAAGACTCTAGAGGTGCAATAATTTATATAAAGGTTCAATACAGCTATTACAGGTTAAAATGCATACGAGTGTCCGAATGGAACAAAACTATAGAGATAAATGCCATAAGCTATGTCAATATTAAAAATGTGATTAAACAGGTAAATGTGGTTATTAGGTTCAATTGCAAACTGTAGGTTCCAAGTTTAAAGATAAAATAATATATAACAATATTGTACATGAAAATGAGAAATGATCGTACCAAAGTTAAATTTACAGGTTTAGGGTGTCATCAATATGTATGTAAATATTATTTAGCATGTAGCAAGGGGTACTTGCCTCGATGGGTCGCGAATCGGGAAAACGGAACGTTAACCGTCGGCGGGGAAAACTCGCGACGGGCGCACGGTTCACGGATTGAACCCAAACAACGAACGGTGAAGCCACACGGGTTGGGGTACTACGCTGGAACGTTGGGACACGTCGTCGGCATCGTCGTATTCCGGCCAAGAAATGAACAGTGAATGTCAAGACATGTAATCAAGAAGAGAAAAGAAAAACAGAGAAGAAAGGAAGGAGGATCTGAGAAGGGGTGCTCACGATGATCCGTGGGACGGGTGGTGACGGTCGATGGCGTCGACGAACTCCGGCGGACCTCCTGCAGGGACAACGGCGACCAAGAACTGTGAAGAGAAAGAAAGAAAAAGAAGGAAGGAGAAGAAGGAGAGGAGGGGCAGCGATGCTCACCGAGTGCGCACGAAGGTTGGGGACACGGGGACGAGGCCACCGGCGGCGACTCCGACGGCGCAGACGTGTGCAGGGAGGTGTGCAGGTGGCCGCGGCTGGTGCAGGGTGTACGGGAGGAAGGGAGAGGAGGAAGGAAGGTGCAGCGGCTGCGATGAAAGCGAGGAGGCGAGGATGGTGGTGATGTTCGCGTCGGCGTTGGTGCTGCAGCGGCGAGGGAGCCGGTGACTAGGGTTTGCGCGATGGTGGGTTTCAGATGAGGGAAGGAGAAAATATATGCGTGGGGAGAGAGAGAGATATGAGGGAGATAGAGAGAGGGAAACGGGGAAAGAGAGAGAGAGAGAGATAAAAGGTGGGGCCCACGGAAATAAAGAATGTTTGTGATTGGCTGAGGGAATAGATTAGGTTAGGAAAAATATAAATAAAAAGATTTATATGTTCTGAAATATAGTATATAGTTATAAAATCTTCAGACGGTTTATAAAATTAAAATTTGGGATTTCGGCGCAAAGTAAAACATTTCCAAATCGCGCCCGGGTCGGGTCCAAAAATTTGAAATTGAAATAATAGGATTTTAAGCGAGATCCAAAAGTGAAAATGAAGTGTTTTATGACCAAAAAGCATACCCCCAAAACATACACATGTACGTGCACGTAGCCGTCTAAACTCGTCCGTTTCACTGAACGGGACGAGTACACGACGCACGGACGCTACAACGGGGTTAGGGGTGTCAAGCAGGCCAAGATGAATATTTTTAATTTTATTTTAGATGTCATAAATTGTTATATGCAGAAATGAATTTGCTGGGTAAAATTTACAGTAAGTAACAATCAAGCAAGATAAGTGAAATTGGTGCCACACTACATTCAAACGGTAACAGAAATTAGTAGTATTGGGCTCGGGTGTTACATTATACCCAACTACAAAAGAATTTCATCCTTGAAATTCCAAGAATACAAAGACAAAGTAACTACAAGAAAAGATGAGAAAACTTCTGCCGGATTTTATCTTCTCGTTCCCAAGTGAACTCTCCATTCGAGCGATTGCCCCAAGAAACAAGCACAAGAGGGATCACCTTGTTCTTAAGAACCTTTTCCCTTCGATCCACGATTTTAATTGGTTGTTCCTCAAAAGTCAAGTCTTCTCGTACTGTTAGCTCCGAATGATCCAATACGTGCGTTTCATCTCGAACATACCTTCGTAGTTGAGATACGTGAAACACATCGTGCACATTCGCCAAGGACTGCGGTAACGCCAAACGATACGCTACCTCACCAACACGCTCCAAGATCTCAAAGGGTCCAACGAATCGAGGACTAAGCTTTCCTCGACTTCCAAAACGAATCACCCCTCTAGTCGGTGATATCTTCAAGAATACCAAATCACCCACGGCGAACTCTAGAGTTCTTCTTGACGTGTCTGCCCAACTCTTCTGTCGGTCTTGTGCTGCCTTCATATGATTTCTGATAGTGTTAACCTTCTCAACTGTCTGTACAATCAAATCTGGTCCCAACAATTTTCGTTCACCGACATCGTCCCAGCAAACAGGTGAACGGCACTTACGACCATACAAAGCTTCAAATGGAGCCATCTAGATAGTTGCCTGAAAACTGTTGTTGTAAGAAAACTCCACTAAATGTAGATGATCTTCCCACGAACCCTTGAAGTCCAACATGCATGCTCTCAACATATCCTCAAGAGTTTGGATCGTTCTCTCCGACTGACCATCAGTTTGAGGATGATAAACTGTGCTAAACTTCAATCGAGTCCCCAAACTTTCCTGTAAACTCCTCCAGAAGTGTGATAGAAACCGAGTGTCCCAATCGGACACGATGCTCACCGATACTCCATGCAATCTTACAATCTCTTGCATGTACCGCTCTGCCAAAGTCTTTGTTGATTGAACAACCCGAAAAGGAATAAAATGAGCTTCCTTGGTCAATCGGTCAACAATCACCCATACAGCGTTGTTGCCCTTTGGACTCCGCGGTAAAGCCGTCACGAAATCCATGGTTATATGTTCCCACTTCCACTGAGGAATCGGAAGTGGTTGCAATAAACCAACAACCCTTTGATGTTCAACCTTAACTTGCTGACACACTAAGCATTTCGCCACAAAGCGAGCAATCTCCCGTTTCATGCCTTCCCACCAGAAATGTTGTCGAATATCTCGGTACATCTTTGTGCCTCCTGGATGTACAGAATAAGCTGAACTGTGTGCCTCCTTCATAAGCTCTTCACAAATATCTCCCTTTGGCACACATAAACGGCTATCATACCTCAACGAACCATCTTCGTGGATCAATAAATCTGTCCGTAGTCCGGCTTCAACCTGTTCTCGAAACTTTTGCAGTCTAGGATCCTGCGATTGTGCTGCTTTAATATTCTCGATCAACGGTGAATGTACTTGCAGCTGCATCAACTGTCCCGTAGAATGCGGTAGCACAACCTCCAAGTCAAATCTTCGAAAATCTGCAACGATCTCCTTCTGCGTAGTTAACACCTGAATTGCCGGTAACCGACTAAGCGCATCCGGCACGACGTTAACCTTCCCCGGATGGTACTTAAGATCAAGATCGTAGTCAGCCATCAGCTCCAACCATCTACGCTGCCTTATATTAAGCTCCTTCTGTGTGAACACATACTTCAAGCTCTTATGATCAGTAAAAACTTCTACCCTTTCGCCCAAAAGGTAGTGTCTCCGAATCTTCAAAGCGAAAATCACAGCCGCAAGCTCCAAGTCATGAGTTGGGTAATTCTTCTCATGGTTCTTCAACTGTCTCGATGCGTATGCTACCATCTTCCCATGCTGTATCAAAACACATCCCAATCCTTTCCCAGATGCGTCGCTGTGAATCACCAATCCTCCGGAATTGTCTGGCACGGTCAGAATAGGGGCGGTTATCAACTTCTGCTTCAACGTCTCAAAAGCTAACGCATATTTGTCCGTCCATACAAAAGGTACCTCCTTGTGCGTAAGCTTGGTCAACGGCTCTGCCAGACGAGCAAAGTTCTCTACAAATCTCCTGTAATATCCGGCGAGTCCAAGAAAACTTCTTATCTGCGCAACATTCTTTGGAATCGGCCAATCTCGAACTGCTGCAATCTTTTCTGGATCGACGGTAATTCCATCGCCAGACACAACATGCCCCAAAAACTTTACTTCCTCCAGCTAAAACTCCCACTTACTCAACTTCGCATATAACTTCTCTTGTCTCAACGTTTGTAGTGCGATCTTCAAATGTTCAGTATGCTCTTCAAAACTCCTTGAGTAAACCAGAATATCGTCAATGAATACCACAATAAACTGGTCCAAGAACGGTGAAAAGATTCGGTCCATCAAGTCCATGAATACTGCCGGCGCATTCGTTACTCCGAAGGGCATCACTAAGTATTCGTAATGTCCATACCGAGTTCGGAACGCCATCTTGAAAATATCTTCTGCTTTCACTCGGACCTGATGATATCCGGATCGCAAATCCAGTTTCGAGAATACCCTCACGCCACTAAGCTGCTCAAAAAGTTCTCCAATGCGAGAGATAGGGTACTTGTTCTTAATAGTCACCCGGTTTAATTCTCGATAGTCGATGCACATCCTTCTTGTGCCATCCTTCTTCTTTATTAGAAGAACTGGAGCTCCCCAAGGCGAGTTACTGCTTCGAATCCAATCCTTTTCAAGCAATTCAGCAACCTGTTTCTTGACTTCTTCCAACTCTACTGGTGCCATTGGATAATACGCTTTGGATACTGGCGCTGCACCAGGAATAAGATCGATTGTGAACTCCACGTCTCGCTTCGGCGGTAAACCCGATATATCTTCAAACACGTCCATAAAATCGCGAACAACAGCCGGCTCTTCACTTAAATCAACTTCCATTGCTGCAAGAATATCATTTGTCGGCCTAGCCCTAAACTTGACTGGCCCGACAGAACTGCTTCCTCCAGTGAAGGTAAACTCAGGATGTCCGGGAATCTGGAAAATTACTTTCTTTGCCCTACAATCAATGTGAGCGTGGAAAGTGCCAAGAAAATCCATTCCCAAGACGACTTCATAGCTGCCCATATCAATCACCAAGAAATCAGAAAAAAGCTCCCGTCCGCACACAACAACTGTACAATCTTTACATTCCCTACTAGCTATGATTTTCCCATTCCCAGTGTGTATGTCCCAGAAACTAGACAGGGTCGTGTAGTCAATCGAGTGTGTAGTTTAAAAACTTGGATGACATAAAACAATGGGATGCACCAGAATCAAATAACGCTAATGCGGGAAAACCATGAACGAGTAGAGTACCTGAAACAACTTCTCCTGACGCCTTAGCTTCTTCTGCTGTCAAGGTAAAAGCTCGAGCCTGATTAGGTCCTTGAGTCAGCTGTTTCTGTCCCTGGAACGGTCTCTGCGGAGGCTTCTGAAAATCATCTCTCGTACGAAACTTCGACGGACAAGCACCAACGGCGTGATCTACCGCTCCACAAACCAAACAGAGTCCCAGCCTCCTTCGACAATCCTTTTGCATGTGGCCAGGTAAATTGCAATAGTTACAGGTCATGCTCTTACTTCGATCGACGATCATTGGCTTCTTCATGGGTGCTACACCTCGACGGTCCACTGGAATACCTCTGTGACCATAAGCTCGGTTAGGTACCAAGGCTGGCTTCCTTACCGCAACTGCTGTCTGCTGCAAACTCCCTTTCATCCCAGATAAACTCTGCTGCTCTCGGGCTGCCGCAAGTACTTGTGAGAAGGTGGTCAAACCCAGGGAGACAATCTGCTGCTGGATGTCCACGTCCAAGCTGCGCATGAACCTTCGTGCCCTGTCTACCTCGTTGGCAACTAAAGGTCCAGCGAATCTACCGAGTCTTGTCCATTCTGCTACATGCACATCCACGGTTGCTCCATTCTACTTTAGCCCGATGAATTTCTCTTCCATTTCCTCCCGTGCAGTCCACGGGAAGGAACTTCTCCAGGAAACTCTTTGAAAAATCCGCCCACTTGATCGGCTTGGGCAAACGGTTCTCCTCCACAAGCCACCATTCTCGGGCGTAGTCCACTAACTGAATGCGTACCACATCAACTCTTTTCTCATCTGGAATCTGTGCCGCAACAAGCAAATTCTCTGTGTCAACTAGCCACTGCTCCGCTGGAAACGGCTCCTCCAAACCAGTAAATATAGACGGACCCAAACGCCTGAAATCTGCTACGGTCCCTACTCAGTCAACCGGTCTAGCCCCAACATTATTCACAGACTGCTGAACGATCTGCAAACCTTCCTGAAACGATTCCGCTTGCTGCTGGATCAGCTCGGTCTGCTTCTTTTGATTCTCCAGCATTCCTCTTATCACTCCAAGCATGGCGGCTTCGTCCACACGCCTTTGGTACGTCTTCAAATTCTTACCGGCCATACTCCTGAAATCAAAACACCCAATATTAGCATGATGATAGATTCAAAATATAGATCAAGGCTAGAACTCCAAGATACTTAAATAGAGTGCCGCATTGTAACTATACCGCGGTATCATAGCCACAATTACATAACTCCACCCCTAAGTCCTAGAGATAACAAGGAATCAGGTTTTCGAGTCGATATGCAAAGGAAGTTTGCATATCGTAAAAGATATAATCAGGAAGAATGTGATTCAAGAATGGTAAACGGCAAAGTGGCAGGACATGTTTCCTAAACACGGGTATTCTGATTCGTGTATTGGGTACAATACCCAACTACAAAATAATCAACCCGACTAACCTATGGCTCTGATACCAAAAGAACCATGTCACGCCCCGCTTCCCAGAGTACGCTAAAATGGGCACGTGACATAACCAACCATGCTACCTGTGGGTAGGAAGTATCCATCCACAGTCACATTACGGCTGTAGAGATATCAAAACAAAATAAAACTATCTAAAATATATCCATAATCCAAAATAACATGAGTCAAGAATAAATAAATGCGGAAGCGAAAGATCCAATACAAAATAACTGGAATGTATGTCCCATAATACGGGCTCACATCAGGAAATAAATGCAGGAAAGAAAACTAACTACCGCTGACACTCATAGCTCAGCCTGCCGGCTGAAGTACTCCTGCTCGGACTGCGACAGTGGTACAGAATCTGGGCCATGCAAAACCCAGACGTCAGCGCGTCAAGTCATCAAGTAATAACATAATAAACAGGCAATGCGAATATAACACGAATAAAGTAAGGGTAACAAGAATATGAATCATAACGGTGCAGGGTAGTGTGCAGTGGGTAAACTGGATTGTTCTATCAGGTTCTCTGTTCTAAAGTCTTTGAAACCAAATTGATGAATTATCGATGTAACTCAATAGTATCCCGTACATACCCGGGACCATGGCCTCAATATTCTCGGGCTGAAGCTGAGACATGCCGCTAGGCACCAAACATGAATGTGTACACTCAATAGTATCCCGTACATACCCGGGACCACGGCCACAATATTCTTGGCTGAAACCGAGACATGCCGCTAGGCATAAAACAGGAATGTGTACACCCAGAACAGGTAGTGAACTGTCGAGTTACAAGTCATTTTTCACCTTTGATTTTCCCATACCCCCAAGTTATATGTGTAGGTCAAGTCAGGTATCCCGAAATCAAGAAACTAATGCCAACACAGGATCAGGTAAACAGGTTTGTTTGGATAGACAACAGGAACAGTCCATGAGGACTACATGTCAGGTTTGTTGGCATTAGACACAAGATCAGGTAACGGATCAGGTCATGGTACATCAGGTCAAGTTAAGCAGTGTACGGTACCCAGTCGGGTCAATCAATATGCAGGTAGCAAGACAGGTCAAGAAGCAAGCGATATCATAGGTGTACTCACAATCAATTATATAATCAAGCATGGGTATCAACAACATGATATAAGTAATGAATTAAGCAATAGGCAGATTCATTCGATTTGCAATACAGTTATCAATTGTGTCACAGAGATGATTTCAACATTATAAGAATGCAGTAAGACAATTATAGCCGTTTAATCATGTTAACAAGTTTAAGACTCTAGAGGTGCAATGATTTATATAAAGGTTCAATACAGCTATTACAGGTTAAAATGCATACGAGTGTCCGAATGGAACAAAACTATAGAGATAAATGCCATAAGCTATGTCAATATTAAAAATGTGATTAAACAGGTAAATGTGGTTATTAAGTTCAATTGCAAACTGTAGCTTCCAAGTTTAAAGATAAAATGATATATAACAATATTGTACATGAAAATGAGAAATGATCGTACCAAAGTTAAATTTACAGGTTTAGGGTGTCATCAATATGTATGTAAATATTATTTAGCATGTAGCAAGGGGTACTTGCCTCGATGGGTCGTGAATCGGGAAAACGGAACGTTAACCGTCGGCGGGGAAAACTCGCGACGGGCGCACGGTTCACGGATTGAACCCAAACGACGAACGGTGAAGCCACACGGGTTGGGGTACTACGTTGGAACGTTGGGACACGTCGTCGGCATCGTCGGATTCCGGCCAAGAAATGAACAGTGAATGTCAAGACATGTAATCAGGAAGAGAAAAGAAAAACAGAGAAGAAAGGAAGGAGGATCTGAGAAGGGGTGCTCACGATGATCCGTGGGACGGGTGGTGACGGTCGACGGCGTTGACGAACTCCGGCGGACCTCCTGCAGGGACAACGGCGACCAAGAACTGTGAAGAGAAAGAAAGAAAAAGAAGGAAGGAGAAGAAGGAGAGGAGGGGCAGCGATGCTCACCGAGTGCGCACGAAGGTTGGGGACACGGGGACGAGGCCACCGGCGGCGACTCCGGCGGCGCAGACGTGTGCAGGGAGGTGTGCAGGTGGCCGCGGCTGGTGCAGAGTGTACGGGAGGAAGGGAGAGGAGGAAGGAAGGTGCAGCGGCTGCGACGAAGGCAAGGAGGCGAGGATGGTGGTGATGTTCGCGTCGGCGTTGATGCTGCAGCAGCGAGGGAGCCGGTGACCAAGGTTTGAGCGATGGTGGGTTTCAGATGAGGGAAGGAGAAAATATATGCGTGGGGAGAGAGAGAGATATGGGGGGGGGGAGAGAGAGAGAGATAGGGAAACGGGGAAAGAGAGAGAGAGAGAGATAAGAGGTGGGGCCCACAGAAATAAAGAATGTTTGTGATTAGCTGAGGGAATAGATTAGGTTAGGCAAAATATAAATAAAAAGATTTATATGTTCTGAAATATAGTATATAGTTATAAAATCTTCAGACGGCTTATAAAATTAAAATTTGGGATTTCGGCGCAAAGTAAAACATTTCCAAATCGCGCCCGGGTCGGGTCCAAAAATTTGAAATTGAAATAATAGGATTTTAAGCGGGATCCAAAAGTGAAAATGAAGTGTTTTATGATCAAAAAGCATACCCCCAAAACGGACACACGTACGTGCACGTAGCCGTCCAAACTCGCCCGTTTCACTGAACGGGACGAGAACACGACGCACGGACGCTACAACGGGGTTAGGGGTGTCAAGCAGGCCAAGATGAATATTTTTAATTTTATTTTAGATGCCATAAATTGTTATATGCAGAAATGAATTTGCCGGGTAAAATTTACAGTAAGTAACAATCAAGTAAGATAAGTGAAATTGGTGCCACACTACATTCAAACGGTAACTGAAATTAGTAGCATTGGGCTCGGGTGTTACATGTATATTATCATTAAAAGATATATTTTGTTATATTATAAATATCCCACTTTTTCTAAAAAATCACAAGACTAGATTTTACATTAAAATACTATGAATTTCAAATAAATCAATATTACAGATAAATACCTTTATTTATGTAATTAGGATATTTTCACTAGAAATATCACAAAATAAAATTACACTCATCATAACTATAAAGACGAATAATAAATACTTGGGATGTATCTTGAAAACTATACAAAAGCATTTTTACATAAAACCCCCTCAAGTTTTATAAATTATCCTAAGGACCCTAGTAAATATAGGCCTTCGATTTACATTTCTTCTGTCCGACTCGGGTTTGAGTCTGATCATAATCCGACTTGAATATGATTCAAGTACAATATAAATCAATAATATTCCAACTCAATATGAACACATGAATCTCAGAATCCAGTTATCAATCTATACAACTTGACTGAATCAAACCATGGATATACATCCATTATCCAGTTATTCCATTTACCTGATTATACAGTTACAATCTGTTTACTAATATCATGGTTTTGGTCAGTCATCCAACTTATACAATATAATACAACAATACAATCAAAACACTACGGGGTTTAAGGGGTAGATTGGTGCGGAAGGTGTTAGAAGTGGCACGAGACGGTAAGATTAAGACACCTAACCTATATTCCGTTGCTGTTGTACCGTGGCTTAACGGTTCCTTGTACATTCCGTTTGCCCTGGTCTCTAGCATACTGAGACCCCTCTCGTATACACTGGCATCCTTGCGTACCAAGCTACAAACAACAGCGTGAACACAATATTCTACAATATTATACTTTAGAAGATACTTCTTATTCTGTCTTTTATAATTCTTCCTTATCTTTGGGACTTACCGAGCGACCTGTTCGCTGACGACATTCTATTTCTTTCTTCTTTGAATGTCGTCAGGTGTTTTGGACCCATCAGAGATCGAGCCCACCGGTGAAGACTTGGATCAGTTCCACGAAGACCCCGAGCTCTAGACATTGTACCTTGTTCTATTCAGTATTTTTCAGTTACTGTTATGCCATTGTTTAGGCATCGCTTTTATTCCAGATGTATTTACTTTTCATGCATTGTACAAAAGAGTGTTGTTAATAAAGTTGCTGTTTTTTTTATATCTCTTGTCTCTTGTGATTTATCTTTATATTGCTTAGATACGCTTAGCGTATTTACTTCACAGTAAATACGTAGCGGACCCCGTCGCTTCCCCTTCGCCGTACACCGGGAAACGAGGCGTGACACTAGTACATTATTGTTTGACCCTGCTATTTATTGTACACATACGGACACTTCTATCGAGCTTTCCGGGTCAACATCTAACGCTAAATATGAACCTTTTATGGAGTCCGAGTATCATCCCGTTCTTTCCGATGAGATTATTATTCGGGATATCGATGAAAGATTTGAAGAAATCTTCGCTGAAGAACTCGCATTCTTAGAAGATATGGGCATTGTGCTGAATCAACCCCCACTTAAAGAAATTGAACCGCCACCCCTTCTTATCCGGAATGAAAATGTGAGTAATCCATTATCACTGTTTCGTTTCTATAAACCGAGACGTAAACCCGTTCTATTACACCTCTTATCTCCTCCCCATTTCTTCACGTCGATAGGTGACATGTTCTTCTACCAATCTTGGTGCTATATTGATAAAAATTTTAAATGGTTGGTGTTGACTTATGGTCTTTGTAAAGCTTTGCATAGATAATAACTTTAACCCTCTTATAATTTTAAATGCTTAATACTATTTTACTCAAGTTTGGGGGGAGGGATATTTTGGCTCTTAAAAGAAAATAAATTTTTACAAAATTGTGAGCCAAAATTAAGTTTGGGGGAGGATTTCGCTGTCATTATTTCATGTCCCCTTTAATAATTTTTCCTCCCAAGTTTACAGGTTTTTAAGCTAAAAAGATGACATCAGTGAGAACACTGCTGCAAATAGGTTTGGGGAGGTTTGTGCTTATTTATGCATCATCTTGCATTATACTATATAATAGCACAAAAATTTTTCTTTGATATGAAAATTAGAAAGTGAAAACTTACATATGAAAGATATGTTGATATTTAAGAAATGCATGAAAATTAGATATTTTATAACGAAGCTAGTAATAGATAGTTATGAGCCGTTGTCCCAAGGGTTAGTAAGATGAAGGAAATTGCTAATCTGAGAATAAAAATAAGTCTGAAAAATAGTCCCTATTCTTGAGTCCAAACATTTGAACGTTGATACCTTACTATACACACTTGCACACATCTTGAAACTTGGGATAGTAAAGGATACCTTGAAATGTTCTTGTCTAAAAGCCTTAGTGTATTAAAAAAATATAAATGGTGAAGGAAAAAAAATGAACACTGGTTTTGTAATTGCTAAAGGCAGCATAAAAAAAATATAGCGAGAGTGCTTTATCACCTAGTGCCTTAGACCAACTGGTTTGGGAGCCGCTGCTAAGCCTTAGGTGTTGCAAGACGATGAATTACGCCTAAATAAGCGAGCACATTTGGTAATCGGTCGGTTAGTACCTCAAGAAGTATTAACGGTCGCATGAAAAATGTATGAGCAATTCCATCTAAATTATTCACCGAATAAAAAGTACTAAGGAAGATGAACAAGAGTATGATAGTTTGAATTGAATTCTCCAAGTGTAGAGATGTTTTTTACACACATGTAGGGGTATATGATCGATGTTTGGAAGAAAGATGGGGAGGAAGACTAAAGGCGATGTTTTATTGAGGGATGATGTGATTTCCGACATCTTTTCACGACCATTAAGATATGGCTCATGGCAACTGAAAAACTGGTGTAGTTGGAAACTCTTATTTTCAAGTTCTTTCTTTTATAGTTCTTATCTTTGTACGTAACTTTCATTTTCTTTATTTTATTATGGGATTTTGTGGGTGTAATCTGCTGAAAACCCTCAGAAGACAACACTCCTACTAGGGACACCTAGAGGTTTAACGGCTTGTTGCACGTGTTCAGTGCAATCGTGTTGCCTATGAAAATTCCTAGCTTACTATGGTTCGTAGGATTATGGCAGATCAATGGATGAAAAAACATTTTAACTTCTTTTACATCTTATGATGTTTATAAACTTTAGCAAAAGAATCGTTAACATTCTTATCGGGCGCGCTACCAATTTATTGATAGTCTCGACGGCGATTTGAGATTAGATTAACAATTATTTTGTTAAGGGCTAGATATGAATAGAGATCAATGAAGGGACAAGGGTCAATAGTGGGGAAACTCTAGTTTCTTCCAAGAACCCTAATCCTCATTTATCACTATCAATCTAGTTTTAAATCTATCAAGAGATAAAATGAGTCTTCTTTAATTAATTATCCATTACTATTAAATTCTAACGAACCCTACAAGCTTTCTTCTTATATATTCTACGTCCGTGTTCAATATAGATCTAGAATCACCCATCCCTATTTCTAATCAACTCGTCTAAAGCAAGATTAAAAGTTCCACGCATCCCTGCGGATGACCCGTACTCATCTCGGCTAGCTACACGCGACACCGTTATTGATTGCGATTAGTAATTCACCATTATTTGATATGATATGCATATTTTAATTACTAAAATATTATATAAATATAATATGTATATATTTTCCTTCATAATGTTAATTATAATATATAAACATATGGTAAACAGTATTTTGCAGATAAACCCAAATATGTTATGTATTTATAATAAACACCTTTAAATATTTAAGAAAAGTAAGGAAAATGTTATATCAAATGTGTAATATTTTCTACTGAACAAATACCCCAAACTTAATTTTGATCGTCCCGAGCAAACTAGTTATTCAAGAGAGGGAGAAAAGAGGAAAAGAAAAAACTAAGTAGCACACTTTCATAGGCAACACGATTGCACTAAGCACGTGCAACAAGCCATTAAATCTCTAGGTGTCCCTAGTAAGAGGAGTGTTGTCTCCTGAGGGTTTTCAACGGATTACACCCACAAAATCCCAAAATAAAAGAAAGAAAATGAAAGTTACGTACAAAGATAAGAACTATAAAAGAAAGAACATGAAAATAAGAGTTTCCAACTACACCAACTTTTCATTGATAAGGATCGAATAAGAATTCAAACCGAAGAGATCACGAGATCCAAGACGATCCATGCATCCAAGTTGATCAATCAGCTGTTCAGCTACCTCCTTCAAGAGAGATCGAGAAGCAAACTAGGGTTTTGTATTCTACTTTCTAAAGGAACAAAAAGTGTAATTGATCTACTTGATTAATAAAGGTAGTTGTTTTATTCTTATCGCATTTTTACTTTTTGTATTTTTATTATGATTTCCTTCTCTATCCTTTCTTCTTCTATTTCCATCATGCGTGAGTAATTCTCCACTTGATAGGGTTCGTAGGATTATGGTAGATCAATGGATGATAAAAATTTCTTAACTCCTTTTACGTCTTATAAAATTTATAAATTTTAGTAAAGCAATTGTTAACATCCTAATCGGGCGCGCTATCAAATCATTGATAGTCAATACCGCGATTTGAGATTAGATTAACAATGGTTTTGATAAAGGCTGGATATGAATAGAGGTCAATGAAAAGATAAGGGTTAAGAGTGGGAACCCTATTCCCTCCAAAAATCCTAATCTGCATTCATCGCTATCGATATAGTTTTAAATCTATTAAAAGATAATAGGAGTTATCTTTTGTATTCATCCATGACTACTAAATCCGATGAACCCTACAAGCCTTCTTTATATATATTCTATATCCGTATTTAAGATAGATCTAGAATCTATTCCAACCATGACAATTATTTAACAAATTGTGTTTGGATTCAAATTTACATGGCCCACAAGTTTACTTGCGCATCAATTTTCCTATTTATTTATGGTGCATACCCCATTGTTGCATTAAAAGATTCCGGACCAAAACAACTTTCAAAGCTTAGAGTCTTCCAATGCTGCTTCTTTAACTGGTCTAAATATCTTCTACTTTTGTTATATCACCAGTGAAGTACTTTAGGGGTCCATTTTATTCCGTATGTATCCAATAGATAAAAAAACGAGACACACATCATCTAGATATCAATATCATATATGAGATGGTCTATAGTATTTATCATTTGGGCACATACGATTAGACTTTAAAATAGAGTGGAAAAGCATTCAATTGTTATCCACACATTTGTAGAAAGAAAACATAGTGCCAGTTGTTTTCGTAATTACTCCTACTAGTATTTATACATGTGTGATGGCATTAGGAAAGTTTTAACAAACCCCTCCCCCTCTCCGAACCTCCCTCGCACTCCCTCTTTATTATCATCGTTATCAGACTACCCTCTCCCTGTTATTATCGTTATCATCAGACTATTTATTCTTGATCAATATAAAAAGGAAAATGGGAATTACACTATATTTCATGTATTTTGATTATAGATAATAAACTTTAACATCAATCGTGTCAATTGCCCAATAAACAAAGAAGAAACAAGATTCTTTCTATTATTATGGAAGGATATTCCGTTATTTTTTCCCCTCATGACAGCCACTATATGCGCCTCAAAATATTATTCATTCTCTTGCATAATAAAAGAATAAATGATTGAAATTTAGGTTGCTTCATTAGATCACTGCCATTACTTTTCTTCGATGCAAACCCTTGAATGAAAATTCAAAACAGTCAATTTCAATCAACACCATCCAAGTCAATGGCCTTGACCAAACTCAATTTGATGAATCTAGTGACGTACATTTTTTACCGTTACATTAGACATTATATGTCTACAAACATTTCATTTGCAAATATAATAGTAACAATTATTTTTGAAGCTTTTTGGCCTCTTTCCTTGATTTTTAGAGGAATCTCCAACCTTTTTCCACCCCCAAAAGAAACTCTTTATGAAATTGTCACTGTCAAAGGAGCTACCTTGGGCACCAAGGAGCCCATTTTGGCTCTATTCCAACTCAACCTTACTCTTCTAATGTTAAACAAAGTACTTATCTCTAACATGATTATGTATTCTTAATTATAAGCATATTGTATGCACATGAGATGGGTCGACCAATGACCTCGACTCCCTAAAATGGGTCCCATCCCCATAAAACCATACAGCGCCATCCCTATGTTTTCATTTTACGTTCCGGGATACCGCAGTGTCCTGAAACCCCATAAATAATTTATTCATTTCTTATCATAAGTTCCCGCAGTGTCATAAAACTCCATAAATAATTTATTAAATTCATGTCATAAGTTACTTTAATTTCATACAATAACTGTCCCAACAAAATTTTCAATTTTGTTTTGATAGAAAATTAGATTATAGATCTCACTTTTGATTTTCTTTGTACAATTTAACATTGCAACCCCACCCATTTGCGATTTGAACCCACATCAACTCTGAAGTTCCAAGGAGGAAGAATAATGCCTTCCACAAAATCTTTAAAAAAATCATGCTATTTCTTTTTCCGATGGAAGCAATAAATGGTCAACTGCATCTGTTTTGCTGAACGTGATAAAGACTAATATATATATATATATATATATATATATATATATATATATATATATATATATATATATAATAATAATAATAATAATAATAATAATAATAATAATAATGATGGAGGGAAGAGACCATAGGAGGAAATTTCCTTCTATAGCGTCGAAAAAATACGTTCTTTCTCATTTTTTTCAACGATCGGCACCCACCATCTTCATCGTTATCATCTAAAATGTGGATACACCAAATTTCATGTGATTCTACAACATTTTCACCGTTGATTTAGTGGGTTCAAAATTAACCTTTACCGACAATAGAACATTTTACATTGCTAAATCAACAGTGCAAAGATTGTAGAATCACATGAAATTGGTGTACCCACATCTTAGATGATAACGATGAATATGGTAGGTGCCAATCGTCGAAAAAAATGAGAGAGGGTGTATTTTTTCGATGCCATAGGAGTAAATTCCCTATGGCATCTTTCCTCCATTATTCTCATATATATATATATATATATATATATATATATATATATATATATTCCATTGCAAACCGTCCGTGTTTTTTAAAATCGGGGACTACCGATTCACGACATATTTGAATGATTCGATCCATTCAAGTTGATCACCCTACTCTCAAATATATGTGTATGAAAAATTAAACACATGCCGGTTTGTAATGGATCACTCCCCTATATAGATGCCATAAAAATGAATTGTCTTCTGCGGCATCGAAAAATTTCACCCTCCACGATTTTTCCGGTTTTTCCGGCACTCATCTTTTTCTTCTTTATCATCTAAGATGTGGATACACCAAATTTCATATGATTCTGCCATTTTTTCATCATCGTTGAATTAACAATGTAAAAAGTTCTATTGTCGGTGAACGGTTAATTTTACACTCACTAAATCAACGGTGAAAAAGTTGTAGAATCATATGAAAATGATCAAGATGATGGATGCCGATCGTCCGAAAAAATGATATATATATAGAGAGAGAATAATGGAGGAAAGATGCCTTAGGAGGGGATTTCCTCTTATGGCGTGGCAAAAATACAACCTCTGCCATTTTTTCCGACGATCGGCCTCCATCATCTTCATCGTTGTCATCTAAGATATGGGTAAACCAAATTTCATGTGATTCTACAACTTTCTCACCGTTGATTTAGCAATGTAAAAAGTTCTATTGTCGGTAAACCGTTAATTTTGAACCCACTAAATCAACGATGAAAAAGTTGTGGAATCACATGAAATTTGGTGTACTAACATCTTAGATGATAACGATGATGATGATGGGTGCCGATCGTCGGAAAAAATGGTGGAGGTTGTATTTTTTCCATGCCATAGGAGGAAATCCCCTTCTATGGCCTCTTTCCTCCATTAATCTCATATATATATATATATATATATATATATATATATATATATATATATATATATATATATACATATAAGTGATTATAATATTTTTTTCTGTGCAGATTGGAAGGGAAAAATCCATAACCTCACAAATCTAAAGGTTGTTAATTTAGAGTAATTCAACACAACACGATTTTGATATTTTTGGTATCAATGGGCCAATAGTCATTTCATTGATAGAGAGGTCTTTGTAAATGAAAAATAATAAGATTTATAATATTTTGTGAAGAACAAATTAAAGGATAGATAATGACATTAAATGCCATCCATAAAGTTTATGTTATTTGTCTAAAACAATACTAAAACTTCAGGGTTATATCGGTTGGTTAATTAGAGAAACGATTGGGTTTCAAGGGTCATGGAGGAGAGTTTTTCTTATATAGATCAAAAGGCAAACTTTTCATAACTTTTTTCTTGATCGACATCGTCCATCTTGTTCTTTATGGCCTTTAAGCATGCAAACAATTCTCGTCCGATTTTGAAACCTTTTGACGATTGATTTGATTATGTAAAATTATCTATCATGATCAAAATAAGCAATTACAGAAAGTATCAAAATTAGGCACACTTGGGTCTGTATTGTAACCAATTACTCACAAGAAAGACTACAAAAATTTAGTATCCAATTGTTTTTTGGTGACGGAATCATTCTGATTTGCTCTACCCTTGCTGACAAATCCTTAGTTATGTGAACCATTTGATTAAACCAGGATATTATTAATGAATTCGACACCTTTTTATGAATCTATGAATATAGAAAGGAAAATTATACAAATTGATCTAAATTTTTTTTTTGAATGCACCCGTCTTTAGGAATTGAACCAACAACCCCTCATTTTAAAAAAGAAAAGTTATACATCTTGCAGATCAAACCGGCCTTCTCCTCCTCTATTATTCAACAAAGATATTATTAATGAATGGGTAAATTGCTTAATAATATCTCAATGTTTTATCTCATTTGCATTTTAATACCATATAGTTTTCTTCTCAGCACTTTAATACCCTAAAATATTTCGTCATTAGCACTTTGTTGCGTGCTGCATTTACCGTCGTGTCTATTTTGTATTGGTTTATTTGTTGAAAACCGTTTTCATAATTTATGTCTACAAAATTCTTGGATTAAAGTAACACAAAATAGACACGGCGGTAAAAGAAGAAGATAGTAAATGCTAACGACGAAATACATCACGGCATTAAAGTGCTAAGAAGAAAACCACATGGTATTATAGTGCAAATGCTATTGAAACATTGAGGTATTATTCAGCAAATTACCCATTTATTAATAAATAAACAACTCCAACATTTTTGCATATCAAACATCGTCGTCATCGTCGTCTTCATGGACTCTGCATTGCATTTACATAAGACTAGCTCCCTTGCTCTGCAAGGAGCCGCCTTTGACTCTCCTCTTCCTGGATCAATGAATACAATACCCCACCTCTCTCTCTCTCTCTCTCTCCCCCCTCTATAAATTCCCTCACTGATCTCTCTCTCTAGAAACCAAAAAAAAAAATTCACAATCCCCAAAACCATTCATGGGTTTTCTCCAAGGATCATCATTCACTGGTATGCAGATCCTCAACCATCATTTTCTGATTCAAATGCATGAAAATCTAAATGGGTTCCAATTAAAACCCATCATTCTTCATGGGTTCTCTGTTTCATGCCACTTCTTCCTCTTCCTTGTTCTTTCTCTATACTATCTTTGTAACAAAAGGCCTATTAATCTTGATGATAGCTCAAAGGAGAATAGATTTGAAAAGAAAAGATTTTCACATCCCAAAACAGCCCTTTTCACATCCATTGTCCTAGGATTGTTTTATCTGTTTCAATCTGTGTACCATTATTTGTTGTATGTTGATGGGTTGTGGTCTAGTGATGATGTTGTCATGGAGTTGGATTTGGGAGTTAGAGCCATTGTGTGGCTTGCAATCTCATGCTATCATGCAAGGGACAAGAGATTTCCCACCTTTCTAAGGATTTGGTGGGGTTTTTTCTTGCTCGTCTCTTGCTCTTTCCTTGTTGTAGACTTTGTTTGGTATAGGAAGCTTGGGGTTATGAAGACCCATTTGTGGGTTTTGGATTTTGGGTCATTCCTTGCTGGTTTGATCCTTAATTATGCCGCGATTTTCGGGGGGAGGAGTGAAGGGGAGAGGGGTGATCTTGATGAGCCTCTTTTGAATGGTACTGGCAATGTTATTGATGCATCAATCGTTAGGAGAGTCTCTCTATTTGAGAATGCTGGGTTTTTCAGTATGCTCACATTCTCTTGGATGGGCCCTTTGCTATCTGTGGGTCATCACAAAACCCTAGACCTCGACGATGTCCCTAAGTTGTCTCATAGTGATAGTGTTAATGGTGTCTACCCTATATTCAAGAATAAGCTCGAATCGTACGCGAGCGGTACCAATGTTGATGATAGTGTTAATAAGGTTACTACATTTAAACTTGTGAAGTCCTTATTGTTCTCCATATGGGGCCAAGTCCTGTTAACGGCGATCTACGCGCTCGTGTACACGGTGTCCACTTATGTCGGTCCCTATCTCATCGATTACTTTGTTCAGTACCTTAATGGCAACCAAAAGTTTGAGAATGAAGGGGTTGTGTTGGTCCTGGCCTTCATAATAGCAAAGCTTTTTGAGTGCCTTGCACAAAGGCATTGGTTTTTCCGGTTACAGCAGGCTGGGATTAGAATTAGGGCGTCCCTCGTCGCGATGATATACCAAAAGGGTCTTACTCTCTCTAGCCATTCGAAGCAAGGTCGTACGAGTGGTGAAATAATCAATTTGATGAGCGTGGACGCCGATAGAGTTGGGCTCTTTAGTTGGTACATGCATGATCTTTGGATGGTTCCAATTCAAGTTGGGCTAGCTCTATGCATATTGTATTCTAGTTTAGGGCTTGCCTCATTGGCGGCTTTAGCCGCTACTGTAGTTGTCATGCTGGCGAATTTTCCACTGGGGAGTTTGCAAGAGAAGTACCAGGGGAAGATGATGGAGGCGAAAGATACGAGGATGAAGGCTACTTCGGAGATTTTAAGGAACATGAGAATTCTCAAGCTTCAAGCATGGGAAATGAAGTTCTTGACCAAGATATCCGAGTTACGAAAAAACGAGGCAACTTGGTTGAAAAAGTACGTTTACACGGCGGCCATGATCTCATTTGCATTCTGGGGCGCTCCTACTTTTGTAGCTGTCGTTACATTCGGATCTTGCATGGCTTTGGGAATACCTTTAGAATCGGGGAAAGTTTTATCAGCGCTTGCGACTTTTAGGGTTTTGCAAGAGCCCATTTATAACCTCCCCGATACGATTTCGATGGTAATTCAAACCAAGGTTTCCCTTGATAGAATCTCTTCGTTCCTATGCTTAGAAGACTTGGCTCCCGATGTCGTGCAAAAGCTTCCAATGGGTGGTTCAAATATTGCCATCGAAGTAAGCGACGGGAATTTCTCTTGGGATCCTTCTTCTGAAGTTCCTACTGTAAGAAATCTTAACTTTCAAGTGGTTCAAGGAATGAGAGTTGCAATTTGTGGAACCGTTGGTTCAGGTAAATCGAGCTTGTTATCTTGCTTACTGGGTGAAGTCCCAAAAGTATCAGGAACTGTCAAGTTGTGTGGCGCTACGGCTTACGTTGCTCAATCACCTTGGATTCAAAGCGGGAAAATCCGAGATGTTATTCTTTTTGGTAACGAAATGGACAGGGACAAATATGATGATGTGCTTGAAGCGTGCTCCTTGAAAAAGGATTTGGAGATTCTTCCATTTGGGGACCAGACAGTAATTGGGGAAAGAGGCATCAACTTGAGTGGAGGGCAGAAGCAGAGAATTCAGATAGCACGTGCTTTGTACCAAAATGCTGATATAATTCTCTTCGATGATCCGTTTAGCGCGGTCGATGCCCATACAGGTTCTCATCTCTTTAAGGTACTGACTTCCTTAAATCAGTATATCTTAGCAGATTCAAATGAAATGCATTTAAATGCTGGTGGAGAATCAAAAACCCACCAGCCATGTAGGTTTGGCATTTCTCATCACGTTAAACCTTTTTCAATTACAGCAACTCCCTTAAACTGCTGCATTTAAGGGCATTGATGTGAAAGGAACTCCATCACAACCAAAGTTTAGGGACTATACTGCAATAAACAGCTTCAATTAATGTAGTTTAGAGAAAAGCAGCATGTAGTTAAGGGTAGTTTAGTGTAATTTAGCCTTTTGTCTAGGCGGTAAGCTTGATATTCAACAATGAGACGATAATTACTACCAAATGGTATTCTATCTGTGTAATTGTGTAAAGATTTTAAATAATTTTGGCGGTCCATTGTATGGCAGGAATGTTTGCTGCGGCTTTTGGCTTCAAGAACGGTCGTTTATGTCACACATCAAGTGGAGTTTCTTCCTTCCGCGGACCTTATCCTTGTGAGTGTGATTCTTTTAACCCATGTTAGAAGATATTTGATTTTTCCTTGGCCATAACAATAAAAATTCTGCTTTATTTTAAAATAAGGTTATGAAAGATGGAGAAATCGTACAAGCGGGAAAGTACGATGACATACTCACTTCTGGAACCGATTTCATGGAACTGGTCGGTGCTCACAAAGATGCATTGAAATCTCTCGGCTCCATGGATCTTGCTAATGACAATTCGAGTAGCACTTCAGATCAACAACAACCAGCTGCTCATAAAGGGGATAAATCTGAACAAAATGATAAAATCGACGAGGTGGATAGACAAAAGGGCCAACTAGTTCAAGAAGAAGAGAGGGAGAAAGGGCGAGTTGGGTTTTGGGTCTACTGGAAATACATTACGACCGCATACAGAGGTGCTCTTGTGCCCCTAATACTTTTGGCCCAAATATTGTTTCAAGTTTTACAAATTGGCAGCAATTATTGGATGGCTTGGGCTACTCCGGTTTCGAAAGACACTGAACCTCCCATAAACGGATCAGTGCTTATTTATGTTTATGTGGTGTTGGCCCTTGGGAGCTCACTTTGTATCCTCGCAAGGGCTTTGCTGCTTGTTACAGCGGGATATAAGACTGCAACAATTTTATTTGACAAGATGCATACATGTATTTTCCGTGCTCCGATGTCGTTTTTCGATTCTACTCCTAGTGGCCGCATCCTGAATAGAGTAAGTGAAGCCATGACACTTTTATTGGCTAAATTGCACTAAAATACCATTATCAGTCATCGGTTTTCATATAATACCATATATTGTATTTATTGCAGATAAATACCATGGTTTAAAAAACGTCGTTGACCGATGTTATGAGTCACATGATCACTAATATAACTACAATGAACGGAAAAATAATGCATCGTAAATTACATGCAACCGACATGTAAATATCATGGTATTTACTTGTAATGAATGAAGTATATGGTATTTGTCTAAAAATGATTAAAGGTCATGGTATTCTAGTCTAATCCAGCCTTTTATAACAATTGGTTTGTCTGTTTTTGAATATGAACTCGTTTATACAAGCAATTCTCTCTCAATACAGGCATCGACCGATCAAAGTGAATTAGATACGAGTTTCTCTTTCCAGATTGGTTCGCTTGCTTTTTCAGCGATTCAACTCCTAGGAATCATTGCAGTCATGTCGCAGGTTGCATGGCAAGTTTTCGTCATTTTTATTCCTGTGATTGCTATCTGCATCTGGTATCAGGTAATTCTTGTCCACATTTTTCCTTTTATATTAAAATAGTTAGTTCTTCATGTTATATCTTGATCAAATATTATCCTGCCTGTTTAGCTTCATTTGGACAGGCGTTTATATATTAAGCTCTGGCTGATACAAAACATTGTTTATGGAACGATTTCTTTCCAATTTACAAACAGAATTTATTTCTTAATTTTTGAGACAGATCATGGACCATGGCGGTCATGTGGTTCTACTATCTAATTAATAGAACCTACCATTTGAACTTTATATTTCCACAAGCACATCATAAAATATAGCTAATGAAGTTCATTTACTCGATTTACTATTTATTTGTTTGAATTATCATTTACTTAAAATATTCAGTATGTGATGAGTTCTTGACAATATTTGACGATGTTTTGCTTCAGCGATATTACATAGATACAGCAAGGGAACTATCAAGGTTAGCAGGGGTGTGCAAAGCTCCAATCATACAGCATTTTGCCGAAACAATTTCGGGAATGATGACGATTAGAAGTTTCAACCAAGAATCCAGATTTGTTGACACAAATTTTACTCTCTCCGACGATTACTCTAGACCCAAATTTTATAACGCGGCTGCAATGGAGTGGTTATGTTTTCGTCTCGATATGCTTTCTTCTATCACATTTGCGTTCTCTTTGATATTCTTGATGTCGGTGCCAAAAGGGTTTATTGATCCAGGTAATATTTGAAGCGATCATTACAAAATTGTACTTTATTCTACAGAGGGTAAATTTCACTAAAATACCCAACTTCCTTGTTTTTCGCTACACTAACTTAAAGGTTTTTTTTTTATTGCACCAGCCTCCCTTAAAGCCATACATTTTTGGGTATTTTTGTTAAACAAAAATCCATTACAATCAAAGTTTAAGGGAATTGGTGTAATAAAAAATGTTGACGTACTTAGTTTAGCTGGGGAAAAAAAGTTAAGGGTTATTTAGTGTAATTTAGACTTAAAAGAGAGAGAAAAAATCTATTTAACATGTAAATTTAATTAGTATTCATCCTGTTTCAGGCCTTGCGGGCCTTGCTGTGACATATGGACTTAATCTAAATATGCTACAAGCTTGGGTCATATGGAATCTTTGCAATCTTGAGAACAAGGTGATATCGGTGGAGAGAATACTGCAATATACAACTATTCCTAGTGAGCCACCTCTTACAATCGAAGAGAACGGACCGAATAGTGGCTGGCCATCCATGGGAGAAGTTGAACTTCATGAACTTCAGGTAATCACTCATATCCTCAATAGCTATTATTTTGGTATATATATTCCTTTACACGTGGCATTAAATTTGCAAACTATGTACTTAATTGCAAATGTTTATACGAAAAATAGCTGTGAAAGTAAGCAAATTTCTCTGGTGTCAATGATCATGGCCTTTTCTCTTAACAAATTCGTGACTTGGGTAAAGACTAAGAAAAAGGAACATGTTCACTATGACATGCAAGGGGGCATAGAGCACTCACCTGTTTGTTTCTTTATAAAAAAAGTTCTTTGTTTGCTTGTTAGTCCTTTCATGATATTTGATAAAAGTTGCAATGGCATTTAGATCTATCGATCTTGGTGAATATAATTTGATGCTTGCTGTACTAACTATTTTCCTAATGCTCAAATGAGCTAGAGACTGAGGGATATATATATTTTTTTAACTTGTACCATTACCATTAACTGTTTCAATTTGTTTGACTTTCATGTATAATCACCCAAAATTTAGTATTCCTCTTTAGCATAGACTACTCAAGAATCGCGCCATGATGAAAATGACTGATGTATAGAATTCATGAAAAGTGTGTAACTAAAGGAATATGACTTGTGGATTCAGGTTTACATGAATTGCTCTTTTCACTATAAGCAGACATATTCTAGCTAGTATTTTAGAGGGTTACTTTCTAATAGGATAAAATAAAGAAGAACCAATTAAGACATGCAACTGATACCAATAAATGCTCCAAGCTAGAAGAAGCGGCAAATTTGTAGTTAATAGTCCATCGAGGGTTAGGGATGGACCTAAACAGAAAATGATAAGAGGCAGTTAAAAGGAAAAATGGTCCTTAACATAGCAGAATGAAAGAAATAGATTCATATGGCTTAAATCTTGGTATAAAGGCTTCTTGTTGTTTTATTTTAATTTGTTCCCTTTGGCGATATATATGCATCCAATTCCTGATAATCATTGATCTATTCTTCATTTGTGAATGTTACTGAATGATATAATCAATCTATTCACAAGATATGAGGTTCTTTATATGTATCGATTACTAAAGGAAAAAAACCCGTAAATATTATTGCAGGTTCGTTACGCCCCTCACATGCCCTTTGTGTTGAAGGGTCTCACGTGCACCTTTCCTGGAGGTATGAAAACCGGAATTGTTGGAAGAACAGGCAGCGGGAAATCTACCTTAATCCAGGCACTTTTCCGCATAGTTGATCCTACAGTTGGCCGAATTATTATAGATGGCATCGACATCACAACCATTGGATTGCACGATCTAAGATCGAGATTGAGCATTATTCCACAAGACCCTACTATGTTTGAAGGAACTGTGCGGAGTAATCTTGACCCACTTGAAGAGTACACAGATGATCAGATTTGGGAGGTGAATACTGTTATTTATAGGTCAAACTAAACTACCCCTAACTATCATTATTTTAAACTAGACTACTTTAAACTATTTTAGGACCGTAATCTCCTTTAATATTAGCACTTTAAGGGAGCCTACTATGATAGGAAGAAAAACTTGAAGGTAGTTAACTGAAAAACAATGATAGTCGAGGGCAATTTAGTGGAATTTAGTCTTATTTCTATCCCTCACATTATGTCTTTTCTTATAATCATTGTTTTATTTGAGTAATTTCATCATGTTAATATTGGTTTTTTTTTCCTGTTAGGCCTTGGACTGTTGTCAGCTTGGCGACGAAGTTAGGAGGAAAGAACTAAAGCTAGACTCTCCAGGTAAAATTCACATTATCAATATTGATGTCTTCATATCCTGGTTTACATCAATTATCTACCATATATTCTCAGTATATTTGGAAAATACATTGGATCGTTTCTTTGTATCTACTAAATATACAAAAATATAGATTATTCTCTCCACCATTTTCTCTGTCTATTTTTGTAAATGATATTATTATATCAGGTTTTGATAGATGTTAAATTCAATGCCATCATCGGAAACTTAACTTAAATAATCTTAAGAATCAAATTAGCTTGATTTACAATATTAATCACAACCAATCCTGTTAATCTTTTGGCTTAACCATTCTTGATTTCAGAGCTATGGTCTCTATTACAAATCTCCTTTGCCTGTTGCAATTTTTTTTATTAGGTTAACTTGGATATTAATCAATATTGATTAGGAATTCTTGTTTCCGAGAATTTATTTGAATTTCATCAAAACGTGAAATGCAGTGACTGAAAACGGAGAGAATTGGAGCGTGGGTCAGCGACAACTCGTCTGTTTGGGTCGAATAATCTTGAAAAAGAGCAAGGTATTGGTTCTCGACGAAGCAACTGCTTCCGTTGATACTGCCACCGATAGCTTAATCCAAAAAACTCTAAGGCAGCAGTTCTCAGATTCAACAGTAATCACAATAGCTCATAGAATTACATCGGTTCTCGATAGTGACATGGTCCTGCTTCTTGATAACGGTCAGTATTAACAACCTTTTGATTCTTTTAAATTCTTTATCATGTTCAAATTCTCGATATAAAATCTTATTTTTCCTGTGCAGGACTTATCGTGGAACACGATACGCCACCTAGGCTGCTAGAGAATAAATCGTCATTGTTTGCCAAACTCGTATCTGAATACACGATGAGATCAAGCTCCCAGTTTTGATATTAAGATCCCGCTTTAGACGATGACGATAAAAAATTAATAGCATAGCGATCAAATTCACGACATAAGTGCTCTGTGATTGTTTAGAAAGGCCATGAATGTTTTGTAATTCTGGATGTTTATGTACTCTTTTGCCTCAGAACAATGTGTTTAACAAAGTAATTAGTTGGAGGCTTTTATAATCAATTTTCCATCCTCTTGTATTTCGTTTTTGAAATCAACCCTACGATCGAACTTCCGACCTCTCTCATTGGAGAGTAAATTGGTACCGACTGAACTAAGCGCGGTGTGTTCTATCCTCTTGTAATTATTAGTGCTGCAATGCTCTTGTGATGTTATTATTACACCTGGCATTATTGTTGAGGTTGGGGTAGGAGCCATGCCTTTATGGGTCTTTTTTCACATGCACATTGCGTGACAAAGATATATATGGTAAGGTTCCATTTTTTAGGGCTTTCAAAGTACACCATTCAAATGCTGATATATTCCCACTACAAAACAAAGATTATATGAATACAAACGAATTAACGGTTCTTTAATTAATACAAAGATTATATGCCACTCATTTTTAGAGATAATAGATATTGCACCTATTTTTTTTGTTTCAAAACTTATTCTTCTGCTATAGGCTTATTTCATGAGAACGTCTGCGTAGTTTACTCTTTTTTTTTTAAACTTATCTGAGCCTTTTCCGTTGCATGATAACCTCTTGTACTTTTGTTCCATTACCAATCCACTCATGTTGTTAACCATTTTGAGAAAATGACTTAACTAAATTTCTTTCTTTTTTTGTCGAGCACAAAGACAACCCCACTTCTGATTAGGGCACCCAAATTTCAAACTAAGAAGATCGGAAAAATGATTATTATATAATTTGTTTAATTTATGTGTTAAATACCAGAAACAACCTATAACTTTTTGAAATTGAAAACTCACTCCTCATTCCCAATATGAGAGCATTTTGGAATTCTAACATATCTATCATTATCTTTCAAGCAATGCAATTTATTTTTAGAAGTTTTAGTAACCATGTTGTGAAAAAAGTCTAGTTTTATTGCACATCGATCACATGCCTGACATCTTATTTGCTGCTCCACAACCCCATAAAATATAGGGTTTAATCACTGCTACGCAGAGAAAGAGAAGAAAATGACAACCAAAAAATTAAAAAAAATGCAGATATATTCCCACTACAAAACAAAGTCCTGACTTCCTGCCAAATTCAAACAGAATCATGACGATCAAGTTTAGCAATTTAATTTTTTATCAATTGCATACAGTATTAGTTTATAAATATACAAATATTACTAATACTATTATGACATAAATGTGGAACATATAGTGTACCCTAGGTATTGAACTTAAACTTCTTAAAATGTATTTACAATTTGTTTAACATACTTGGAAATTATATGTTATGAACCTTTTTGATATATTTTGTATAATTATTCAAAAATGTTTCTACACAATTTTTTATTTATTTTTATTGCAATCAAAATTTAGGCTCCACCATCACAATGCCGATCATCTCATCGTCACCATTGCTGTTGTCACCCCTTCTAATTCGAACATAAAGTTTCTTTGCATGTGCTTTTTCCCATCGTTTCCACATAAAACCTTTATTCGATGTTTTTTCATCTACACGTGCATGCAAAAGCATTAGTTTATAAAGATACAACAATGGCAGAGCACTTTTTCAAGGATTAATGAGAAGAACAAATTCATTTCATCAGTAGTAATATTAATAATACAACACAGCATCATCAATCAACCCAGAATACTCAACTCTTGAGTGCAGAATAAAAGTTCCCAGAAAATACAGGCATTACAGACGGGGATTACTGTGCAAAGAACGTGACCAAATGCTTCTTTATGGCCGCGGAACCGCCGCCAATGCCAGGGTGGGGCCGCGGTTCCGCGGCTCTTTAGTCAAGTTGCGCGCACGTGTTACACAGTAACTCCTAGAAAACCCTGCTGTATTTTTTGGATATTTTTAATTTGGAAAAATCCACTTTTTCAGAAAAAGTCCAGAGAGTGGTTTTGAATAAGGGTTCCGGGTTTGATCGGGTTTCTAACATCGTCTACACATCGCCTAAGGCTCTAGCTAGGCTCTGATACCACTGTAGGGTTCCTAGGCACACTCAAGAGGTTCCACAAGGCATCAACCATGCAAAAATCAAATTTTCCATGTACCTAACAACCCTAATCATAGATCGATAACTAGAGGCAAAGGCGAAACTACAACTAGGTAACAACTTAACTAATAAGTGAATGGAAATACAACCTTTGTAGATCCGGTCCACCACTTCTCTAGCTCCGTGTTGACGTCCCTCCGCTGCGATCATCGGAATCCCGGACTCTCTTGTCGGTTTCATCGGAGAAAAGATCGGGCTTGGTCGTTGACTTCGATGCCGAAGATGATCTACGTCGAGGCAACTCAAACTCAAGCCCCATCTTCACTAAGTCATGAAACTTGTGAAGAAAATGTTAGTTATATGTATGCCCTAGAGGCCATTACTGTACATACGATGTATATTGTAGTGGATGCTAGGACATATATAGGGAGGACTTTCTTGCTCGACATGATAGTATGATATCTGGTTGTACTTTATCTTAACATGTACTTTGATTGTCTCTATGTTACATGTTGATAAAGCCCTTAGGATATGTACTCGACTACTGGGACAATGATGAGATCATACTAGTGGGGCCACGGTAGTCGACGAGTACATCCTATAACTGTTCCTAGTCGAGGGTGTATCGATACAAATAATAATATTACCAAACAAATAATAATATTGTTACGTCATATATGATCCAGCCGTAACTAGCATGCAATAAGTATTTAGAAATACTTGTTTCGGTTACGAACACACGAACGAAACAATATCACGACGATGCATAATACGATCGGAACTTGCTCGAGACAAATCCGATAATCTCGACGACGATGGATATGGCGTGGCGCGAGACAGCAATGATGGCGATCAAATCGGGACTGAAGTGAGCCGAGAATCTCGGTTTGACGGCGAAGGGAGTTGGAAAAAAGAAAAAGAAAGAGAAACAAAGAAAGAAGAAAGAGAGAGAGAGAAAGAGAGATTTATTTTATTTTAAATTATATATATATAGAGAGAGAGAGTATTGTTTACTGGATATATATATATATATATATATATATATATATATATATATATATATATATATTATACGTTTTAAGGGTATATAGATAATATCAAAGTACAATCAATCTCCACCAACATCTCTTCAAATATATATTTTGGAAAACAATTTACATACGTAAACTTTTAAATCATAATGTAAGAATATAATTTAAATAAATTGTACCCCATAACATAAGATTACAATGGATTTTAAATATATATATATATAGAGAGAGAGAGATTTAACAAATATTTGGTATTAGATATCTTGAGATTTAAACGTAATAAATAAAAGCAAAAAATAAGATATGAGAAAATTAACCATACGATGACAGTTAGCAAAATATGAGTTATTCTTATCTTATGGCTACTAAAAGATATATTATAATCTAGATATATGATATATATATATTATACTAGATTCACATAGATTCGGTTTACTGATAAATATCAGATATAATCTAACACCATATTGGGTTTCACACATGCGGATCGGATCGAATAACTACTACTACTATTCGAATCACTCGCAACCCAAAAGAATAAAATAGAAGAAATATAAAGTAAGTGTTACAATACCAATTAATGTCGTATAACCGTACTAGGTGTAACAAATTTAATATTAAAATCCTACAAATCAAATGGTTAGTACTATATAACCTAGTATCAGTTGGTATGGTTATCAGAAATAAGGTGCTCATTTTTTGGATCAAAATCTCCGCAAAGGACCATGGTTGGTCCTCTGTACAACCATGACATTGTGATCCCTTTCATGTTATTTAACAAATTGTGTTTGGATTCAAATTTACATGGCACACAAGTTTCCTTGCGCATCAATTTTCCTATTTATTTATGGTGCATACCCCATTGTTGCATTAAAAGATTCCAGACCAAAACAACTTTCAAAGCTTAGAGTCTTCCAATGCTGCTTCTTTAACTAGTCTAAATATCTTCTACTTTTGTTATATCACCAGAGAAGTACTTTAGGGGTCCATTTTATTCCGTATTATCCAATAGATAAAAAAACGAGGCACACATCATCTCGATATCAATATTATATATGAGATGGTCTATAGTATTTATCATTTGGGTACATGCGATTAGACTTTAAAATAGAGTGGAAAAGCATTCAATTGTTATCCACACATTTGTAGAAAGAAAACATAGTGCCAGTTGTTTTCATAGTTACTCCTACTAGTATTTATACATGTGTGATAGCATTACGAAAGTTTTAACAAACCCCTTCCCCCCTCCGCACCTCCCCCGCCCTCCCTCTTTGTTACCATCGTTATCATACTACCCTCCCCATCAGACTATTTATTCTTGATCCATATAAAAAGGAAAATGGAAATTACACGTATTTTGATTATAGATAATAAACTTTAACATCAATCGTGTCAATTGCCCAATAAACAAAGAAGGAACAAGATTCTTTCTATTATTATGGAAGGATATTCCGTTATTTTTTCCCCTCATGACAGCAACTATATGTGCCTCAAAATATTATTCATTCTCTTGCATAATAAAAGAATAAATGATTGAAATTTAGATCACTGCCATTACTTTTCTTCGATGCAAACCCTTGAATGAAAATTCAAAACAGTCAATTTCAATCAACACTATCCAAGTCAATGGCCTTGACCAAACTCAATTTGATGAATCTAGTGACGTACATTTTTGACCGTTCCATTAGACATTATATGTCTACAAACATTTCATTTGCAAATATAATAGTACCAATTATTTTTGAAGCTTTTTGGCCTCTTTCCTTGATTTTTAGAGCGAATCTCCAACCTTTTTCCACCCCCAAAAGAAACTCTTTATGAAATTGTCACTGTCAAAGGAGCTACCTTGGGCACCAAGGAGCCCATTTTGGCTCTATTCCAACTCAACCTTACTCTTCTAATGTTAAACAAAGTACTTATCTCTAACATGATTATGTATTCTTAATTATAAGCATATTGTATGCACATGAGATGGGTCGACCCATGACCTCGACTCCCTAAAATGGGTCCCATCCCCATAAAACCATACAGCGCCATCCCTATGTTTTCATTTTATGTTCCGGGATACCGCAGTGTTCTAAAACTCCATAAATAATTTATTCATTTCTTATCATAAGTTCCCGCAGTGTCATAAAACTCTATAAATAATTTATTCATTTCTTGTCATAAGTTCCCGCAGTGTCATAAAACTCCATAAATAATTTATTCAATTCATGTCATAAGTTATTTTAATTTCATACAATAACTGTCCCAACAAAATTCTCGATTTTGTTTTGATAGAAAATTAGATTATAGATCTCACTTTTGATTTTCTTTGTACAATTTAACATGGCAACCCCACCCATTTGCGATTTGAACCCACATCAACTCTGAAATTTCAAGGAGGAAGAATAATGCCTTCCACAAAATCTTAAAAAAATTCATGCTATTTCTTATTCCGATGGAAGCAATAAATGGTCAACTGCATCTGTTTTGCTGAACGTGATAAAGACTAATATATATATATATATATATATATATATATATAATAATGGAGGAAAGAGACCATAGGAGAGAATTTCCTTTTATGGCGTCGAAAAAATACACTAAATTCATGCTAGTTCTATTGTCGGTAAACTGTTAATTTTGAACCCACTAAATCAACGGTGAAAAGGTTGTAGAATCACATGAAATTTGGTGTACCCGCATCTTAGATGATAACGATGGATATGGTGGGTGTCGATCGTCGGAAAAAATGAGGGAGGGTGTATTTTTTCGACGCCATAGGAGTAAATTCTCTCCTATGGCATCTTTCCTCCATTATTCTCGTGTGTGTGTGTGTGTGTATATATATATATATATATATATATATATATATCCATTGCAAACCGTCCGTATTTTTTAAAAACGGGGACTGCCGATCCACGACATATTTGAATGATCCGATCCGTTCAAGTTGATCACCCTACTCTAAAATATATGTGTATGAAAAATTAAACGCAGGCGGTTTGTAATGGATCACTCCCATATATAGATGCGATAAAAATGAATTTCATTCTGTGGCATCGAAAAATTACACCCTCCACGACTTTTCTGGCACTCATCGTATTCATCTTTATCATCTAAGATGTGGATACACCAAATTTCATATGATTCTCCAATTTTTTCATCGTTGAATTGACAATGTAAAAAGTTCTATTGTCGGTGAGCGGTTAATTTTACACTCACTAAATCAACGGTGAAAAAGTTGTAGAATCATATGAAAATGATCAAGATGATGGATGCCAATCGTCCGAAAAAATGATATATATATATAGAGAGAATAATGGAGGAAACATGCCATAAGAGGAAATTTCCTCCTATGGCGTCGAAAAAATACAACCTCCATCATTTTTTCCGACGATCAGTATCCACCATCTTCATTGTTATCATCTAAGATATGGATACACCAAATTTCATTTGATTCTACAACATTTTCACCGTTGAATTAGTGGGTTTAAAATTAACGGTTTACGGACAATAGAACTTTTTACATTGCTAAATCAACGATGAATAGGTTGTAGAATCACATTATATTTGGTGTATCCACATCTAAGATGATAACGATGAAGATGATGGAGTCCGATCGTCGGAAAAGATCGATAGGGGGTGTATTTTTTCGACGCCATTGGAGGAAATTCCTACTATAACATCTTTTCTCCATTATTCTCATATATATATATATATATATATATATATGAGCTAAATATTATATTAAGTGATTATAAAAAAAAATTTAGTATATATATATATATGAAATTTAGTGCAGATTGGAAGGAAAAATCCATAACCTCACAAATCTAAAGGTTGTTAATTTAGAGTAATTCAACACCACACGATTTTGATATTTTTGGTATCAATGGGCCAATAGTCATTTCATTGATAGAGAGGTCTTTGTAAATGAAAAATAATAAGATTTATAATATTTTGTGAAGAACAAATTAAAGGATAGATAATGACATTAAATGTCATCCATAAAGTTTATGTTATTTGTCTAAAACAATACTAAAACTTCAGGGTTATATTGCTTGGTTAATTAGAGAAACGATTGGGTATGAAGGGTCATGGAGGAGAGTTTCTCTTACATAGATCAAAAGGCAAACTTTTCATAACTTTTTTCTTGATCGACATCGTCCATCTTGTTCTTTATGGCCTTTAAGCATGCAAACAATTCTCATCCGATTTTGAAACCTTTTGACCATTGATTTGATTATGTAAAATTATCTATCATGATCAAAATAAGCAATTACAGAAAGTATCAAAATTAGGCACACTTGGGTCTGTATTGTAACCAATTACTCACAAGAAAGACTACAAAAATTTAGTATCCAATTGTTTTTTGGTGACGGAATCATTCTGATTTGCTCTACCCATGCTGACAAATCCTTAGTTATGTGAACCATTTGATTAAACCAGGATATTATTAATGAATTCGACACCTTTTTATGAATCTATGAATATAGAAAGGAAAATTATACAAATTGATCTAATTTTTTTTTCTGAATGCACCCGTCTTTAGGAATTGAACCAACAACCCCTCATTTTAAAAAAGAAAAGTTATACATCTTGCAGATCAAACCTGCCTTCTCCTCCTCTATTATTCAACAAAGATATTATTAATGAATGGGTAAATTGCTTAATAATACCTCAATGTTTTATCTCATTTGCACTTTAATACCATATAGTTTTCTTCTCAGCACTTTAATACCCTAAAATATTTCGTCATTAGCACTTTGTTGCGTGCTGCATTTACCGTCGTGTCTATTTTGCATTGGTTTATTTGTTGAAAACCGTTTTCATAATTTTATGTCTACAAAATTCTTGGATTAAAGTAACACAAAATAGACACGGCGGTAAAAGAAGAAGGTAGTAAAGTGCTAACGACGAAATACATCACGGCATTAAAGTGCTAAGAAGAAAACCACATGGTATTATAGTGCAAATGCTATTGAAACATTGAGGTATTATTCAGCAAATTACCCATTTATTAATAAATAAGCAACTCCAACATTTTTGCATATCAAACATCGTCGTCGTCGTCGTCGTCGTCTTCATGGACTCTGCATTGCATTTACATAAGACTAGCTCCCTTGCTCTGCAAGGAGCCGCCTTCGACTCTCCTCTTCCTGGATCAATGAATACAATACCCCACCTCTCTCTCTCTCTCTCTCCCCTCTATAAATTCCCTCACCGATCTCTCTCTCTAGAAACCAAAAAAAAAAAAAAAAATCACAATCCCCAAAACCATTCATGGGTTTTCTCCAAGGATCATCATTCACTGGTATGCAGATCCTCAACCATCATTTTCTGATTCAAATGCATGAAAATCTAAATGGGTTCCAATTAAAACCCATCATTCTTCATGGGTTCTCTGTTTCATGCCACCTCTTCCTCTTCCTTGTTCTTTCTCTATACTATCTTTGTAACAAAAGGCCTATTAATCTTGATGATAGCTCAAAGGAGAATAGATTTGAAAAGAAAAGATTTTCACATCACAAAACAGCCCTTTTCACATCCATTGTCCTAGGATTGTTTTATCTGTTTCAATCTGTGTACCATTATTTGTTGTATGTTGATGGGTTGTGGTCTAGTGATGATGTTGTCATGGAGTTGGATTTGGGAGTTAGAGCCATTGTGTGGCTTGCAATCTCATGCTATCATGCAAGGGACAAGAGATTTCCCACCTTTCTAAGGATTTGGTGGGGTTTTTTCTTGCTCGTCTCTTGCTCTTTCCTTGTTGTAGACTTTGTTTGGTATAGGAAGCTTGGGGTTATGAAGACCCATTTGTGGGTTTTGGATTTTGGGTCATTCCTTGCTGGTTTGATCCTTAATTATGCCGCGATTTTCGGGGGGAGGAGTGAAGGGGAGAGGGGTGATCTTGATGAGCCTCTTTTGAATGGTACTGGCAATGTTATTGATGCATCAATCGTTAGGAGAGTCTGTCTATTTGAGAATGCTGGGTTTTTCAGTATGCTCACATTCTCTTGGATGGGCCCTTTGCTATCTGTGGGTCATCACAAAACCCTAGACCTCGACGATGTCCCTAAGTTGTCTCATAGTGATAGTGTTAATGGTGTCTACCCTATATTCAAGAATAAGCTCGAATCGTACGCGAGTGGTACCAATGTTGATGATAGTGTTAGTAAGGTTACTACATTTAAACTTGTGAAGTCCTTATTGTTCTCCATATGGGGCCAAGTCCTGTTAACGGCGATCTACGTGCTCGTGTACACGGTGTCCACTTATGTCGGTCCCTATCTCATCGATTACTTTGTTCAGTACCTTAATGGCAATCAAAAGTTTGAGAATGAAGGGGTTGTGTTGGTCCTGGCCTTCATAATAGCAAAGCTTTTTGAGCGCCTTGCACAAAGGCATTGGTTTTTCCGGTTACAGCAGGCTGGGATTAGAATTAGGGCGTCCCTCGTCGCGATGATATACCAAAAGGGTCTTACTCTCTCTAGCCATTCGAAGCAAGGTCGTACGAGTGGTGAAATAATCAATTTGATGAGCGTGGACGCCGATAGAGTTGGGCTCTTTAGTTGGTACTTGCATGATCTTTGGATGGTTCCAATTCAAGTTGGGCTAGCTCTATGCATATTGTATTCTAGTTTAGGGCTTGCCTCATTGGCGGCTTTAGCCGCTACTGTAGTTGTCATGCTGGCGAATTTTCCACTGGGGAGTTTGCAAGAGAAGTACGAGGGGAAGATGATGGAGGCGAAAGATACGAGGATGAAGGCTACTTCGGAGATTTTAAGGAACATGAGAATTCTCAAGCTTCAAGCATGGGAAATGAAGTTCTTGTCCAAGATATCCGAGTTGCGAAAAAACGAGGCAACTTGGTTGAAAAAGTACGTTTACACGGCGGGCATGATCTCATTTGCATTCTGGGGCGCTCCTACTTTCGTAGCTGTCGTCACATTCGGATCTTGCATGGCTTTGGGAATACCTTTAGAATCGGGGAAAGTTTTATCAGCGCTTGCGACTTTTAGGGTTTTGCAAGGGCCCATTTATAACCTCCCCGATACGATTTCGATGGTAATTCAAACCAAGGTTTCCCTTGATAGAATCTCTTCGTTCCTATGCTTAGAAGACTTGGCTCCCGATGTCGTGCAAAAGCTTCCAACGGGTGGTTCAAATATTGCCATCGAAGTAAGCGACGGGAATTTCTCTTGGGATCCTTCTTCTGAAGTTCCTACTGTAAGAAATCTTAACTTTCAAGTGGTTCAAGGAATGAGAGTTGCAGTTTGTGGAACCGTTGGTTCAGGTAAATCGAGCTTGTTATCTTGCATACTGGGTGAAGTCCCAAAAGTATCAGGAACTGTCAAGTTGTGTGGCGCTACGGCTTACGTTGCTCAATCGCCTTGGATTCAAAGCGGGAAAATCCAAGATGTTATTCTTTTTGGTAACGAAATGGACAGGGACAAATATGATGATGTGCTTGAAGCGTGCTCCTTGAAAAAGGATTTGGAGATTCTTCCATTTGGGGACCAGACAGTAATTGGGGAAAGAGGCATCAACTTGAGTGGAGGGCAGAAGCAGAGAATTCAGATCGCACGTGCTTTGTACCAAAATGCTGATATTATTCTCTTCGATGATCCGTTTAGCGCGGTCGATGCCCATACAGGTTCTCATCTCTTTAAGGTACTGACTTCCTTAAATCAGTATATCTTAGCAGATTCATGTTTTTCTTTTGGCTAAATTACATGAAATGCATTTAAATGCTGGTGGAGAATCAAAAACCCACCAGCCCGGTAGGTTTGGCATTTCTCATCACGTTAAACCTTTTTCAATTACAGCAACTCCCTTAAACTGCTGCATTTAAGGGCATTGATGTGAAAGGAACTCCATCACAACCAAAGTTTAGGGACTACACTGCAATAAACAGCTTCAATTAATGTAGTTTAGAGAAAAGCAGAATGTAGTTAAGGGTAGTTTAGTGTAATTTAGCCTTTTGTCTAGGCGGCAAGCTTGATATTCAACAATGAGACGATAATTACTACCAAATGGTATTCTATCTGTGTAATTGTGTAAAGATTTTAAATAATTTTGGCGGTCCATTGTATGGCAGGAATGTTTGCTGCGGCTTTTGGCTTCAAGAACGGTCGTTTATGTCACACATCAAGTGGAGTTTCTTCCTTCGGCGGACCTTATCCTTGTGAGTGTGATTCTTTTAACCCATGTTAGAAGATATTTGATTTTTCCTTGGCCATAACAATAAAAATTCTGCTTTATTTTAAAATAAGGTTATGAAAGATGGAGAAATCGTACAAGCGGGAAAGTACGATGACATACTCACTTCTGGAACCGATTTCATGGAACTGGTCGGTGCTCACAAAGATGCATTGAAATCTCTCGGCTCCATGGATCTTGCTAATGACAATTCAAGTAGCACTTCAGATCAACAACAACCAGCTGCTCATAAAGGGGATAAATCTGAACAAAATGATAAAATCGACGAGGTGGATAGACAAAAGGGCCAACTAGTTCAAGAAGAAGAGAGGGAGAAAGGGCGAGTTGGGTTTTGGGTCTACTGGAAATACATTACGACCGCATACAGAGGTGCTCTTGTGCCCCTAATACTTTTGGCCCAAATATTGTTTCAAGTCTTACAAATTGGCAGCAATTATTGGATGGCTTGGGCTACTCCGGTTTCGAAAGACACTGAACCTCCCATAAACGGATCAGTGCTTATTTATGTTTATGTGGTGTTGGCCCTTGGGAGCTCACTTTGTATCCTCGCAAGGGCTTTGCTTCTTGTTACAGCGGGATATAAGACTGCAACAATTTTATTTGACAAGATGCATACATGTATTTTCCGTGCTCCGATGTCGTTTTTCGATTCTACTCCTAGTGGCCGCATCCTGAATAGAGTAAGTGAAGCCATGACACTTTTATTGGCTAAATTGCACTAAAATTCCATTATCAGTCATCGGTTTTCATATAATACCATATATTGTATTTATTGCAGATAAATACCATGGTTTAAAAAACGTCGTTGACCGATGTTATGAGTCACATGATCACTAATATAACTACAATGAATGGAAAAATAATGCATCGTAAATTACATGCAACCGACATGTAAATATCATGGTATTTACTTGTAATGAATGAAGTATATGGTATTTGTCTAAAAATGATTAAAGGTCATGGTATTCTAGTCTAATCCAGCCTTTTATAACAATTGGTTTGTCTGTTTTTGAATATGAACTCGTTTATATAAGCAATTCTCTCTCAATACAGGCATCGACCGATCAAAGTGAATTAGATACGAGTTTCTCTTTCCAGATTGGTTCGCTTGCTTTTTCAGCGATTCAACTCCTAGGAATCATTGCAGTCATGTCGCAGGTTGCATGGCAAGTTTTCGTCATTTTTATTCCTGTGATTGCTATCTGCATCTGGTATCAGGTAATTCTTGTCCACATTTTTCCTTTTATATTAAAATAGTTAGTTGTTCATGTTATATCTTGATCAAATATTATCCTGCCTGTTTAGCTTCATTTGGACAGGCGTTTATATATTAAGCTCTGGCTGATACAAAACATTGTTTATGGAACGATTTCTTTCCAATTTACAAACAGAACTTATTTCTTAATTTTTGAGACAGATCATGGACCATGGCGGTTATGTGGTTCTACTATCTAATTAATAGAACCTACCATTTGAACTTTATATTTCCACAAGCACATCATAAAATATAGCTAATGAAGTTCATTTACTCGATTTACTATTTATTTGTTTGAATTATCATTTACTTAAAATATTCAGTATGTGATGAGTTCTTGACAATATTTGACGATGTTTTGCTTCAGCGATATTACATAGATACAGCAAGGGAACTATCAAGGTTAGCAGGGGTGTGCACAGCTCCAATCATACAGCATTTTGCCGAAACAATTTCGGGAATGATGACGATTAGAAGTTTCAACCAAGAATCCAGATTTGTTGACACAAATTTTACTCTCTCCGACGATTACTCTAGACCCAAATTTTATAACGCGGCTGCAATGGAGTGGTTATGTTTTCGTCTCGATATGCTTTCTTCTATCACATTTGCGTTCTCTTTGATATTCTTGATGTCGGTGCCAAAAGGGTTTATTGATCCAGGTAATATTTGAAGCGATCATTACAAAATTGTACTTTATTCTACAGAGGGTAAATTTCACTAAAATACCCAACTTCCTTGTTTTTCGCTACACTAACTTAAAGGTTTTTTTTATTGCACCAGCCTCCCTTAAAGCCATACATTTTTGGATATTTTTGTTAAACAAAAACCCATTACAATCAAAGTGTAAGGGAATTGGTGTAATAAAAAAATGTTGACGTACGTAGTTTAGCTGGGAAAAAAAAGTTAAGGGTTATTTAGTGTAATTTAGACTTAAAAGAGAAAAAAAATCTATTTGACATGTAAATTTAATTAGTACTCTTCCTGTTTCAGGCCTTGCTGGCCTTGCTGTGACATATGGACTAAATCTAAATATGCTACAAGCTTGGGTCATATGGAATCTTTGCAATCTTGAGAACAAGGTGATATCGGTGGAGAGAATACTGCAATATACAACTATTCCTAGTGAGCCACCTCTTACAATCGAAGAGAACGGACCGAATAGTGGCTGGCCATCCATGGGAGAAGTTGAACTTCATGAACTTCAGGTAATCACTCATATCCTCAATAGCTATTATTTTGGTATATATATTCCTTTACACGTGGCATTAAATTTGCAAACTGCGTACTTAATTGCAAATGTTTATACGAAAAATAGCTGTGAAAATAAGCAAATTTCTCTGGTGTCAATGATCATGGCCTTTTCTTTTAACAAATTCGTGACTTGGGTAAAGACTAAGAAAAAGGAACATGTTCACTATGACATGCAAGGGGGCATAGAGCACTCACCTGCTTGTTTCTTTATAAAAAAAGGTTTTATGTTTGCTTGTTAGTCCTTTCATGATATTTGATAAAAGTTGCAATGGCATTTAGATCTATCGATCTTGGTGAATATAATTTGATGCTCACTGTACTAACTATTTTCCTAATGCTCAAATGAGCTAGAGACGAAGGGATATATATATATTTTAACTTGTACCATTACCATTAACTGTTTCAATTTGTTTGACTTTCATGTATAATCACCCAAAATTTAGTATTCCTCTTTAGCATAGACTACACAAGAATCGTGCCATTATGAAAATGACTGATGTATAGAATTCATGAAAAGTGTGTAACTAGAGGAATATGACTTGTGAAAATGACTGATGTATAGAATTCATGAAAAGTGTGTAACTAGAGGAATATGACTTGTGGATTCAGGTTTACATGAATTGCTCTTTTCACTATAAGCAGACATATTCTAGCTAGTATTTTAGAGGGTTACTTTCTAATAGGATAAAATAAAGAAGAACCAATTAAGACATGCAACTGATACCAATAAATGCTCCAAGCTAGAAGAAGCGGCAAATTTGTAGTTAATAGTCCATCGAGGGTTAGGGATGGACCTAAACAGAAAATGATAAGAGGCAGTTAAAAGGAAAAATGGTCCTTAACATAGCAGAATGAAAGAAATAGATTCATATGGCTTAAATCTTGGTATAAAGGCTTCTTGTTGTTTTATTTTAATTTGTTCCCTTTGGCGATATATATGCATCCAATTCCTGATAATCATTGATCTATTCTTCATTTGTGAATGTTACTGAATGATATTATCGATCTATTCACAAGATATGAGGTTCTTTGTATGTATCGATTACTAAAGGAAAAAAACCCGTAAATATTATTGCAGGTTCGTTACGCCCCTCACATGCCCTTTGTGTTGAAGGGTCTCACGTGCACCTTTCCTGGAGGTATGAAAACCGGAATTGTTGGAAGAACAGGCAGCGGAAAATCTACCTTAATCCAGGCACTTTTCCGCATAGTTGATCCTACAGTTGGCCGAATTATTATAGATGGCATCGACATCACAACCATTGGATTGCACGATCTAAGATCGAGATTGAGCATTATTCCACAAGACCCTACTATGTTTGAAGGAACTGTGCGTAGTAATCTCGACCCACTTGAAGAGTACACAGATGATCAGATTTGGGAGGTGAATACTGTTATTTATAGGTCAAACTAAACTACCCCTAACTATCATTATTTTAAACTAGACTACTTTAAACTATTTTAGGACCGTAATCTCCTTTAATATTAGCACTTTAAGGGAGCCTAGTATGATAGGAAGAAAAACTTGAAGGTGGTTAACTGAAAAACAATGATAGTCGAGGGCAATTTAGTGGAATTTAGTCTTATTTCTATCCCTCACATTATGTCTTTTCTTATAATCATTGTTTTATTTGAGTAATTTCATCATGTTAATATTGGGTTTTTTTTCCTGTTAGGCCTTGGACTGTTGTCAGCTTGGCGACGAAGTTAGGAGGAAAGAACTAAAGCTAGACTCTCCAGGTAAAATTCACATTATCAATATTGATGTCTTCATATCCTGGTTTACATCAATTATCTACCATATATTCTCAGTATATTTGGAAAATACATTGGATCATTTCTTTGTATCTACTAAATATACAAAAATATAGATTATTCTCTCCACCATTTTCTCTGTCTATTTTTGTAAATGATATTATTATATCAGGTTTTGATAGATGTTAAATTCAATGCCATCATCGGAAACTTAACTTAAATAATCTTAAGAATCAAATTAGCTTGATTTACAATATTAATCACAACCAATCCTGTTAATCTTTTGGCTTAACCAACCAGAGGATTCATGTGCTGGACCGGCGTGATTCTCATGTTGGTTCATGTAGCCTACCCCATACGCTTGGGATAAAAGGCTCAGTTGTTGTTGTTGTTGTATTCTTGATTTCAAAGCTATGGTCTCTATTACAAATCTCCTTTGCCTGTTGCAATTTTTTTTATTAGGTTAACTTGGATATTAATCAATATTGATTAGGAATTCTTGTTTCCGAGAATTTATTTGAATTTCATCAAAACGTGAAATGCAGTGACTGAAAACGGAGAGAATTGGAGCGTGGGTCAGCGACAACTCGTCTGTTTGGGCCGAATAATCTTGAAAAAGAGCAAGGTATTGGTTCTCGACGAAGCAACTGCTTCCGTTGATACTGCCACCGATAGCTTAATCCAGAAAACTCTAAGGCAGCAGTTCTCAGATTCAACAGTAATCACAATAGCTCATAGAATTACATCGGTTCTCGATAGTGACATGGTCCTGCTTCTTGATAACGGTCAGTATTAACAACCTTTTGATTCTTTTAAATTCTTTATCATGTTCAAATTCTCGATATAAAATCTTATTTTTCCTGTGCAGGACTTATCGTGGAACACGATACGCCACCTAGGCTGCTAGAGAATAAATCGTCATTGTTTGCCAAACTCGTATCTGAATACACGATGAGATCAAGCTCCCAGTTTTGATATTAAGATCCCGCTTTAGACGATGACGATAAAAAATTAATAGCATAGCGATCAAATTCACGACATAAGTGCTCTGTGATTGTTTAGAAAGGCTATGAATGTTTTGTAATTCTGGATGTTTATGTACTCTTTTGCCTCAGAACAATGTGTTTAACAAAGTAATTAGTTGGAGGCTTTTATAATCAATTTTCCATCCTCTTGCATTTCGTTTTTTGAAATCAACCCTATGAGCGATCGAACTTCCGACCTCTCTCATTGGAGAGTAAATTGGTACCGACTGAACTAAGCGCGGTGTGTTCTATCCTCTTGTAATTATTAGTGCTGCAATGCTCTTGTGATGTTATTATTACACCTGGCATTATTGTTGAGGTTGGGGTAGGAGCCATGCCTTTATGGGTCTTTTTTCACATGCACATTGCGTGACAAAGATATATATGGTAAGGTTCCATTTTTTAGGGCTTTCAAAGTACACCATTCAAATGCTGATATATTCCCACTACAAAACAAAGATTATATGAATACAAACGAATTAAAGGTTCTTTAATTAATACAAAGATTATATGCCACTCATTTTTAGAGATAATAGATATTGCACCTATTTTTTTTGTTTCAAAACTTATTCTTCTGCTATAGGCTTATTTCATGAGAACGTCTGCGTAGTTTACTCTCTTTTTTTTAAACTTATCTAAGCCTTTTCCGTTGATAACCTCTTGTACTTTTGTTCCATTATCAATCCACTCATGTTGTTAACCATTTTGAGAAAATGACTTAACTAAATTTCTTTCTTTTTTTGTCGAGCACAAAGACAACCCCACTTCTGATTAGGGCACCCAAATTTCAAACTAAGAAGATCGGAAAAATGATTATTATATAATTTGTTTAATTTATGTGTTAAATACCAGAAACAACCTATAACTTTTTGAAATTGAAAACTCACTCCTCATTCCCAATATGAGAGCATTTTGGAATTCTAACATATCTATCATTATCTTTCAAGCAATGCAATTTATTTTTAAAAGTTTTAGTAACCATGTTGTGAAAAAAGTCTAGTTTTATTGCACATCGATCACATGCCTGACATCTTATTTGCTGCTCCACAACCCCATAAAATATAGGGTTTAATCACTGCTACGCAGAGAAAGAGAAGAAAATGACAACCAAAAAATTAAAAAAAAATGCAGATATATTCCCACTACAAAACAAAGTCCTGACTTCCTGCCAAATTCAAACAGAATCATGACGACCAAGTTTAGCAATTTAATTTTTTATCAATTGCATACAGTATTAGTTTATAAATATACAAATATTACTAATACTATTATGACATAAATGTGGAACATATAGTGTACCCTAGATATTGAACTTAAACTTCTTAAAATGTATTTACAAATTGTTTAAAATACTTGGAAATTATATGTTATGAACCTTTTTGATATATTTTGTATAATTATTCAAAAATGTTTCTACACAATTTTTTATTTATTTTTATTGCAATCAAAATTTAGGCTCCACCATCACAATGCCGATCATCTCATCGTCACCATTGCTGTTGTCACCCCTTCTAATTCGAACATAAAGTTTCTTTGCATGTGCTTTTTCCCATCGTTTCCACATAAAACCTTTATTCGATGTTTTTTCATCTACACGTGCATGCAAAAGCATTAGTTTATAAAGATACAACAATGGCAGAGCACTTTTTCAAGGATTAATGAGAAGAACAAATTCATTTCATCAGTAGTAACATTAATAATACAACACAGCATCATCAATCACAAACCTTCTCTAATTCGCAACACCCTGTTACTTCCATTTCCCATAATATAACACCAATCCCCAAGGAGAATCACACAGGATGACTCAAATGGCTCAAACAGCAATTAGGGGCTGTTTGGCTGCAGTATTTTGAAATTTGGATTTCCAAATAGTACGGTTGAAAAAATCCGGATTGGCTAATTTATCCGGATTGGCTAATTTTGTATTTGATTGGTATTGAATTCCTAGTGTTGGATTTGTAGATCCCTGAGGTCCTAGTTTGGTTAGAAAAAAATAAACAGGATTTGAATTTGAGGATTATAGAAAGAGAGATTTTTTTAATAACATAAAGTATGCTACACCCACGTGAACAGTGCCAAATCCATAGAAATCCACGGTTTTTTTTTGGATTCAAGAATCCAAAAAAATGGTGGGCCCCTCACAGAAAACAATCAAATCCAAAACAACCAAAATCCTACCACCAAACAAAGAATTCAAGAATACAAACTTTTTTTTGGATTCAAGAATCAAAACAGTGTCGAAGAGAACCATCTCAATACTGCTACAAATATTTGAGGGTATTTTTCAAAATTCAGTTTCCTTTGCGTTCCAGTCTAAGGGCCTTCTCCATTCACGCTGCTACTTGATCCTCTCCTATTCACTGTGGTATTCTTTAGTATCTGCAGAAGAAGGAAGAAAAAGAAAAGCAATTAAGACGGAGACTATATTAAACATAAGCATGCATGGTTACGGAAAAAAACATTAAGCGCTGGTCTGTAACTCGAGTGGGACAAACGCGATGACTTGAACGGTAATTCATGCCATCAGTGTTATGTTCATTAAAATAAAATAAAAAGAAAAGAAAGAAGGAAAATAAAGTTCCAAAATATAACAAACATGTTGAATGAAAGGGTGCAAGACTTTGCATCAACTGAAGATGTAAGGCTGAGGATTTTATTAATTAAACAGATCATGGCAAGCAATGAGTCAAAATCATTTAACCACATGAAAAAAAAATTCTCTAAAACCTTGTCATCTAACTAATGTGCCCCTAAGATCGAACAAATCAGAAGTAAGAAAAATAGCTCAAAGCATGATGTTTCATAGCTTATTTTCCCAGGTATCCTGTGTAATGTATGCTAACAGTGGCAAACTTTTCGAGAAGGTTCCTAAATATCAGGTCGGCTAGGACGGTAATGATAGGGCAACATTATCATATAGTTCCAGAGAAATTCAATAGACATCTCCCTCCAAGTTTTGTGTCCCTGCTGCTTTCAATTAGAATTGAAATTTCTCTTCCAAATTGATAGTGATCTAGATAAAAAACTATTTATGAGTTCAAAACCATTCGCATTCCTGAAAACTCAAGCAGCTTTCTATGCTATGCCGTATTAGTAATTCATGCCAAGACAATGCACAAAAAATCCTATTTCTCTATTCTGAATTCTTTGTAGTTGTTAAAAATAAACCAAGATCGTTTTATCCCAACTATACGGGATCGGCTACATAATTTCATAAGATAATAGAATTATATCACTGACTCAGGAAGGGCCGGACATAAATAAATGTGCGCCCAAGTCCATATTTTCTTTCCGGGGTCAAAAGGCTGAAGCTGAGTCTCAACCACCAAAACAGGACTAAAAAACTAGACAGCTCTTTTTATTTTTCCAAAAATGTTATAAAATTTAAATTTACAATAAATACACAAACAAATAAAAAGGGATTTACGTTAGGATATAGAAATTATATCACATAATTTTTCTCAATAGTACATCAAATTTGCTGGAAACTCGGACCACATGGCTGCTAAAAATGTCTATGAATTAATATATTTAGAAAAAGAAGAAAACCTAATTTGATCTAGATAGTCCAGCTACACCCATTATTTCTGAACCCGGTCCCAAATTTTTATTCAGACTTAAAGATTAGGTCCCAATTCTAACACATGTACTAAAAAAATTGATCCATATTTGATCATAGACGAGGCAAAATCCTGCTATAGCACTACAAATGGGTCAGGCCTATTCAATTTCAAATCCGACGAGGGGTAATCAGCGGCCCTACAATGAATACCTAATAAACAAATTCCCCATTTACAATATTTCATAAACTCCAATATCTATAATATAATCTTAAAGTCCATGCTTATGCGCTAAAACTCTGAAGTTACGATCACGATCAATGCCGAGGGATGTATTTTTACATTCTAACATATTAGTATAAATGTATGCAGATATCGTCATATTTTAACATATCTCTTGTGCATATTCATATAACATTATTTTTCTATTGGCAAGCTGACATGCCCAAAATGCCCCTCTCTGTCCAAGATCTGGTGCTCCTAACACGCCAACTTGCCAACCCAACCGATGCTTTCATCTCTACCCATCTGTCTCCTAATAACTTTTCGTTCCCAAAATACCCCATGGATAATACAATGTACCAAAATTTAATGCTTAAAGAAAACTAAAACAAGAGTGAAGAGATAGCTCACTTGTCTAAGCATTTGGTTTTCATTTTGAAGAGTGGAGAGCCTTTCCTCTAATTCAGAGTTTCTCATCTCCAAATCCTTCACCTTTGCCTCCAAATCACTCAGATATGCCTTCTTCCTCTCTCTTGCCTGCTGTGCCGACACTCTATTCCTCAACAACCTTATACCAATTGGAAAAAGCAAAAATTTAGAAATAATCCCAAAATATTCATGACATGTTAGATCAAGAAGATTAGAACTTTGTCTAAGATTTTTTAAAAAATATTTTGAGTGGTTTATAAAATTGTTCCCATATATTTAAACTACATTAAAAAAAACTTGCTTTAAGTGTCAAGTGGTCACTTCTATAGCATATAGTTGGAACAACAGTTTGGGTTAAAAGAAGGGCTTGGAGTAGTCCATTGATGGGGCTTAAAATACCCCATGAGGAGATCCCAGGCTTCAACCCAGGGTCTCCCATTTATGAGGGATGGCTAATTTATTCCATCTATCCATCTCCTTTTATCAGTTTGGGTTAAAAGATAAGTATTGAGATTTTGTTGAAAATTCAAATACATGAGATCTCCATTTACAATTTACAAATGCTAAAGCATAAGAGGCATAGTTATGACATTCTAATTCTTAATGTCCCTACTGCTGCGAAGTTTTGACAAGGATTGAAAGACATAATTTCATATTCTAACATGTCTTTACAGATTGAACATATTTTGTTGAGCAAAACTTGAGTTTTAAGAATAAATAATATTCTAAACCGCTTTCTATTTGCATTTTGATGGGATTTAATCCTGAATTATTTTGATGCCATATTTAAAATCGCTTCACTGCACCAAAAATTCAAAGTTGGGATGATGTTTGATTATTCTCTCTCTCTCTCTCTCTCTCTCTATATATATATATATATATATATAATCCTAGTAGTTCAACAATAAATATAAATAAAAAATTTAGTTTCAACTACTCTCTCACCTTTTCAGTCTCTTGTGCTCTTTTTCAGCAGGACTCCTCCCTCTCTTCCTTTGACCGGCCTGAGCCGATGAACCGGCCGGTTCAGCTCCGACCGCCAAGATCAAACCGGCTTCACGTCCAGACGTGGTCGGACCGGTCATCTCCCCGCCAAATTCTGGCACTCTCCTTATCTCTTCATCACTCTCCAACCCTGAAAAATTCCCAAAAATCACAATCAAATTACATAAAATCACTCAATAAACAAAACCCATCATCAAAACCCAAGCTTTAAGAAACCCATCATATCAAAACCCAACGCAAAAAAAATCGAAGTTGCCCTTTTTTTGGCTCTCCATCACTAAACCCACAAATTTCGATAAAATTATATAAAATCACCCAATTAGCAAAACCCAAGAGCAAAATTCTATTTTAACAAACCCATCAAATCAAAACCCTATTTCGATGCATAAAATTTATGCTTGCCTATTTTGACTCCATCACTAAACCCACAAAATTATGATCGAACTACACAAAATCACCCAACAATCAAAATCCATGATCAAAATCCAGACTTTAACAAACCCATCAAGCAAAAACCCAATTTTGATGCAAAAAATTTTGGACTTGCCTTGTTTGACCTCCATTTGAGGAGCTGAGCTTGAGGATCTCTCGCTGCTCGAGGGCAGCGAGCTCGTCGCCGGCTCCTGCATGCTTTCTAGAGAGAGAAACTAGAGAGAGAAAAGCTTTCTTCTTTCTCTCTCTAACTAAAAAATTGATTATAATTTTTACTTGTTTCGGGAAAGAGCGGGGAGCAACGATGACGCGACTGTTCATAAAAGGGGGTTTGGGGGTTTAGAGATGGAATCTCAGCCGTCAGATCTGATATGATCTGATGGTCCTGGAGTGGTGAGCGTGGATGATTCTGGAGCCATAAATTTGAGGGGGAAATCCAAAGGGGGAGAGTGGGGGAGCGTGGATGGATTTGGACCCTTGGATCTGATTTAGATCTGGGGCGTGGTGAGCTGTACCTGTTGTTGCTGGGGTCTGGACCTTTTTTGCTATCTGCGTATCAAATGACGAAAGCGCCCTCTATCGTATCCATTATTTCGATATTGCCCTCTAACCAAGTGAGGTCCAAGCTCCATAGTAAATGTTGCTTTGGGGCTTCTCACACCCTTTCTCGGGCTATTCCGGTCCGAACAACGTCTTCATTTAATCCGAGACACTTATTGTTTTTGTCTGATACCGTTATGTTAGAAAGAGCAAAACAACCGTCAACTCGGTATTTAGGTAGAATAGGAGCATGAAGTCGTGAAATTTGGGCGTGTGCATAGATATGACTGAAACAAATGTTATTGGGTATTTCTCACTAGATCTTGTTGGTTCCGTATTCATATATTTGAAGAGTTTACATGCTTTAATAATTCGGAATGACGATTCTTCGATATGCGCTACAAACATAATTGGATGTTGAATCCAAGGATTCTCCGGCTTCCATCATCTATAGACGGGTAAGAATCCGACAATATATATTAACAAATATATTTTGCATATTACATGGGAGTAGTATATAAAATAAGAAAGAAAATGTATGGTTTAAATAGGCAAAATTAACCAAAAAATAATTTTTAAAAGGACATTTTCTTGTATTTATCTGTAGATATACATATCCTTATCCACATCCATATCTGATGATGATCATAAGTGGGAATTTCCCAGATCATGACACGTGGTAGATGACGTGTCCCGGAGCTCACGGGACAGGAGCAAACACGATACATTGAAGCCATTCCTCGGGCCTTCACCCCAAGGATTGACCCGACCTTTGATGGCCTCCCAGAACATTCCTATGCTCGCCTTACAAACAACCATCGCCTCGCCTCTGAGCCTTCCTACACGCTGAGCTTCCTCAGCCCTCCCTGCTCGCCTCCGAGCTATCATAGAACCGAGCTTCCTCGACCTCCTTCCTGCTATGGGCCCCCGCCGAGCTAAGCCTTCCCGGTTCTGCCTAGCAACTTAGAACTCGGATCACAGGCGCCTCCGCCACGGCTCCGCATATCTGACCAGACGCGAGATACCCGCCACCCCACGATCCCGCGTTCCACGCCGCCGTATCCCCCCATTAACGAGCGTATCTCGTCATTAATGGGGGGATCCCGTCATTCACGCAGGCGTAACGCCAGGGGCGTAACGGGCGGCGAAGATCTCGCGCCAGCTAGCTCATGGAGACCGCTATAAAAAAACCCTCTCCCAGACGGCTCAGGTAAGGCAATTTTAACCCAACAAGCTGCTACTCTGCTCAAATACCTTGGCTAACTTGATCGTCAAAGGATCCACGGTGGTACAACCACCCCAGGACTTCTTTGCAGGTAGCTCGGCTTCACCCTAAATCAAGCCCACTGAGATCCACACGCTCAGGGAAACGACCCTCAATATCAATCTCAATCGTTCGTCAACGCTCGTGACAGACCGACGGAGGACAACATCTGAAGGAGATCCTGACCTCCATCAGTTGGCGCCGTCTATGGGAAGTGAAAATTCCACTCATCGAAAGTTGATCTTCCGGTCTCGAACTCATGGCGAGTAATCACCACGACGATCCAAGCACCAGTCGCCGCCCTCTCAACAACGAAGGCGTGGACGGATCCACTCTTCCCCCTAACGCCGTTCATGCCCTTTCTGCACGGATCAACAGGCTCGCATCTATAGTGGATGCCCTTGTCCGCGTCCAAACGGTAGGACAAGTCCCTCCAGGTCGCCGTTCCCCCTCTCCGGGATCACGACCTCCGCAGAGGAGGAGATGACGCCGCCTACGTCGGTACCACTAAACAGCGTCTTGCTATCTCCGGCGGCCATAGGTCCCCCGCGGCAACCAATTTAATGACCTGTTAGGCGCCTCACAGGTCCACGCCGAGGTCTCGTGAAAGAGCTCAACGCCCCGAGGCCTATCGCACTCCCGTCCCTCCCGAGGAGGTGTCGGTCAGCTCGCCTGCTCCGAGGCATGGCCGGCACCCTCTCCCTCGATGGGGTCTTGCAGGCGGCACTCGCCGCGATGACTCAAGAATGACCTCGCCAGGGGACCCGAGAAACCTGCTAGAACGGAACCGGAGCCGCAGCCAGGCGTAGGCCACCAGCGGAAAGGGCCATAACTCCGATTATGCCGAATCCTCGGGGTACCACGACCGTCTCGACGCCCTCAAAAAGAATATCGAGGGTATACATCGGGAAGGTCATCCTTCAAACGAGGGTGCCAAGTACGCCGCCGACTCGCTTACGAAGCCCTTCACAGAAAAGTTGCTCGTTGTCCGCGTCTCATCTAGAAACAAGCCTCCAAAAGTGGCCCTCTTTGACGGGAAGTCTGACCGGAAAGACCATCTGGACGCGTTTACGGCGGGCATGAGCTACCAGGACAACTTCGACGCTGCCCAATGCCAAGCGTTCCCCGCCACTCTCATCCGGGCGGGACGAGATTGGTTCCGAGGACTCACGCAACGCTCCATCTCTACCTTTGATGGGCTGGCCGCCCAGTTCCTCGGACATTTCGTCGGGAATAAACAACAGAAGCGGACCGTCGATTACCTCTGCACTATAAAGAGCGGGGACAAGGAATCCTTTAAAGGATACGTCACTCGCTTCTACAACGCTCTTCTTGAAGTCCCCGAGCACCGGGACGAGACTGTAATCACAACTCTGAGGTCAGGTCTTAGGCATAAGGAGTGGTTCCGCTCCTTTGCATCGGCACAACCTAGGACCATGGCCGAGGTAAAAGCTTGGACCAAGCGGGAAATCCAGCTCGAGTACGAAGTAAATGCAAACCTCCCCTGGGGCGACCGGGGCGACCAAAAGAAGAGGGGTATGAAGAGAAGAAGAAGGTCGACCGGACAAAGCCATACTCCCCGAAGTTTCAGGAGTATACTCCATTCAACATCTTTCAGACTGAGCTGTTGGAGGAGGCGAAGGGCGAGCGATTCTTCAAGCTCCCTCCGGTCACCAATAGAGCGGCCAAATGGACTCAAGGCCCGTACTGCGCGTTCCAGAGGTCGTAGGGACACCCGACCGAGAAATGTAAACAGCTCCGCGACTACATTGAGGAGTTGATTCATACGGGCCACCTGGCGAAGTACCTGCGGGAAAAGCGACAGGCAGACCGGGAGAAAGAGAACCATCCCCCTCCCGGCGAATTAACGATCGGCCAAATCATGGTCGTCTTTTCAAGGGGTGCGCATGGAGCCGGTAAGATTCGCCGCCTCTTACCAATCGAAGGAACCAGCGGCCAGCTCCGGAAGAAAAACAAACCAACCGAGCCCATCGCCTTCACTAATGAAGACCTCCATGGAATATCCTTGCCTCATAATGACCCCCTCATAATAACGGTGCGGGTCCACCACTACGAGGTCCAAAGGATACTGGTCGACTCAGGAAGCTCGGCGGACATCCTTTTTTATGACTGCTTTTTGCGTATGGGGCTCAGCCCGTCAGACCAGCGACCGACCACCCACATTCTGTCGGGGTTTACTAACCGCTCCATCCCGACAGAGGGAGTGGTTACCCTCCTCCTTAACATCGGGGAAGCAGGCTGTACGAGAACCGTACCGGTGGAGTTCATCGTCGCTAGGATTCCCTCGTCCTACAATATCCTCCTGGGACGCCCGACGCTAAACTCCCTTCGGGCCCAAATATCGACCTACCACCTCGCGATCAAGTTTCCATTGGATCAAGGGGGAATAGGCCGGGCCTACGGGAACCAGCAAATCGCCAAGATTTGCTTCACAGCGACATCCACCTCCGAGGAGCGAAGCAATGACCTTGGAAGCGCAGGTGATTTCCATAGATCCATGGATACTTGTGAGGAACAAAAAGAAATCCGAGGAGCCCTGGTGGAGGCGCTAACAGAGGTCTCCCTCGTTGAAGGGAACAATGAACGAACTGTCCAAATCGGATCCCTCTTAACGGGAGCCCAGCACGAAGACTTGATCCACTTTCTCCGAGAAAACTCGGATGTGTTCTCCTGAGCGCTTGCCGACATGCCCGAGATCGACCCCAAAGTAATCTCACACAAGCTCGGGGTCGACCCGACGGCCCGACCCGTCAAGCAAAAGAAATGAAGCTTCGCTCCGATCAAACAAAAGACGATCGAGGATGAGGTCGATAGGTTGCGTGCTGCCAACTTCATTCGAAATGTGGCCTACTCCGAATGGCTAGCGAATGTGGTTATGGTTAAAAAGGCAAGCGGGAAGTGGCGCATGTGCGTCGACTTCACAAATCTCAACAAGGCCTGCCCCAAAGACAACTATCCCCTCTCTCGAATAGATCAGCTTGTCGACAGCTCGGCAGACCACGAATTGCTCAGCTTCATGGATGCTTTCTCCGGCTACAAACAGATCCGTATGAACCCGGCTGATGAAGAGCTTACCGCATTCACAACGGACCGGGGGGTATACTGCTATAAAGTGATGCCCTTCGGCCTCAAAAACGTTGGAGCTATGTACCAGCGCTTGGTCAACAAAATGTTCAAACCTCAGATTGGGAGGAACATGGAGGTTTACGTCGACGACATGCTCGTAAAATCAACCTCGCCGGACAAGCACGCCAAAGATCTTGGCGAGATGTTCGACATCCTCCGCAAGTACAAAATGAAGCCGAATCCCGCCAAGTGCGCGTTGTAGGGTGTTTTTCGTCACCCCATTGAGATGGGAATACGCGCGCGCTTGTTAGGCATACTACAGATTCCCCCTGCCTAGGGTAGAAGGGGGTTTATTGATTATGGGTATCCGAATCTCCGGCAGCCGCGAACTAAGCTGCCGTTAATTACCCCTCGCCTTTGGGGCGAGGGAACCTCCGATTAACTGGTTAAACTGGTCATGCGAACTCAATGTGCAATGTACGTGTGTTTTGTTTTTGGAGGGGGGTTTGGATATATCGGGAGCCACGCAGAGTTTTTACGGGGGTCCCGCTACCCGGATAGCGGGTTGGGGTCAAGGGGCTAGCAGCCCCCTTGCGGGGTGCGGGGCAGCGCCCCGTTAGAAATTTTTTTTCTAACAGGGACAGTGTCGTGGAGCACGTGTGTGTGCAAATATGTATACATATGTATATGTATATGTATGTACATAAAAAGAGGGGGAAAAGGCATCCAAGGGATGCGTGGGGCCAGCACCTTGAGCGCTGTGCGCTTAGGTGTTGTACGCTCAGGCGCAAGCGCGCCACGTGTCGGCACGCGGGCGCCTTGCGTTCGGGCGCAGAGCGCCGGAGCGCAAGCGCGCCACGTGTCGGCACACGGGCGCCTTGCGCTCGAGCGCAAGGACACCGGAGCGCAAACGCGCCACGTGTCGGCATGTGGGCGCTTTGCGCTCGAGCGCTAGCGCGCCACATGTCGGCAAGGAAAAGAGGGCTTTTAGCCCTTGAAACCAGAAGCTATGCTTCAGAAAGGAAATATTTATTATATATATATATATATAGAGAGAGAGAGAGAGAGAGTTAAACTCCTAGGATGTGTTGAAGCTGATTAAGGGGGTTCTTCTTCTTCCTCCTGTGGTTTGGCCGGATCTTGAAGATCAAGAGATGTGAGATCTAAAAATCTTTTTTTTGAAATCTAATGACAGATCCAAGCTCCCTTTGGTGGGTTTTATGGTGAAAAACTATTTAGTTTTGGAAAAGGAAGAGTAAAACTCTTGATTTAATTCAAAGAAAGAAAAAGGTTTGAAACCTTCAGAAAAGGGAAAGATGTACAAACCCTAGGTTTTTGAGAGAATGGAAAAAGTGTTACTTTATTCATCATCATGTTGCCTTTTATAGGCTTACATATTTGCATATAGCCCCTTGGGATTTACAAAATGGCATTTTGCCTATTCCATGACTCATGTGCCATTTCATTTTTGCACATAAGCCATGGGCTTACAAAATATTGGTTTTATGCCCATTTTGCATACATTCATGTATAAAAAATTACATAATAATTATTTATTACATGATTTTGTCGTTGCCATGGGGAGGCTGGCCGTGGGCTTGACTTCGGCATGAGTCTGCTTGACCTGGGCTTATGCCCACCTGGCTTGGGGTTGACTTTGATTTTGACTTGGTCAACCAGGGTGTAAATTTTTACCCCAACACGCGTTCGGGATCACTAGCGGGAAATTCATCGGGTTCATGGTTAGGAATTGAGGTTAACCCGGAGAAGATCAGCGCCATCCTCAACATGGCCATGCCAAAGAGCAACGTGGAGATCATGCGACTCACAGGGAAAATGACTGCCCTTAGTCACTTCATGTCGAGGTTCAGGAAAAAGTGTCTCCCATTCTTTAAAGCCCTGAGGAAAATCCCAAAGTTTGAATGGTCGGAGGATTGTCAGAACGCTTTCGAGCAACTCAAGGTGCACCTGGCAACTCCCCCACTGCTCACCCGGCCCGTCGAGGGAGACGAACTGCTGCTGTACCTCGCAGTGTCCAATCACGCTGTCAGCTCGGTGCTCGTCCGAAAAGTCGAAAGGGAACAGAAGCCGGTCTACTACGTGAGCCACGTCTTTAAGGATGCGGAAACAAGGTACCCAGCCATAGAAAAGATTGTCTTGGCGCATATCATGGCTTCAAGGAAGCTACGACACTACTTTCAGGCACACACCATCCTCGTCCTCACCGAGCGTCCTTTAAGGGCTATTCTCGCCTCCCCCGAGTCATCTGGTCGTTTGGAGAAATGGAGGTGGGAGATATCTCAATTCGACATCAAATATCGCCCGAGGCAAGCTATCAAAGCACAAGTCCTGGCAGACTTTGTTGTCAAATGTACTATCCCTAATAAGGAGGCAGTGTTAGCGCCCGTCCCTGAGTCCCAACCCTCGGTCGAGGAAGGGCCCGACTCCATCCCCGATTGGGTCCTTTACGTCAATGGATCCTCTACCAAGGAGGGGAGCGGTGCCGGTCTTATCATTCGAGGCCCGAACGAGGCAGAGATGGAGTACTTTTTGAAGCTCGGGTTCAGAGCTTCAAATAACGCCGCGGAGTACGAGGCCTTACTAGCTGGATTACGAATCGCCTCCGGAGTGGGACTGAAGACAATCTGAATTCGCAGTAACTCCGCCCTATTCGTAGGCCAAGTGACCGGCCGTTTCGAGGCCCGGGAGCCGCTAATGGTGAAGTACTTAGCCGAGGTAAAGAGACTATGAAAAGACTTCGACGAAGTTCAAGTGGAGCAGATTCCTCGGCACCTAAACGCCCAGGTCGACGCTTTGAGCAAGCTAGCCTCCTCCTATACGGCTAACAATAAGAGGAATATCCTTTTCGAAGTCTTGCCACAGCCCAGCGTGGAAAACAAGGAGGCAGCACTTCAAGTATACACTACTCAGGAGGAAGGACGAGATTGGAGGAAGCCCCTCGTAGAGTACCTGAAGGAATGTACTCTTCCAGAAGATCGAGGGGAAGCACGCCTCCTTCGAGCCAAAGCCAGCCATTTCGTCTGGAGCAATGGAAACCCCATCTTCCGGCGATCGAGGGGAAGCACGTCCTGCGTGAGATTCACGAAGGGGTCGGTGGAGCACATCAAGGGGCCCGCACCTTAGTCCAGAAGACACTACTTCAAGGATACTATTGGCCGACGGTTCATCAAGACGCTCAGAAGCTTATCAGGAGATACAAAAGTTGTCAACTTCATGGAAGCATACCCCGTCTTCCGGCTACCGAGCTAACGACCCTGACCTCCCCATGGTCGTTTGCCCTGTGGGGGTTGGACATGGTAGGCCAACTCCCAACCGGCACGGGCGGGCACAAATGCATCCTCGTCGCGGTAGACTACTTTACAAAGTGGATCGAGGCCGTCCCCATCAGAAAATCGGACGTCGCCACGACCATCAAATTCCTGCAGAACAACATAATATATCGGTTGAAGATCCCGAGGTGTATTGTTATCGACCACGGGACAAACTTTGAAAATGACAAAGTCAAAGAATTTTGCAACGAATACAACGTGATAATGAAATTTGCTGCGGTTGTGCATCCTCAATGGAACGGGCAGGCTGATGTCTCTAACCGAGATGTCATTCGAGGCCTTCAAGCTCATTTAGAAAGGAGACAGGGCAGCTGGGTCGAGGAAATTCCCCGGATTTTATGGGCCTTACACACATCGCAGAAGACTCCCACTGGAGAGACCCCCTTCATCCTCTGCTACGGCACCGAGACGATGGTCCCAGCAGAGATTGGACTGCCCAGTTACAGAGTCAAGCATTTCGACCACGAATCAAACACCTCGGCGCTCCGGACTAATTTGGACATCTTGCAAGAGAAGCGGGACCGGGCACAGATCAAAGTCGCCGCTTATCAACAACAAACTGCCCGCTACTATAACGCACGAGTTAAGTATTGCACCTTCAAGACTGGAGATTTGGTCCCAAGGTAAACTGCACAAGTTTTCCCCAAAGTGGGACGGCCCATTCCTCGTCTCCGAGGTATTGCCCAGCGGAGCCCATCGCTTGCAAGACGTAGCGGGTCGTAAGTTTCTATGACCTTACAACGCCGAAAAGCTCAAATTGTATAAGTGAATTCGAAATTTGTATCTGTGAATATATATTTCTTCTTTGCCAAAGCGATGTAAATTTTTCTTTTAAGTCTTCTAAATTAGAAGAAACTTCTTCAATGTGTTTCCCTCTTTCTCGGTTCAAAGGTCACTGATCTCGTTTTATGAACATGCTCAAACACGCAAAAAGGATAAAAAGGAGACAAAAGTACGTCGCAAAAGAAGAATTTTATTCATCAAGGGTGTTATGGGATCCCCAGCCTTACACAAAAAATTAAAATTACAACAGAGGGGGTAGAGGGTCAAGAAAGCACTGCTGATGGTATTCCGAGGAGATCTCCGCCAGCCGAGCCCTAACCTCTTCAGCCCGCTTCCTCTGATGCTGCCCATGTACCTGAGATGCCACGGAGCCAACGGAACTCCCACCCGCCGGGCAAGAGTCCGCGATCTGCCTCTTTTGGAAACACTCCAAAAGAAGGGCCGCCGATCGATCATGTCTGTTCTTCGAGATAAGGCCGCGGACGTAGAGCGTGTGCAGCTTATCGAGCGCCTCATCCTGCAGCTGCGGAGACAAGGCGTTGAACAAACCTGGGGACATCTTCCAAATGGCGTACATGAGCAATTGGAGGAAAGGCGACCATCGGGGAAGTAGGCGGCCGAAGTGGTCTTCTATGCGTTCGACCACAGTTCGGAACGTCTCCTCCGTGCATTCCTGATCATAGAGGTACACGTCATCGCGGGAGATGATCTCTCCGATGGAGTAGATGAACCCGGCCATTTTCAGTTTCCCAACGCTGAAAGAAGCCCACGTACCTTCTCTATTTATAGCCTCAATAGAATCCCCAGGGGCCGAAATTTACGCGTGCATCGGCGCGAATCTTGGGATATTTTCATATTTCCCAATAAAGGACTGCCGTGTGGCGGCCATCCCGTATCTTACAGTCAACAAAATTCGGAACGACGCGGATCTTGAAGCGCCTCGCCTCGCCTGTGCTTTTCAGCCACGTGTCGCCCGCGACGGTCACCCTTCCAGATTTTCTTCTCACAAGTCGAGGGAGATTGAACGACGTCTCGTAAAAGCAAGAAGAAGTCGGAGAAAGCCCTCCTCAAGAGGCCACCGAGCAACTTTCTTACCCGGTCAATCCCTGGCGGGTGGCTCCTACCCATCCACGCCAAGGATCGAAAGCTCTCACCAAGAGGCCACCGAGCAGCTTCCCTGCTCGGTCAATCCTTAGTAGGTAGCTCCTACCTATCTACGGTAAGGATAAAAAACCCTCACCAAGAGGCCACCGAGCAGCTTCCCTGCCCGGTTAATCCCAGGCGGGTAGCTCCTACCCATCCAAGCCAAGGATCGAAAGCCCTCACCAAGAGGCCACCGAACAGCTTCCCTACTTGGTCAATCTTTAGCAGGTAGCTCCTACCCATCTACACTAAGGATCGAAAGCCCTCACCAAGAGGCCACCGAGCAGCTTCCCTGCCCGGTCAATCCCTGGCGGGTAGCTCCTACCCATCCACGCCAAGGATCGAAAGCCCTCACCAAGAGGCCACCGAGCAGGTTCCCTACTCGGCCAATCCTTAGCAGGTAGCTCCTACCCATCTACGCTAAGGATCGAAATCCCTCACCATGAGGCCACCGAGCAGCTTCCCTGCTCAGTCAACCCCTGGCGGGTGGCTACTATCCATCCACGCCAAGGATCGAAAGCCCTCACCAAGAGGCCACCGAGCAGCTTCCCTGCTCGGTCAATCCTTAGCAGGTAGGTCATACCCATCTACGCTAAGGATCGAAAGCCCTCACCATGAGGCCATCGAGCAGCTTCCCTGTTCGGTCAATCCCTGGCGGGTGGCTACTACCCATCCACGCCAAGGATCGAAAGCCTTCACCAAGAGGCCACCGAGCAGCTTCCCTGCTCAGTCAATCCCTGGCGGGTAGCTCCTACCCATCCACGCCAAGGATCGAAAGCCCTCATCAAGAGGCCACCGAGAAGCTTCCATGCTCGGTCAAGCCTTAGCGGGTAGCCCCTACCCATTTACGCTAAGGATCAAAGTCTTCATGAAGAGGCCACCGAGCAGCTTCACTACTCGGCAAACGTCGACCAATTCTAACTTGGCTATTGTTTAACTTACGCTAAGGGAAGTGGTTGTCGGTTTGACTCAAAGGAGTGGGCGAATCTCGGCCTAGCTACACTGAAGAATCTCCCAATGTATTCTAAGCAAACGATCGCCACCTTGACTCCGGGGGCGGGAGGGGACCGACCATCCTGCACTTAGCGATTAACTGGCTTACACTCGACGGGCGATCGACATCTAAGAGACCGGTCATTGACCTATGACTTGACTCTTGGGACGAGGAAAACACTAACAAGCTCACGTTAACGAGCACAAGAAAACATTGCCACGAAAAAAAATCAAAAGCAGCTTTATTCACGATTTGAAAGTCTTTACAAGGTACTATGGGCTCCTCAGCCTTACGAAAATTGCCCAAAGGCTTACAAAATTCAAAAAGAAAAAAGAAGAAGGCAAGAAGGCTTAGGCCTTGGGACCGGGGAGGATCCCGACCTGCTATGCGCCGGCATCGGGAGTCGGGGTGACGGCTTTAGGGTCGGTGCTCCCACCAGGAGCCTTGGCGCCGGGAGCCAAGGCAATTGCTTTTGGGTCGGCACTCCCACTAGGAACCTTATCTCCAGCACTCCCACCAGCGGCCTCTCTCCTAGCGGCACTCCCGGCGGTCTCCCCCTGTGGCTCATCCTCGGAGAAGGGGTACTCGAGCTGAAGCTCGCCATCAGCAAACCCCCGCATCAACGCCTTGACAGCGTCGAGGGTCTGATGCCAAACGATGGCCGAGGCGTCAGCAAGGTCGGCGTAGAAATGGTCCGACGTCTTGTACCTCTCCACCAACTTTGCAGCCCAGAGGTCGACGAGCTTCACCGCTGTTTCCCCAATAAAAGAGCAAAGCTCTATTCAAAACTCAAGAGGCAGCGCCTCACGTGTCTGCCGCGAGGGCGCCAGCGCTAGAGTTAAAAACTCAATAAAAGAGCAAAGCTCTATTCAAAATTCAGGAGGCAGCACCTCACGTGTCTGCCACGAGGGCACCAACGCTAGAGTTAAAAACTCAATAAAAGAGCAAAGCTCTATTCAAAACTCAAGAGGCAGCGCCTCACGTGTCTGCCACGAGGACGCCAGCACCAGAGTTAAAAACACTTATTGGCGCCGCACGTGCACAGCACGTGAGCGCCGGTGCCTAGTAGAATTAAATTATACTCTCTGTTAAACAGGGCCGTTGGATCAAAGATCCAACGGAGATGACAAATCATCAGAATGCAGAATTAAATTCTGTTGAGGAAATATTTCTCAAATCTTTCTAAACAAGAAAGATTACTCTCTGTAAAACAGAGTACCGTTGGATTAAAAATCCAATGGTGATTAAAGAATCACCGATCTACAGAATAAATTCTGTATGGGAAAATATTTCCCTAATCTTGTTAGGAACAAGAAAAATACCTTCTGAAAACAGAAGCCCTTGGATCAAAGATTCAATGGTGGGTAAAATCCCCAAATCAATTAAGATCTCTTAATGAGAGATTTCTTTAACTAATCAACAGACTTGTCTCTACTATATAAAGGACCCAAGACTTCAAGTCTAACAGAGAGGAACCCCCCCTCCCCAAAGCTTTAAAAAAAGAGAAAGCTTTGAAAAAACGGAGAATTAAATTCTCGAGAAAAAAGAACTCTCTTCTTGAAAATTTTAGGTAAATAAAATTAGATAAAGATCATGTGGATCATTCAAAAAAAAAAAAGAAGAGAGAGAACTCAGGAGTGCTTAGCACTCAGTGGGCGGCGCCCAGCGCCCTACGTGCCCTTCATGTGGGTGCCATAAAATGGAGAGTGTTTAGAACTCAGTGGCTGGCGCTCAGCGCCCAGCGCCTCACGTGCCCCTCACGCGAACGCTATAAAATAAAGAGTGCTTAGCACTCAGTGGCTGGCGCTCAGTGCTCAGTGCCTCACGTGATCCTCATGTAGGCGCCACAGAACATAAACTGCTTGATACTCATCATTCTGCGCCTAGCGCCTCACGTGCTTCGCACGTGGGCACCATAAAGAGTGCTCAGCACTCCATATAGAGACAAAGAAAAGAGAGTGAAGTGTGAGCGTCAGAACTCACATGAGTGCTCAGCATTTTTTTGCAAGAAAAAGGGGACTGAGCCCAAACCAGTGCTTAGCACTTCTTTCAAACAAAAGAAAATTGAGTGGGTCAAGTCCAAGTTCAGATCAACTGAGCCCATAGGTTCATTGCTTCCCAAACATGACTCATGACATCCAAAATGATGTTCATCCCACATTTCCTGAGTTAATCTTAGCCCCCCAAAATGGCTAATGATTCTTAGATGGTCCACCATGATCGCTTCCCTCAGACACGGGAATTGGTTCAAGGGTACATCACTCCATACCTCCGATGCATGTCGTAGTAATTCCTCAACGTCTTCAGAGAGGTAGTGGGTCCTGACAACCAACTGTTCTTGGGTGCACTTCTCAAGCTGACGTGCACATCTTAAACCAAACCATACCAAATAGGTGTATCCCGCATCATCGCCGTACATCCCGCCACGTAATAAATACACGGGCATAAAATGGCGATCTTCAGACCGTAACGTCCTTAAACTAAACTCTACGGACCGAAACGTCTTTAAACTAAACCCCCACCTCAAAAAGGGTGAACTACGGACCGTAACGTTCTCAAACTAAAACCCTCACCTCAAAAATGGTGATTTACGGGCCGAAACGTTCTTAAACTAACAACGGACCGTAACGTCCTTAAACTAAAACAATGGAGCCCAAATGCTCTTTTGTTAAATCTGGATGATCCTAAAACCTTGTTAAGTAGATCTTAGTCTCAAATTGGACTAACGTATCCTTAAAAAAATTTGAGTTGATCTTAATCTCAAACGAGATCAATGATCCTTAAATCAACCCAAACCTAAATCTAAGATATACGGATTTGGACTAATCCCTTCGGGCGACAATATAAATTAGTCTCCATATACAATCCACGGGCAACCAAAAATAAAACAAATACACATGATACGAAGTGAACTTCTGGAGCCGGAGAAAGTGGTTATCACGACGCGGTAACGTAATTAACTGTAGGGGCTTGCGCCTGCAGGGAAGAGCGCCCCCACAATCAAAACCCCTTCGCAAACGAGGGGGAATCTGACGAAATCTGCTACAATGGCCGCATCTGTCCAAACCTCCGATATAAAGTGCCATAAACCAGCTTGGCATCTTCGGAGAGGTGGACGGATAAATCCAAATAGCATTTCCCCCTAAATTCTGGCAAGACGACCTACGCGGTCCGTCTCTGTTTTCGGCGGTGAACAGATTCTGGCACGCCCGGTGGGACCCTTTTCCTCTTTCCACTCCACACTTCGTGTGTCGTGTTCGTGAACAAATCGCGGTTTACTATGGTTGCCCCTAAATTCGAGGTACGAACATTTGGTGTCTTGTTCCTGTGCAGAGAAAAGAAGATCAATGGCTTCCAAGTGTACCTGCAACAACAACTCCTGCTCCGTCCCCGCTGGAGGAGTAATATACGGGCCAAATGCGGCCTGCATCTTTTCAATGCCAGTGGAACAGGTGAATCAGGCCTCCACTGGATTGTTCTTCGGGACCATGCTCCCGCCAGCAAGCTTCAGCGTCCTAATGCCATCACGGGAAACTCCTAAGAAGTCGGTCTTTGATCGACTTGCAACCACTACGGCCCCTCTCAATGGGTCGTCCAAGTCTGCCACCTCAGTTTTCAACAGGCTGAGCCAAAACTCAAATGGGCCCGCAAAGAGGCCCGCAATACCTGAAGGAGTTATCCCGAAACGGATAGCCATTCCAGCTCCGGTAGGTGAAGTCGTCAAAGGGGCTTTTCCTACTAAAGGATCGGTCTTCGCAAGATTGGCCATTCCAACTCCTGCTTCCGGCGAAGTCATCAAGACTGCTTCCCCTACCAGAAGGTCGGCCTTTGAAGTCGTCCCCTCTCAACGGACGTCGGTCTTCAACAGGCTAGCACCAGCAGTAGCCCTTCACCAAAGCAGGAGGCATGACAAAGCCACTCCCACAACGGAGGCAATTCCGTCTGCAAGGCATGCTCGACGTCGCCACTGGCGTCGAGTAAGGAAAGCTGGGGGCAACTCCCCCTCTAGACTTACTCCACCAGCTCTAATGGTGGAAGTTGACGCTGCTGTTCCAACCGGGAACAGGTTTGAACCGCTAAGGAGGGTGCGGCGGAACTCCCCAATCGCGGTGCCGAAGAAATCATCCCCACCTGTTGAAAACATGATACAGGTGAAGCTGGAGCAGCCCCCTCAGCGGCTGTCCTCCCAAGTCCACAGGGTCTGGCGGAAGGTCCAAGATTCTGTGATCAATAAAGACTACTCTCGCCGACTGAAGAAAACAAAGGCTCGGCAAGAGGAGGACCATCCCTCCACCATGCAATAAGGGACTTCTTTTACGAAGGCGCCTGTTACAATGGCTCCTTCAACTTCGACTTCTCACAAAAAGAGAAGGCCGGAGAATCTCCCACCGCCGGCGGCAAATCCCAAGGGTGCTAGATCCAAACGCCCCAAGTCTGGGGGCATGATCGTGCACACAGTTTACATGGCTTCCGGAAAAGAGGAGAGCCGTGCTTCCGTGAGTCATCGACCGCAAATTCGGTCGTTAACGAAAGCTCAGGAACAACAACAAAAGCTCCAGGAGATGCTGACGAAAATGGCAGCACTCACCGGGCAGAAAGAAAGCCCGGAAGTAGCGTCCGACCAGCGCCAAGAGCAGGAGACTGATATGGAGTTCTTAGGAAGGGTGCTGGAAAGGAAGGATAAGGAGGCCGCGAAACAAGCGGCTAATATAAAATAGATGGCGCTCCTATTCCAAGACATGGTTGGAATGATGATCCAGCCATAACCTCCAGCCGAAGATCCACCGATAATCATCGAGGACGGCAGAGGGGAAAAATCAAACCCTCTTCCAGCTTTATCAACGGCCAGGGAGGAGACGATCTCCAAGGCTGCCCTCGATGACTACATAGCTCAGCAAATACGAGCTTATCAAGTAAGCGAAGCGGCTGGCCAAGTCGTCAAGACCGAGCGACCTTACCCAGGCTGGTATGATCAAATCAAGTACCCGCCGGGATATACGATCCCTAAGTTCCACGTATAGAAGGGGACAGGCAATCCGCATCAACACGTCGTCCAGTTCAGAGCATTATGCGGCAATACTGGAGGCGATGACAAATTGTTGCTTCGCCAGTTCGTTGGCAGCCTGTCAGAAACGGCGTTTGAATGGTACTCGAAGCTCCCAAATGACTCCGTCAAATCATTCACGGAAATGGAACTTCTATTCACACAGCGGTTCGCAAGCGCACCCCGATCACGGCGTTAATCAATGCCAGGGTGAGGCAGGAGAGACCTGGGTTCAATATGCAATCCGGTGGTGGAACCTATGGTCAAAATGCGAACAACGCATAGAAGAAGCTCCTGCCGTGGACATGTTCATAGGGACTCTCGATCCTCAAGCGACTGTATCCCAGTTTATAATGTTCTTCAAGCCGACCACCTTCCAGGCCTTGATCGACAAGCTGACCCAAATGGACCAGATGGGCCATAGGCCGTCCTCTTCAAATACGGATCCTCGGAATGAAAAAGGCAAATGGAAAGCGGCCTTCATTGCCAACACTCAACAACAGCTGAGCAACTTGAAACCGGTTGTTCGCCAAAGCAACGTGCACCCGCGCCAATTCCTCGAGGAGAAACTAGGACGTCCTTACTCGTTTCCCCGTGATAAAATGAGAAGACTGTTCGAACTGGCGATGCGCAACAAAGTCATCACTCTGCCGGATCCGAGATGTCCACTGCAGCCTGGTGACGCCAACAGTCCCAACTACTGCTCCTACCACAGAGTAGCGGGCCACCCAATTGAAGATTGCTACGTCTTCAAAAACTGGGTCGAGAATCAATACCAACAAGGGAAGTTTGCGCTGTCCGAAAACTGGAGGGTGAACCCACGCAGAAGCACGCTCTTACAAAGATGGACACGACGCGGGCATCATGCTCGTTTGTAGAAGAAGTTCCGTGGGAAGTTGTCCTTTCAGCTAAAACTAAAAGAATGCTGAAGGACCTTCAAGCATGTCCGGCGATCAGATGGAAAAGCCCGCTGGAGCCCAAGATCATTGAGGGAATGCTTAAACCGCGCCCAACACCGAAAACTACTAATGATGGGCAAGACCTTCAGGCCAAGCTTTCGAAGAAAAAGAAGAAGACCAAGAAACCCATGCAGCTCGACGACAATCGTACGGACCTACAAAAATACATCGACACACTGGAGGAATACAACCAGAAGGCGCGGACCCCAGTCACACTCGAAGAGTTTCTCAACCACATACTTGAGAACGGTGACAATGACATTGATGAGAGAAACGGCTCGTCAGAAGAACCCGAGGATTATGTAGCGAGTTCCCACATGGTCTCTCACTCGTCGTTAAAAGACGAAGAAACTCCCTCAGCGTCGGAAAGCAACGCAGAGGAACTTGGGACATGATCAGTGCCAAAATCCCCGGAGCTGTCAGAAGACCCAATTGACAGGCTGCTAAACGAAACCCTTCAAAAGAGCAAAACTGACCGAGAATGGGAAACGGCCATATACGAAAAGGCCAAGCGTCGGCGTCAGGCTGAAGAAGCTGCGGTAAGGATGGGCCGTAAAATACCCCAACCGAGCCAGAGCACACCTGCTACAAACAAGAGCAGGATCATAGCAGAGAAGCGGTTCGCCAAAGCCTTGTTAATAGGAATGAAGCTGCCCCCTCTTATGGGAAACACTCTCGGAAGTACGTGCCTCAACGAAGCAGATGTACATCCGAACTACTGCTTATACCATCGGAGGGTTACGCACCCCACCGAAGAGTGCAATGTCTTTAAGAAGTAGTGGCAAGGATACATTGCTCACCGGCAATACTTCAAACGAATGAAGCGCAAAGCTCGTCGGCAACAAAGAGGCGCGACAGACGAGCGTGAAGGAACGGATGGCAACTGTCATATGGTTGATACAAGTTCGACAAAAGGAAAATCTCAAGTTCTTACATTCGGGAGCGATTCCGAGGAAGAAATAACCCTCGGCCCTCTCTTCAAAGAATCCACCTTTGGAAAAGAAGAAGAGGAGAAGAACTGCGAGAACATTCAGCTGCGTAACCGTACGTTGCCTGAAAAGAACCTCGGGCGTACAAACAAGGGTTCTAACAAAAGAGACAAGGGGAAAGAGAAAGTCCCTGAGGAAATTGCCCTCGACGATAGAGTCGTCAAAAAGCTCGCGGCTAAGGACCCGTCTAAGAAAAAATAAGGTGGATTACAATGTCCTGGCACATTTGAGAAAGATACCCTCACAACTGAGCATACTGGATTCTCTCTTCCTGTCCAAAGAGGCATGAGATTCTCTGATCAAGGCACTGCAAGAGCCTGATCAGTTCCAAACTTTCCTTGCAGAAGAAAAGATGAAAGACGAGCTAGCCGAGGTTCATACACCCGACATCACATTTGGTGATGAAGATCTCCTCCTTGGGACGTGTGAGCACAACCGTCCTTTATATGTCACCGGGTACTGCCATGACATTAAGATAGGGAAGATCCTGGTCGACAACGAGTCCTCCGTCAACCTTCTCAACGTGAAGGTACTGAAGGAGATTTGCATGAACGTTCAGCACCTGGCCTGGAACAAAATTACCATCTCCGGTTTCGACTCGCAGTCATCACGGATGCTTGGGTCCGTGATATTGACATTACGCTTTGGGATGCTCGTCACCGACATCAAATTCCATGTCATTGATGCCAAGACCTGCTATAACGCCCTGCTCGGCCGGCCTTGGTTACATGAGTACAATATCATCCCTTCTACACAACATCAGTGTATGAAGTATTTCAAAGAATGCCTCGAGTACAAAGTTACAGGGGAGCTAAACCCGTTCTCCGTAAATGAAGTCCGTAAATATGAAGACGCCAAGTACTTCCTACCAGACTTCGAAGACAGGGAAAGATGTCATAAACCGGAGAACCAACAAAAAGTCGCCGCCACTATCGCGATCTTTGGGAGCGATACCGAGGAAGATGAAGAAATAATCTACTCGGGGCAACCCCAAGGCAACAGGCCCGGACCATCTACCCCTATTTTGGTCCTCGGCAGTGACTCTGAGGACGAGGCCAACACAGTGTTCTCCATCCGTCCGTCAATGCAGACCTTCACTGGAGCTGATCAGAGTTTACAAATTACCATGGTTCCACGACGGCATTACAGGGAACTTGATGCGCTCGATATGTATGGCGTGCAAGAGCTGCAGACCTTCTACGTCCCTCCTAAGGAAAGAGGTGAAAAAGCGATCCTCTTCTGCCAATCTACGGAGACTAAAGTGAAAAAAGAAATCTGGCATGGTGCTGAACTTACGCTTGAAAGGTTTCAACCAATCCGTCTACCGAGATATTACACAGAGAGATTGAAAAGGCTATTAAGATGCCAAGGCATACCCTTCAAACAAACCGCTCGACAAGCCCAATTCTACAACAAGATCTGGGACGTCCCCAAGACTCGGTGAAAAATGCCCAACGGGAGAATGGAGACGATTGGGCTTAGATACGTTCGGTCAAATAAACGAGAGCGATTCCACAATTGCCGCGTCATAAATGGCTTCGGTATAGAAGGGAACGGTGTTCCAAATGATCATAACATTGAACCAGAGTGAGATACCGCCATAAGAACATCAAGTTCGTCGTTCGAAGAGCAGATTGCTGAGCTAATAAGGGAAGCGGGTCAAAAGGTTCGGGATGACTACAACCACGAAATGGCCATTTACGAAAAGGCCAGGACACAGCGTCTCACTCAGTAGTCTGCAAAAAGAGAAGATTATGATGCCCTTCATCCTCAGCCCGCCGTGCGCTCTCATGGCAAGGAAAAAGCCCGATGCAGAGGCAACAACAAGGTGAAGAACGGGAATGACGTTCGAAAACAGCGAAGCGGATCTAAGAAGTCACACGATCGAGAAAAAGTCAGCTGGAATCCATCTTTTATGAAGAAGAAGGGTCGGAAATACTCTTTTCCCCAAGACAAGACAAGGACAATATTCGTCCTTGTCATGAAGCATCAAATGATGACGCTTCCGGAGTCTGGGCATCCCGAACAAATAAACGAGGTCCATCACCCGGCTTATTGCTCCTACCACCGAGCAGTAGGACATGCTCTTGAAGACTGCTTCACTTTCAAAGACTGGGTCGAAGACCAGTATCAGAAAGGTAGGTTTGCTCTATCCGACAGTTAGAAGGTGACCTCACCACGAAAGCATGAGCCAAAAGCAACCTATATTGCGAGGGTAAGTCCAGATCAACATCGAGTTTGGAAACGAACTCGTTCCTGCTACGTGATAACATTCTCAAAGGAGAGGGAGCACGAGAATATGGACGGCCTCTCCCAGTGCTTCGCAGATGAGGATGAAGACGAGATGATCTCAGAATTTCCACCGGTACCAAAAAAGTTGGAAGATGGGATACATACCACGGCGGACAATCTAAGAAAAATTGAATTAGGGACGGAAAACGATCCAAGGCCAACGTTCATCAGTGAGCTATTGTCTAAAACACAGGTGGCCACACTAAAGGACGTGTTTATACAGTATAAAGACTGTTTCGCATGGAACTATTCCAAGATGCCGGGATTAGATCCAGAAATAGTGGTGCATAAATTGGCTATATCACCGGACGTTAAGCTAGTCAAGTAAGCGCCAAGAAGAATGCGGCTCGAACTTGAAATGAGTATCAACGCCGAAGTCAAGAAACTAATTGACTCCGGCTTCATCCAAGAAGTTCAATATCCTGACTGGATCGCCAATATTATTCCGGTAATGAAGAAAAATGGGATAGTACGCATCTGCGTGGACTTTCGGGATCTCAACAAAGGTTGTCCGAAGGATGACTTCCCAGTGCCTATTACCGAGCTGATGATCGATAACACGTCCACTCATGAGGTCTTCTCCTTCATGGATAGATCTTCGGGGTATAATCAAATAAAGATGCATCCCGAAGACCAAAAGCATACTGCTTCCGGACTCCGCTGGGCATATTCTGCTATAAAGTGATGCCTTTCGGTCTGAAGAACGCTGGCGCTACCTACCAGAGGGCCATGATGAAGATCTTCGATGACCTCATACACGAGATTGTCGAATGTTATATCGATGATCTCGTGGTGAAAAGCAAATCGTACGAGGAGCACTGGGAGCATTTGAAAATAGTGTTCCAGCGTCTTTGGAAATATAATCTGAAGATGAACTCTCTGCAATGCGTGTTTGGAGTCTCCTCAGGAAAATTCCTAGGATTCATCGTACGACACCGAGGCATCGAAATCGACCCATCAAAGGTCAAGGTGATTATGGAAATGCCCTCGCCAAGAACTCTTAAGCAACTGTGGTCTCTCCAAGGAAAGCTCGCATATATCCGACGGTTTATAGCTAACCTCTCCGAAAAATGCTGCCCCTACAACCATCTAATGAAAAGGGGACCCCGTTTGTTTGGGATCGTAAATGCCAAAATGCACTGGACGAAATCAAGCAGTATCTGCAGAACCCACCAGCACTGACCGCTCCGGTCAAGGGAAAACCTCTCATCCTGTACACAATAGCCCCTTGAAGGTTCTTTAAACGCGTATGGGCACAGGAGAACGACCAGTGGAAGGAGAGAACTCTTTACTATTTGAGTCGAGTTCTACTGGGGGCAGAAAATAGCTACTCCCCCATTGAAAACACTGTCTGGCACTGATCTTCGCGATAATGAAGCTTCGACATTATGCCTTGGCACATGAGGTCTATCTTATATCGAAGGTGGATCATCTCAAATACCTGATGTCAAGAGCCATACTAACAGGAAGGCTTGCCAAATGGGCCCTCCTCTTGATGGAATTCTCGATAACATATCGACCCCTCAAGGCAGTGAAAGGCCAGGCCATCGCCGACTTTCTCGCTGAGCATCCGATACCAGCCAACTCTCTCTTAAATTGCGAATTGCCAGATGAACACGCGTTCGACGCAATCGAAGGGGAGAAGAAAGGAAATAATGCCCGATGGGAACTATACTTGGACGGAGCATCTTCCTTGAAGAAGCGAAAGTAGAGCACCCCCATAATCAAAGCTGGGGTGGGTTTTATCTTCGTGCTATGCAAGGAGGGATAATGCGTTTCGCCCTTTCCTTAACAGAACCAAGGACAAACAACAAGGCTGAATATGAAGCTTTAATAGCAGGTCTTGAGATTGCTGTCGACATGGGAATCGAAGACCTCCTTATATATGGATACTCCCAGCTAGTCGTTAGCCAAGTAAATGGCGACTATCAGACGTGTAAACCAGAGTTGGTAAAATATGGTGAAAGAGTGCAGCAACTGCTGACTCAAATACCCTCCTACATCCTAGAAAGCATACCGCAGGCAGAAAATAGTAAGGCGGATGCGTTAGCCAAGCTCACTAAAGAACTGGCCGATGAAAACCTCGATGATATAAGGATCATTTTGCAAAACCGCCGGATTCTCGCGCCAGCAGAAATATCTTCAGAGTCGTCTGAAAGAAAGGAAGCGACCGAACAAGCAGCCTTCCAATTAGAGGATGAAGAAAAGGCTAAGGATTGGAGAGAAGTCTTCATAGACTACTTCAAATCCCATCGAACACCCGAAAACACATCTTCGAGACATCAGCTTATGAAGCGAGCTCTGTCTTTTGCCTTCGTCAATGATACTCTATATAAGAGATCGTTCGACAGTTTGTGGCTAAGGTGCCTGGGACTAGGAGAAGCAAAGAGAGTCGTTTAAGAAACCCATGACGGACTCTGCGGTTCTCATCAAGCCGGGCTAAAAATGAAGCTGAAGATCAAGAGAATGGGTTACTATTGACCCACGATGATTCAGGACTGTCTCGAATATGCGAAACAGTGTCACTCGTGCCAAATTCATGGGGACTTCATCCACCAACATCCAAATCCGCTACACCCAACGGTAGCCAGCTGGCCGTTCGAAATGTGGGGAACCGATATAATTGGGTCCATCGAACCAGCATCATCCAAAGGACATCGGTTTATATTAGCAACAACCGATTACTTCTCTAAGTGGGTAGAGGCAGTACCGCTAAGGGAAGTGAAGACGGAGAACATCCTCCATTTCTTCGGGACACATGTCATCTACCGCTTCGGCACTCCGTGACGGATCATCTCAGATAATGGGGCGGCCTACAGGAGCCATAAGATCAGCCGCTTCGCACAACAGTATAATATAGACTGGAGATACTCTTTAGTCTATAATCCCCAAGCTAACGGTCTAGCTGAGGTTTTCAACAAGACCTTGACGAAGATTATAAAGAAAACGGTGCCCAAAAACAAAAAGGACTGGCACGAGAGACTGCATAAAGCTCTCTAGGCGTATCGAACCACGTTCAAAACGACCACGAATACTACGCCATTCACGTTGGTATTTGGCACGGAAGCGGTACTTCCCTTAGAGATAGAGTGGCAGTTCGATATGAGCTGATGGATGAAGAAAATGCCTATCTTCGGCTTGAAGAGCTCGATGCCCTCGATGAAACTCGTCTCACGGCGCAGTAAAACCTGGAAGCTTACAAAGCAAAGATGATGCGCTCATATGAAAGACTAACCAGACCAAGAACATTCCACCAAGGAAAACTCGTGTTAGTCGTAAAAGACCTATGATCCCCAACCGTGCAAAGCGGGGGAAATTCGAGCCGAACTACGAGAGTCCGTACATCATAGACAAGGTCTATCAAGGTGGGGCCTACTTGCTCATGGATATGCATGGCGAAAGGCCCTTCCGGCCAATAAACGGCCGGTTCCTTAAGAAATACTACGCTTAACAAGTCACGACTGAGGTTAACGATAGATGACGCTCGTGTCCGCTCACTGTCTTCCTGAGTCAAGACTCTATAAGTAGTATCCGGCAAAACTTCGCCTCGAAGCTGGCCCTGGATCGAGATGTCCCTAAACTAACAATGGATCGTAATGTCCTTAAACTAATACGTCGCCTCAAGCATGGCGATAATGGAATTCAAGTCCACAAATCCTAACGGCGAGGACTGCAACTCAAGTCCCGCTGGCTACACAGCTGCCCCGGTGGCGAAGCCCCCCCTAAGTTCCATTGGCAAACAGAGGAGTAAAAAAACGGTATGCCTATAAGCGAAATGGGCACGGATGACAACCCGAAAGGGAACCGTGAGTAAAAACAGCAGGGCTACCGGCGAGCTTGTGAAAACCTGAAAGGGCACAATCTCGTAAATTTTTCACTTACGAGATCCTATCGACTTGTAAGGAGAACTTCCCTATGAGACCCTCACGGCTCATAGGATTCAAAGTCTTAAGTTGCAGGGATCCAAACTTGTTCTTAAGCCGTCATATTCCCTAAGTTGCCCTACAGACGGTCCGATTTTGGCCCTTGTATACAATCCACGGGTACAAATAAACATTTCCTCAACAAGTTCCACCAATCACGAGGAGTGCCTCATGGTGAACGGCACTTGTAAGTCTTCTCGACTTATAAGGAGAAAATACTTTTATGAGATCCTTACGACTTATAAGAGAAAACACCACTTAGAAATCCTCACGACTTCTAAGGAGAACATACACCTACGAGATCCTCACGACTCGTAGGGAGAAATAACTTTATAAGACCCTTACAGCTCATAAAGTCAAAAGCCTTAGTTGATAGGACCCTAACCCTGTTTACTAAGCTACCTTTGTTCGAATCGGCAAAGACAAATGATGATTCGCTCCTGGCAATATCTCAGTTATAGCAATGCTGATGCCTAAATCGGCATCAAATTCTAAGTCCTTTCACGGCAAATGATGATTCGCTCCTGGCAATATTCCAGTCGCAGCGGTGCTGATGCCAAGATTGGTATTAGATCTCAAGTTCTATACTCGCAACAAAAATCAGCAAGCAAAAATAAATGCATATGAAATAGCCGAAATGATGGGGGAACTTGCAATAAAAATCAGTGAGAAAAATATATGCATATAAAAACAGCCGAAATGTTTGGGCAATTCGCAATAAAAAGCAGCGAGTAAAAAGAAAAGAATAGCCGAAATGATTGGGCAACGCGATAAAAAGCCGAAATGATTGGGCAATCGTGACTTTCGCGATATAAAAAGCTGAAATGATGGAGAATCGCGGAAAGAAAAAAAATGATGAAATTTTTTCCCTGCAAGTTTGTCCACATCGACCCCTATATACAATCCATGGGCACAAACGAAAAGGGAATCACATTTTCCCACCAGGCTCCATCAGAAGAAGAGCTACATCTTGACGGCAACATCTACGACCTAGAGATCAACAACGGCATTTCTTCTCACTCCAGTAGGATGCAAACGCGACGTCAACAAGTGACCCCAGGGTCAACAAAACGGAGCCGTGGCAAAGTCCCTAGTTCTAGATCTCGACGATTCACAGACAACCTAGAGATCAACAACGGCGTTTCTTCTCACTCCAGCAGGATGCAGACGCGGTGTCAACAAGCGACCCCAGGGTCAACAAAGCGGAGCCATAGCAAATTCCCTAGTTCCAAATCTTGACGGTTCACAAACAGCCTAGAGGTCAACAACGGTGTTTCTTCTCACTCCAGCAGGATGCAAACACGATGTCAACAAGCGACCTCAGGGTCAACAAAACGGAGCCATAACAAAGTCCCTAGTTCCAAATCTCGGCGGTTCACAAACAACCTAGAGATCACCTTGACATTCGTCTCATTACAGCAGACGCGATGTCAATAAAGGAAGCAAAGGCCAAATTCCTAGCTTCAGGGTCTTGACGGCAACTCAAATAAAACCTGAAAGACTATCGGAGATTGTCCCACACCAGCGCGGAGTGGTTATGACTCATCATAGCTCCCAAACTGAGCCTAATCTCAAGTAAAAAGCGTTATGGAAAATTCCTAACGTTTGCTCTTCCGACGGTAATATGACCTAAGGAGATTACTTGAAGACGTCTTGTCCAGCACTCGAAAGGATCAGAGACACGACAGTCACGGGGCTACTCGAACAGCAGCGTAAAGTCTGCATATCGGAGAATGCATCAGCCAACGCAATGGTATGACGGACAAAACCCTAGTACCACAGACCCTAACGGACCTCTGTCGTAAAGAGCAGGGGTTAACTGTGACGTTAGGACAGGTTTGCCTACAAGCCCAAGGAAGGTAAACTATAAACTCCGAAATGAGTTCATAAACTAGAGACTCCAGGATGAGTGAATAAACTACAAACTCCGAAATGGGTTCATAAACTAGAGAATCCGGGATGAGTGAATAAACTACAAACTCTGAAATGAGTATATAAACTACTTCACACCAGATCAAGACATCGAAGAAGAGAGAAATGCCAGTATGAAATAAAATATGTCTTTTATTCATGAATTCAAGTGAATACAAGATACATTTCGTAAAGAAATCAAAATGAATACATGTTATTCATGAATTAGAAGTTTACAACCAGTATAAGAAAAGGGGTACAATGACAGTTATTAAGGAGGTGTCAACAAACTGACAAGCCACTCGCGCGCTCCCCTCAATTCCTTCTCATGTTCAGCTACAGCGGCCAACTCCACTTAGATTTGAGTCCGTTGCTGCAAACAAGATGAAAGCTTTTCATTGATTTCTTTCTTGGCAGCTTCGCAGTCCTGCGCGTCTTACTCGGTGAGGTCAAGCTTCCGCTTTAGCGTCAACCCATCCGAAATACATCGTTGGAGGTTGTCGAAAATAGCTTTTAGCTGCGCAGCATTCACTTCAACCTAGGCACGCAATTGGACGGATTCGCCAGAAGCCGCCTCATGTTCCTTTCGCCTCAGGGTTGCCTCTTGTTCAAAATGACGAATGAAAGGAACACTCTGCTCGACCCACGCAGCCCACTGAGAGTTCGAGGCCAACACCTCAGGAGCGAGACGCTTAAGCTCAATCTCATGCAGGCAAGCCTCGATCTTCCTGCAATAATCAACCCAAGAACCGACGAGATCTTCATTATGGAAGTTCACGAGCATCGCCAACATTGGATTGACTTCGTCAGCAAAATCCGTAGCAGAAGTGAGGACCTCGGCATTGAGATCTTCGATAAACTCGCTTAACGTTCGCCGGCTATTCACGGCGCCCCTGGAGGATGTACGTTTAGCGAAGGGCCCCACGGGCATTGGAATGCGAGACTCAAAAGGAGCTGGAGCCGGTGTAATCGCTGCAAAATGAATTACGGTCAAATCTCAACTCGGAAGACAAAGAAAACACCCGAGGGATGGAATCTATTGTACCGACTCTTGCAGGCGGCAGAACAGGGAGTACCGGAGGCATGGCTATTCTTTCGCTTTCTCCCCCGATCCGTGATACTGTGGTCAATATAAGAAAGGGGGGAAGAAACATTATGTGAAGAATATACTGATCAATACCAGAAGGCGGAATGATTTCCGACTGAAAGGAAAAATGCGGGTTTAACACCTGGTACAAATGGTCGAAAAGTACTCCTGCAGAGTCGTGGCAATGTACAGTCAATACAAGGAGGATTGTATCCACAGTGAAGCAAATAAGTGAGAAACCCATACCTTCCAAGATTTGAGGAGGCGCAGAAGAAAGCAAAGGGACAGCGACCGTCAAAGTGGCGGCCGGTGACACTTCTTCAGCCGGCACGTCCTCAGGGTTTACCGCACCTATGCTCAAGACAAACGAAATATCATTAGAAGGGCTTAAGAGGATTGAAAAACTCAAAAACAACAACCCAAGAACTACCTGATAGATCAGGGACCGAAACCACGCCGGAAGCGTTACCAAGTGTAACGGCTTCCTCACTCTCTCTCGGGAGGGGAAAGATTCTGCACCCATAGCTTTATCCCCTGACTTGCATAATGCTTACGACGCCCGCCGATGCCAAGGAGCCACAAGGAGAAACAAGAGCAGTCTGGACAGTCCCAGATTCCCGAGAAAGAGTGGTCCCTTCGGGCTCTGTAATCATCGGCGTTTCACCCGCCATACCATCGTCAGTACTCGGCCCTGCTTAAAAGAAAATACGTATGTCAGAATTCAAGGACCAAGTTCTAATAAAGGACTAGACGTTACGTTACCTTGAAGTAGCTTTTCAGTTTCTTTCCGAGCTGCACGTGCAACCTGTCTATGGGCGGTAGACAGGACGGAAGGAACATCCGCCGAAGGAATGTCAGAAGGCGGAATACTGCTTGAGCCCGTACCTGCGGCCAAAATAGCATCGCGTTCCCTCGCCGCGTGCTTCCTGTGCTTCCTTTCAGTCTGAGCAGTGAGAACTGACCTCCTTAAGATTTTCGACAGGGGGACATCGTCGTCCGAACCGAGCTCTGCTCCAGAGCCGCTACGGCGTCCATCATCGGTTGCTTCAGCAACGCCTCCTGTGGTGATTTTGGGATGGTCGTGGCCATAGTAGTTGGCTCTAGAAGCTTTGCTGGATCGCCACTTGGGATTGGCACTGCACTTGGAACGACCTGAGTTGCGGTAGTTCCTGCAATAGGGCGAAAAGAAGGGTCAGATCATGAATAAAAAAAAGAGTAAATGAGTAATGAAATGAATTATACCAGTGCCCAAAGAAGCGCGGAGCTTCTCTTCCTCCTCGAACGTCCTGAGGGAAGCCGCGAGAGCCTCTTCGGCGGAAATACCTGTTGAAGAAGAAAGCGTTAATAAAAGCATAATAAAGAGAGAAGGGATATGCACAGAAGAATATAACTGAAGTATACCTGACTCCGCGATAGAGATCAACGCCGCATCCTCGTGAACCAGTCACTCGGAAGCTGCGTGGGCAGCCTGTAGATCAGTATCGGTCGCAGGCGTGTCGAATAAACCTTCATTGATGCCGTATTCGGATAAGTCCTCACTGTAGAGAGCATGGGGCTCCTGACCGAATACATTGTCAGCAAAGAATAAAGACTTCTTCTTTCTCTGTGAACGGACACCAGCGGCCGACGATAAGAGCTTGCGCTTGACATGCATCTTCGAGCGGCAGGTCCCGACTTCTGAACCAACGCCAGATTCTGGGGACGCCACGGCTACCGCAGTTGAGGGAACACCCGAATGAAGCTTCTCAGGGAAAGCTCATGGGACCACAGCCGTAATGTCTTCTCTTAAGGAGGGACGAACGGCAGTCCATCGCTTTAAAAGGACCGATGTATTACCAGCGGGGACTACATCCTTGTGATCGAGCAATAGCCGCCTTTCTTCCCTGATAACAGCACCCGTCGCATGCTGGTACCACGCGACGTAAGCGTTCTAAGCTTTCGGCACATAGCTTGGCTCGCTAATGAGAAAATTGGACCCGTATTTAGTCGCATAAAGTGGTGCAGCGCGCTGCGAATACCCTCCTCCATAGCAGCCGGCTCGGCTAAGAATACCTCAAGAGGAACACCCTGATTATAACCCGACTGTTGAGCAAAGCGTGCGGGCTGCATGTCATAAACAGTACCGAGACGCTCTGTCTAAATACTAAAAAGCCCGGCCTGATGGAATACAGATGCAAGATTTCCCGAGCCGTCAACGTAGAAGCCCAGTCTTTGAAAGTGTCACGCAGCAGTTGCACCACCTTAATAGATTCCTTGCCGATAGTCAAGACTTTATCGACAAAAGTTATGTTGTCCCCAACCATACGCAGGAAGAGGACCAGTCGTCGAGCCTCTCACTGCGACGGGTCTGACGCAGAAGCGTCAACCAGATACATGACCCGAGAAAAGTTGTAGCTGTCGTAGAAGCGGGGTCGTTTGTGAACACCGAAAGCAAAGAGAACGTGCATCTCGATCCACGACGTAAAGTAGTGCAACAGAAGATGTACGGGCTTTACCCCTGGCTGAGTAGTGTCTGCCGTTAAGTTCAGGCCATGATATAGATGAGCCAGCCCTGCGATCCCAACGGCCACACGCGTCCCTGCGATCATGCGATGGGCCAGATAAAATACAGACGACCTCATATAGTGAGGATGCGTCGGAAGCACAAACTAATTCAACCACAGGCCGATGAACCCCAGAAAGAATGTCTCTTTGTCGACATCTGGAGCAGCGAGCTCTGCGAAAGGGATGACCGGAACATCTGGAAAGAAGAAATTCTTCAAATCCGCCTCTGCCGTCGGCAAGTTATCCAAATCAAAACTGAACGGGTCATCAAGCTTAGCGAATTTCACGGCTTGTTTTGACAAGACTTCTGGGTGAATAAAGCGGGCGATGAAGTCTGCAAAGCCGACTCCGTGCCTCCAGACTCTAAGAACAAACTCTCATAAATGTTCAACACCTTGATCAGGCTCGGGAACCGGTGTTGAATGGCATTCTCTGGAGTAAGGCCCATCACCACTGATTTGGTGGCAAAGATATACTCATCAGGGGGAAGAATCTCCTCGTAATGTTCCCCTCTGACGGATAAGCCGGAAATTTCCGTACACTCCTCCAAGGAAATTGAGACCTCCCGGTCCGATAGAAGAAATGTGTGGGTTGGGATGTTCCATTGTTCCAGAAAAATCTTGACCCACCACACATGAGGCGCGGGATATTGAAAAGGGACGCATAGATTGCAGGATACAGCCCGAGCTTTAGCAGCAGCGACTTCTTGGCCGACAGGATATACCGAGCCCACTGCAGGTAGCCGGCTGAATGGCAAGAAGTCAACCCTATCATATAGACTTGCCCCGAAGGGCGTGACTCGCCTTGGCATATGCGCCGCCCCAAAATGTCCAAAGCCATTGGTGGCTGTACGGGTATCGATGCCATGGAGGGCTGAAGGCGACCCTCCGAGGTCCGGTTGATCTCTTCTACGGCATAAGTGAAAGTCGACCCTAGCACCACCATGAGGTTCCAAGTGGCATCAAGCATGCCAAATTCAAATTTTTATTGGTGGTAAGCTAGACTATACAAGATCTTTGCTAGAATATTAGGGTTTAGATTGGTGACGTGAACAACTAGAGAAAGTGAAAGATGACTATACCCTCGTAGATCGAGTCCTTCACTTCATATGCTCCGTATAGTAGTCCCGTGACTCCACTAGGCTCCACTTGAGGCTTTGGATGAGCTTCCTCCGATGGCCTTCGTACCAAAGATAATACACGCGAAGTCCCTCCATCTCAAGCTACCTCTATACTAAACTCTTTAGCGTAGAAAACACGCTACACTCGATCGCTAGTCAAGTGTAGGATGGTGAAGTAGGGGATGTTTAAAGCTCACAAGATTGTGTTTAAGTTTCATGGTTCACATCACATGTGAGGGTTGAACCTTGAACCATGGCAATGAGGAAGAAGAAGAAGCTAGAGAGCAAATGGGAGCAACTAAAGAAAAGTGGCTAAGTGTTGAGAATGAGCTTATGAATGGCTAACCCCTTGACCTCACTCATTCAAGTATGGAATTATTGCAATATAAAATTGCACCCATGCTTGAATAGTGAGTCAAGATGAATAAACAATGATAAAAGCCCATGCTTGCAACCATGCTCCCAAAGTCTTCCCATTTTCCACCTTATTTCTATTTTTCTCAAAAATAGAAAGCATGCCATGCTATATATATAGATATATATATATACATACATATAATAAAATATTTAGTGAGCTAATGATATTAGTTAAGATACAATTATATCAAATATAATATATATTACATTATTAAATCAACACTTGATTTAATAATCCGGTTATATCACATATGACCGACTAATATCATTTATCTGTATATCACATTATCAAATCAACACTTGATAAAACAATCTGGTTATATCACATATAACTGAACCGATAACAGATAACTGCCAGATTACAATACGGTATCACATACACGTATTTAATCAGGTCCACACACATATCACATATGTGTCCTACTTCATTTCGCTTGAACCAGGGAACTTCTGTATGGACTCTAAAGACCCGTCAATACGCCAGCAGTAGGTGATGATCACATCAGTCACCTACAAGCCGTCAGCGGTACTAGCTGGACGTAACGGCTACCCGGGTATTGAGCGATATGAAGATCAACAAGCAAGCTGTAAGGTTTGCCTAGCACCCTATGAAGAGTTTTGAAGCATCACATGTCTCAAAGTATGTATTTTTAAGGTGCTAAACAAACACGCAAAGGAATCGATCCTAGAAAATTAGGGTTACGAAACTTTAAGCTAATAAAAATTAGGGTTTGAAGGCTACAACCTTTGTAGCTCCCCTTTTGCTTGACTCCTTAATCTCTAGGGTGTTGGAAGAAGGTCCACTTGTAGTCCTCTTTCGTCCACGACGATCCACCCGAAGTTTCCCGTCCAAGCTTGCAACTTTGGAAAAGCAAAGAGAACACTCTAATCAAGTTGGCTAAACTTGAGTAGAATGATGTTGTGGCTAAGGATCTCACTTCAAAAACCTTTCTTTAATTGTGTTTAACTCACTAGAAAAAACTAGAGAGGAAAAAGGTGAAGGAGGATGAAGATGGTGGCTATTTTTAACAAGAGATGAAAAATGACCCTTAGTTCAAAAAGAAAATGAAATATATCACTATATATATTTATTTCCTTCTTGCATTCAACCATGATTAAATGATGGAGAGTTAATTTAACTTGGGTTTTAAATGATAAAGAGAAGGATAACCCTAGGTTAGTGGTAGTTGAGCTTGGTTAGGTTAGAAGAAGAATGTAGAAGCTAGAATGATTATCCTTTTCTTTTCATTTTGTTTTAAAACCAAAATTAAATAATAATCCATTATTTAATCCATGGTGTGAGTCTTACATTGCCACCATTTCCATATGCTAACAACCATGATGGATGGGTGTATGTATGTATGCATGTATGCACATCCACATGTGCATGAAACTAGAATGAAAGAAAGAAACACATGCATGCATGCATACATCCATCAAACCCTAGAAAGGTTTCAAGTGAGAAAACTAATGGTTAGATGATAAATCAACACTTAATTTATCAATCAGGTCATATCTCATACGACCCCACCAAAAGCAGGCCACCCGATCAATGTTCGGTATCATATACGCACATTTTAATCGGGTGCATGCGCATATCGCATACGCGCACCACAACGTTTCGCCTGGACTGGGTAACTCCTTTGTGGGACTCTAAGACTCGTCAATACGCCGGCAGAGGGTGATGATCATATCAGGTACCCCCAAACCGCAAGCGGTCAGCTAAACGTAACGGCCACCCGGGTATTGAGCGATCAGAAGAAAACAAGCGAACCTGCTACAACTCCCGTCGAGCCAACCGGCAACACTACCGTACAGTCCAGTCTCTTCGTCAGATATGCCGCATATCGAGCCTAGGGATGGTCACGTCGACCCTAATAGCTCAATAAGTCGTGCCGGTGAATGGTTTATAACAGATCGAGAAACTACTGATAACACTTATCAGCAATTCTCAGCAGCCCTGGCCAGGGACTTACTGATATAACCAGTCGGGCACAGTACAGCATCAACTCCCAATACCGGGAGAGACGAAACCCCTCCTATTGCTCATTGCCTTCGTGTGTCTCGGGACTGTACTCAACGGCCACCTGTTTGCACGACTCAGTAGAGCCGTGGTAGGGTGGTAATCAAAGTACAGTGGGAGAACACACAAGACTCCATGACGATCTCGGATCTACAGACTAACCTGCACCAGTGTCACCTGAGAACTGCTATCCGACGATAGATATAATTCCATATAGGAGTTCTCGGTGAGTCCGTCCAGTGTACCCAGTCAGCACTTAGCACCCGTATATGATCTTGATGTCAAACACCAATGGATATGGGATCATCCATCGCCCATCACATGGGTCTATTATCATATACGCTAGTCTACTCTGGTATATCAATGCCCCGTCTCGATATACCTACGACTAGGGACTTTCCAGGATATGTTTATAGACTACAGATGTCCTACTAGTATGATCTCCATCATAATCAGAGCAGTCAAGCCAATATCCTCAGGGCTTTATCAGCATGTATGAGTGAATAACAAGCATGATCAAATCAACATGTCAGATAAAGAAGAACCAGATAGCATACTATCATGTCGAGCAAGAATGCATACTGAATATATATACATGTATAGATACATCTACTATCACATAATGGCCTCTAGGGCATATATATATCCAACAATCTCCCACTTGCACTAAGGCCAGTTATTGGCGTATCTCATACCCAACATCTTAAAAAGTCGCTCATGCTGTGGCTGAGGGAGGGCCTTGGTGAATGGATCCGCGGCATTATTCTTTGTGTCTACCCTCCTAATCTCAATCTCGCGGCGATCTACAATCTTCCGGATCAAATGAAAACGCCTTAGGATGTGTCTGGACCGCTGATGGGATCTGGGCCCCTTGGCTAACGCCATAGCCCCATTATTGTCACAATACAAAGGTATTGGATCAATAATGGTTGGAACTACTCCTAGCTCCGAGACGAACTTCTTCATCCAGACGGCTTCCTTGGCGGCATCATTTGCAGCAATGTACTCAGCTTCCATCGTAGAGTCTGCAACGGTATCTTATTTGGAACTCTTCCAACTCACCGCCCCTCCATTGAGGGTAAATACAAACCCAGAGATAGATTTGCTGTCGTCCTTATCGCTCTGGAAGCTTGAATCGGTAAAGGCCTCCATTTGGAGATCTCCATTACCATACACCAAGAACAATTCTTTAGTCCTTCGCAAGTACTTAAGAATGTTCTTCACAGCTGTCCAGTGATTCTTCCCTGGGTTGGATTGATACCTGCTTACAACACTAAGTGCATAAGCTACATCTGGGCGTGTACATAACATTGCATACATTATAGATCCTACTGCCGAAGCATAGGATATAATACTCATGCGAGCTCTCTCTTCATCGGTCTTTGGGCAAGAATCCTTGGAGAGAGTGACCCCATGGCAAGCGGGTAAGGCACCCCGTTTGGAGTCTTCCATACTAAACCTTTTTAGGATGGTGTCAATATACCTGGTTTGGGACAATCCCAATAACCTTTTGGATCTATCCCTATAGATCCTTATGCCCAGAATGTATGTGGCATCACCCAGGTCTTTCATGGAGAACCTCAGTGATAAGAAAGATTTGACCGACTGTAGCATAAGAATATCATTTCCTATCAGAAGAATGTCGTCCACGTACAATACGAGGAATGTGACAGCTCTCCCTACAGCCTTCTTATAAACACAAGGTTCATCTGGATTTTTGATGAAATCAAACTCTTTGATGACATCATCGAAACAGATGTTCCAACTCCGTGATGCCTGCTTTAATCCATATATGGATTTAAGCAATTTACATGCTTTTCCGCTGCTCCCACTGTCAATGAAGCCCTCTGGCTGATCCATATAAACGCATTCTTCTAAATTTCCATTTAGAAATGCGGTTTTAACGTCCATCTGCCAGATTTCATAGTCGTAGTGAGCAGCAATAGCAAGTAGGATCCGAATGGATTTAAGCATGGCTACAGGAGAAAAAGTCTCGTCATAGTCCAAACCTGGTCTTTGACGAAAACCCTTCGCCACAAGTCTTGCCTTATAAGTCTCCACCTGCCCATCTACACCAATCTTTCTTTTAAAGATCCATTTGCGCCCCACAGGTTTTACCCCAGGGGGTACAACGTCCAAAGTCCATACTTTGTTGGTGTACATAGACTCCATTTCGGATCTCATGGCATCCAGCCACTTCACAGAGTCTTTACTCGTGATAGCTTGCTGAAAACTGGTAGGATCATCATCATCTATGATGCAATCTTCTCCGTTACCATCAATGAGGAAACCATAGTACCTCTCCGGTGGGCGAGAAGTCCAACCAGACCTACGGAGTGGCCGAGGTTCTTCAGTTTCTGCTGCAACAGCCGGTTCAACCAAATCGTCATTTGTAGTTTGTGTCTCTAGAACCTCTTATAGATCTACCACCTTTTCATTATCTTTATCAGTGAAAAACTCTTTTTCCAAGAATGTGGCATACTGAGAAACAAACACTTTTTGTTCCTCTTTGTGGTAGAATAGATATCCATAAGAATTCTTTGGATATCCTACAAAGTTACACATGACTGACCGTGTCTCGAGTTTGTCCGGATTCTGCTTTTTAACATAGGCCGGGCAACCCCAAATCTTAATTCTCTTAAGAGATGGTCTCTTCCCATGCCATATCTCATATGGCGTGGTAGACACGGTTTTAGTTGGAACCCTGTTTAGCAGAAATGCTGCAGTCTCCAATGCATGCTCCCAAAACGAGACGGGTAACTCAGCGTCACTCATCATGGACCGGACCATATCTAATAGGGTCCTATTCCGTCGTTCTGACACACCGTTGTGCTGTGGTGTGTAAGGAGGAGTGAGTTGAGAGAGAATCCCATTCTCTTTCAAGAAGTTTGCAAATTCTGCACTGAGATACTCACCACCTCGATCTGATCGAAGCATCTTGATACTCAAGCCGGTTTGTTTTTCTACTTCTTGTTTATATTCAATGAATTTCTCAAAAGTTTCGGACTTGTGTTTTAATAAAAATACATGACCGAATCTTGAGAAATCATCAGTGAATATAATGAAGTATGAAAAACCGTCTCTAGCCTGTGTAGACATAGGCCCACATATATCACTATGTATGAGGCCCAGGAGCTGAGTAGCTTTTTCTCCGTGTCCGGTAAACGGAGTTTTGGTCATTTTACCCTTGATACAAGACTGGCAAGTCGCATAAGATTTATATTCAAAAGAATTTAAATATCCATCTTTGTGTAACTTGTTTAGTCTTGTTTCGTTAATATGACCAAGTCTACAGTGCCAAAGAAAAGCTTCATTTAACTCTGAAAGTTTTCTTTTATTAGTGTGTTGTATCCTGAAAACTGTGTGTTGATTTAGGACATATATTCCATTGTTAAGCGTACCATACCCAACCAACATTTGATTCAGGTTAATGTTCATAACATTGTTCTGCAATACAAAATTATACCCTTCATTGTCCAACAAAGAAACGGATATTATATTACATAGCATACTTGGTACAAAATAACATGGATTTAAAACCAAAATACATCCAGATGGCAACCCCAAGTGATACTCTCCCACTGCGACTGTATGTACATTGGAACCATTTCCAACGCGGAGAGTATGGTCACCTGTCCTCAAAACCTTGCTATTTCTCAGCCCCTGCATAGAATTGCAAATGTGAGAACCTGAACCGGTATCCAATACCCAGGAAGCAGAGTTTATAGAAAAACAGTTTTCAGTCACAAACGCACCTGAAGCAGAAGCATCACCATGCTTCTTCTTGAGACTTAAGTACTCCGTGCAATTGCGCTTCCAATGTCCTGTCTTGTGGCAGTGAAAACATTCGCCCTTCCCCGAGTCTCCAGCTTTGGACTTTCCCTTTCCCTTCACCTTTTTAACTCCGCCCTTAGGATTAGTGGGTTTCTTCTTTTTCTTTCCCTTGGCCTTGGCTTTCGGGTGAGAAGAGGAAGACTGTCCAATAGTCATAACGGGAGTTTTTACTAATTTCATAGTGCTCTCTGCACTCCTTAACATATTAAGGAGTTCAGGGAGGTCCTTCTCCATGCCATGCATGTTGAAGTTCACTATGACGATCTCGAGCCTACAAACTAACCTGTACCAGTGTCACCAGAGGACTGCTATCTGATGATACGTATACTACCACATAGGAGTCCTCGACGAGTTCTGCTCGGTGTACCCATTCTCCAATGAGCACTTGTATACAATCTTTGATGTCACACACCAATGGTTATGGGATCAGCCATCGCCCTCTAAGGGACAAGAAACGTACACACTAGTCTACTCTGGAATATCGATGCCCTAGTCTCGATATTCGCATGACTAGGAACTGATTAAAGGATGTACTTTTGGACCACCCTGGCCCCACTAGTATGATTTCATCATAATCCTGGTAGGCAAGTATATATCCTAAGGGCTTTATCAACATGTAAGAGACAGACAGTATAAATACCAGTCTACATGTTAAGATAAAGGTAACCTGATAGCATACTATCATGTCGAGCAAGAAAGTCCTCTATATATATGTCTAAGCATCCACTATATCATCAATAATGGCCTCTAGGGCATACATATTCCTAACAATCTCCCACTTGCACTAAGGCCGGTTGTTGTAGTATCTCATACCCAACGTCCCAAAAGTCTCTCGAATAGCATCTGGGGGATGGGCTCGGTGAGTGGATCCGCTGTGTTATCCTTTGTGTCAACTCTCCTGACCTCGATCTCCCGGAGATCAACTATCTCCCTGATCAAGTGATACTGTCTAAGAATATGTCTGAATCGCTGATGGGACCGGGGTTCCTATGCCTAAGCCACAGCTCCATTGTTATCATAATACACAGGTATTGGATGCCCAATGGCAGGAACTAAGTTCATCATATGAACTTATTCATCCAGACAACTTCTTTGGCAGTATCGTTGGTAGCGATGTAATTAACCTCTATCAACGAGTCTGCTACGGTATATAACTTGGAACCCTTCCAACATACCATCCCTCCACTGAGGGTGAAGACAAAACCCGAGGCTGACTTTCAGTTGTCCTTATCACTCTGTAAGCTCGAATCGGTAAAAGACTCCATCTGGAGTTCACCGTTACCATACACTAAGAACATCTCTTTAGTCCTTCTCAAGCACTTAAGAATGTTCTTCAGCTGTCCAGTGGTTTTCCCAAAGATCTTTTCGACACTTATTCACTGCACCTAGTGAGTAAGCTACATCTGGTCTACTACATAACATCGCATACATGATTTGACCCGTCTGCCAAAGCATAGGGCATTCCTTGCATGCAAGCCCTCTCCAAATCAGTCTCGAGAGACATTTCTTTGGAGAGAGTGATTCCTGAACAAGCGGGTACATTACCACGCTTAGAATCATCCATACTAAACCCTTTAGCATGGTGTCTATGTACCTAGATTGGGAAAATCCTAAATCTATTTAGATCTATCTCTATAGATCTATATCCCTAGGATGTAGGAGACATCAATTAGATCTTTCATGGAGAACCTGTGTGATAAGAGGTGCTTGACCGAGTGTAGCATAGGAACACCCTTTCCTATCAAGAGTATGTTATCCGCGTACAATACGAAGAAGACAACCATACTCTCTACAACCTTTTTATTTATACATGGTTCATCTACCTTTTTGATGAAGTCAAACTCTTTGACAGCTTCATTAAAACAGATGTTCCATCTCCGCGATGCCTGCTTTAACCCGTAGATGGATTTAAGCAGCTTGCACATGCTTCCGCTGCTCCCACTTTCTACGAAGCCCTCTGGCAATGTCATATACACGCTTTCTTCTAAATCACCATTTAGAAAAGTGGTTTTGACGTGCAGTCTGCCAGATATCATAGTCATGGTATGCAGCAATGGCAAGTAGGATCTTGATGGACTTAAGCTTAGCGACAAGTCTAACTTTGAAAGTCTCAACTTTTCCATCTACACCAAATTATCTTTCTCAAAGATCCTCTTGCTCCCGATGGGTTTTACCCCTTCAGGAGCAACATCCAAAGTCAATACTTTGTTGGTGTACATGGATTCCATCTCAGATCGCATAGCATCTAGCCGTTTCACATAGTCTCCACTTGTGATGGCCTGCTCGAAACTAGTTAGGTCATCATCTACATGATGCAATGATCGCTCCCATTGTCTACGAGAAAACCGTAGTATCTCTCAGGTGGATGAGGAACCCAACTAGATCTGCTGTTCGTCGGGGACTATTGAATCCTTCGGTTCCAACAAATCGCCAGTTGTAGTTTGTGTTTGCTGGAACTATTTCCATTTCTACCTCATCGCCACTAATTTCTTCCATAAGAAATTTCTTTTCTAAAAAGGTGGCATGTCGAGAAACAAAACACCTTTTGTTCCTCAGTTTGGTAGAAGATATACCCTCGCGAATATTTGGGATATTCTACAAACTTGCACAGAACTGACCTTGTCTCGAGCTTGTCCGGATTTTGCTTTTCAACATAGGCCGAACAACTTATATCTTAACTCGTTTAAGAGATGGTCTCTTCCCATTCCATATCTCATATGGAGAGGTAGGCAACAGATTTGGTCGGAAATCTATTCAATAGGTATGCATCTTCTCAAGTACATGTCCCTGGAAGGAAATAGGCAACTCAGCAGTATTTATCATAGAGCGCACCATATCTCATAGGGTGCGATTCCTCCACCTCGATATACCGTTGTGCTCTGGTGTATACGGAGGAGTAAGCTGAGAGAGAATCTCATTCTCTTTTAAATAGTCTCGGAATTCCGTGCTCAAGTATTCTCTTCTTCGATCATATCGAAAGACTTGAATACCTTTACCCATATGGTTCTCAACTTCGTACTTATATTCCTTGAAATTCTCAAAAGATTCAGGTTTGTGTTTCAACAAGAACACATGTCCGTATCTTGGGAGAACATCGGTGAATGTAATAAAGTACGTGGAACCATCCCTGGTATGTGTAGACATAGGACCGCATACATCACCATGTATCTGTCCAAGAGTTCAGTAGCTCTTTCTCTGTTTCCAGTAAACGAAGATTAGGTCACATAGTCTTTGAGACATGACTGGCAAGTTTCATAAGATGTAAATTCGAACGGATTCAAATATGCATCCTTATGGAACTTCAGCTAGTCTTGTTTTGTCGATATGACCTAGTCTATAATGCCTCAAGAAGACTCCGTCATATCTGAACCGTTCCTCTTATGTGTGTTTTGTACTTTTGGAACTGTGGTTTGATTTAGAACGTGTATACTGTTATACAACGTACCTTACCCAATCAACACTTAATTTAGGAAAATATTCACAATATTATTGGTACGAAATAACAATCGCTCAGAATCATTGTATTACCAATTGGTAACACTAGGTGATATTTGCCAACTGCTTTGGCTGCAACAATTGCACCATCTCTACTACTAGAGACATATCACCCTTTCTCAGTTCTCCACCTGTCTATAGCCCATGCAACAAATTACATGTGTGGGATTCTGATCCGGTATCCCATACCTAGGACGTAGAGTAAACTGAGAAACAGTTATTGGTTACGAACACACCCAAAGACAATGCATCAACATACTTTTTCTTCGTTTGGGTGGCGTGGGAATCCGTATATTCCCTTATTCCTTGCTCAGATTTATGACAATCATAAGGTAGAGTGGAACCAAGCCCAGTATAATAAGTAGGTTCGGTCAAAACATCCATATTATTATCTTGATTAAGGCATTTCATTGGTCGCTACAAGGAGAGAGAGAAGGGTAATCACTTTGCGTGCGCTCTTTGCAAGATTAGATTGGTTATTATCTTATTTAATCAGGATGGCTCTCACTGTTTTTATCAAATCTTCCTTCAAACCTTAAAAGGTAAGATTAGCCGGGATTAATTACACCCTACAGGTTCGCCAATCGTTCTGCCAGGCAGGTATCGATACTCCGAGGGAGGTTTCCCTGCTTTCGAACGGACCTAATTAAAATAAACCTCGTTTCCCTAGAGACATAACCCCGTTGACACTTTCTAGACACCTACTTGATCGGCTAATTGTAAAGTGCAAAACTCTTCCAGGTGTAACTCTTACTCGCAGTGGGTATCGGGATCCAACTATCATATAGAAGGTATGCAATCTCATTGCAAATTTCAACACTTGAAATTCCCGACAATGGTTTTTACCCCTAGCCACTTATGACCTTAAAATAGTCAACAAATCATAAGCACTAGTCAAGTTCAACCCGTCATTTCTTGATTGGATTAAACCCACCCGCACGACCCTTAATATAGTCAACAAAGCCGTGCGACTAGCCTAATCCAACCACATCATATGGTTACAGTTAAGCACTAATTAGCTACCGCACACTACGCCTTAACATAGTCAACAAACGTAGCACGAATACTAAAATAGCACTTATCTGAAACGACGGAGGGCTACGCGGGTTTTTAAGAAAACCATAAGCATAATGAACTTGATATCGTTGTAGAATCTAGTGATTTAGAAAAGGAATGTTTTTGAGGCTTTTGCTAGTTTCGCTAAAGAGGCCACTGTTTACCCCAATCAGAGCAAACCTCTGTTCAAATTCCAAGGTGGGAGATGAAGCAACGCTTCCGATTCCCCCAATCAGAGCAAAGCTCTACTTTGAAAATTTAAATTTTAATAAATGAAGCAACGCTTCAGATCCTCTGCGCTGCGCAGGGCGCCACGTGTCAAAATCAGACACGCCAGCGCAGGGAGCGCAGCGCCCAAGGCAGCGCGCCCAATCAGAGTAAGGCTCTACTTTGAAAATTTAAATTTTAATAAATGAAGCAACGCTTCAGATCCTCTGCGCTGCGCAGGGCGCCACGTGTCAAAATCAGACACGCCAGCGCAGAGAGCGCAACGCCCAAGATAGCGCGCCCAATCAGAGTAAGACTCTATTTAAAACAAAAATTAAAGGAAGCAACGCTTCAGTTGCTCAAGCGCTGCGCTGCGCGACACGTGTCAGCGCAGTTGCGCAAGCGCAGCGCAGTTGCGCAAGCGCTGCGCTGCGCGACACGTGTCAGCGCAGTTGCGCTGCGCGACACGTGGCAGCGCAGTGGCGTTTGCGCAGTTGCGCTGCGCTCTGCGCTGCGTGACACGTGTCAAGCGCTGGGGCGTTTGCGCCAAACAAAATTAAAATTCCAGTAAGATCTTTCTGTTCTTATTAAAATAAGAAGATTGTCTTCTGTAAAACAGAACCCCTTGGATCAAAGATCCAACGGTGGGGAAAATTCCTCAAATCATTCAAAGAATGATCTCTTTAACAAATTTAACAAATTAATGGGCACTATATAAAGGTCCCTAGACCCCAATTCAAAAGACATCAACATAGATCGAGAACATCAAGAACTTCAAAAACAACAAAACAGAGGGAACTCTGAAGAATTTTGAGAAGAAACTCAAGAAGAAGAGGGAAAAAAAAGATAAAAACCTTTATAAAAGAAGAACTTCTTCTGAATAGATCATTGATCTAAGAACAAGATCAATGATCTTCAATAAAAAATAAATAATAACAGTGCCTTGCATTTTTTTATGAACCATTGGTTCTGGAATCTTAAAGATTTCTCTCTTAAATCCAAAATTGGATTAAGTTATTAAAACAGTGCCTTGCACTTGTAAATCTGCACTGATGCGCTCTTGGGTTGGCGCAAGCCACCAGAGAGCGTCACGTGTCAGCTCCAAGATCACTTGCGCTGTGCGCTTTTAAGATAGAGCATTGCTCTTTAAAGTTGGCGCAACTCACCAGAGCACGCCACGTGTCAATAGCGCAACAGCGCAGCGCAGCGCACTGCGCTGTTGCGCTTGCGCTCACCAGAGCGTGACACGTGTCACCTCCGCATGCGCTTGCGCTCAGTAATTGGTGCAAAGCGCCTGACAAGCCACTGTCAAGTAATTAATGCACTGCATTATTTACAGAAAGGCCAAGGCCAATTAAAAAAATGCAATGCATTATTTTAAAAAGGGACAGAGCCCAAACCAAAACAGGTGCTCTGCATCATTTATAAAGGGACAGAGCCCAAATCAAAAAGGCCTAGCAGGCCAAAATAAAATGCAGTGCATTATTAAAAAGGGGCAAAGCCCTAGCACAGGCCTAACAGGCCAAAGATAAAAACATTGAACATCTTCAACTGGACTTAGCCCAATCATGGCCGTAAGTCCTCAAATTAAATTGACTTAGCAAGATTGCTCTCTTAAATCAATTTACATCCGGTTTAAGGGTACATCTCTGAACTCCTCTGACACCTATCGTTGTAATCCTTCAACGACGTCAGGGAGGTGATGGGTCCCGACAACCATACATCGATACGGACTGCGGGGTCCTTAAACTCGTGGACCGAAACGTCTTTAAACTAACATTCGTCCCAACATGGGAACGTTGGACCAAAATGTCCTTAAACTAATGTTCGTCCCCAAATGGGAATGATGGACCACCATGTCCCTAAACTGGAAATCGACCGCAATGTCATTAAACTAAACAATAGAGCCAATTGCTCTCTTGTCAGATCCAAACGATCCCGTTAATTTGATCTTAGTCTGGAGATTAGGCTAACGTATCCTTAACAAAAGTTTAAGTTGATCTTAGCCTTAAATAGGGCTAACGTATACTTAAACCAAAACCCCAAATCCAAATCTAAGAAAATACGGATTTGGACTAATCCACGTCATACGGGCGACGACATAAATTAGTCTCCGTATACAATCCACGGGCAACCACAAACAAAACAAACACACACGACACGAAGTGAAATTTTGGAGAAGGAGAAAGTGGTTACCGCGATGCGGTAGCGTAATTAACTGCAGGGGCTTGCGCCTGCAGGGAAGAGCGTCCCCACAATCAAAAACCCCTCTAGCGAGGGGGAATCTGACGAAATCTGCTACATCGGCCGCATCCGTCTAAACCTCCGATACACGGTGCCATAAATCAACTTGGCATCTTCAGAGAGGTAAACGGATAAAACCAAATAGCATCTGCCCCGAATCTCAGGCAAGGCGTCTTTACGTCGCGCCGCCATTCGGAGGGGAACAGCCACTCCCGGTGAAGGGATCTCAGCTCTTTCCTCATCGAATGAGATGCTGGATATTCATCAAGGAATACCACTATGCAAAACAAAAACTAGAGCTGCACTTTTTGAAAATTTGATTCTACAATATCTTTTGGTTTCTTTCTTTTCATTAATCTCATTAATGAAGTCCCATCAATTAATGTTTCCTAAACATTACATAAAAACGAAACGAAAATAGAACGTACGCTTATGCCATCCGCATTCGCCACGGGGCCCCATCATGCACCGTTAGGTTACTTAACTATCGGCAGAGCGGGGGTTGGGCTAGCGCGGGTGCAAAACATAAGCAACATTTATTATATATCATATATATAATATTACATTCGTCTCACACAGTTATATGATCAACATCACAGAATCAAGCAGCAGAAGCAACGTATGAAATATTGGATATACTAGGATGTCCGTGTTTTAAATTTAGCCAATAATGTAAAACACGGATTCCACAATCGTGATGAATAGCTAAACCCACATCCCTAGACCCCTACGAGAGCGGCAAGTAACCCTGTCAATTCTAGTGTTAGGAGACCCGGTCTCAACTCCTTGAGATGGTATCCCACTGGACTCTAGAACCGGTTTCTTGTGCTCCCTGCCTTGGGTTTATCCTAATGTAGAAAAGTAAATAATATACAACAGTGGTGACATCATACTTAACCCGGAAGTGCCCCAATAAAAGAATATTACATACAGATTTTACATGAATGAAAATAAAAACTCTCATCTCACATAAAAAACCCCGGCTATTCTTTCACAATGATCCAATAAATTATATCAACAGCAACACATGATATCACATATCATCAACGTAAGCAAATATGCGTATCTCTAAAACTCGTTGACATATAGCAACGAGATTGGGATACCCCGCATATTACACTTACGGTTGCAGAAAAAGGAACAAAAAACTACAATAATTAGAATCCGCAATTTCCTTAGACATCATAAACCCGGAATATCTCATATTCCGGATTTCATGCCTAACTTATAAAACTTACATTTTAGTCTCAAATTGAAAACTCTTTTCAATAATGTGTTGGATAATTCAACAAGATTTCCGACTAGGTAATCACGTACAATACGCAATTGCGACGGAGTTTTGATCCGAATCAAAACTTCGTGGCAATCGATCAAGTGAGACTAAACGGCTAGATTTACAATCACTAACTAGTTTTCACAAAACTAATTAATCTGGATTCTAATAATTATATCACACATCATCAAGCTTGTAAAGTAACCGCAACATTAGAATCCCGCAAGCTATTAGCAAACTAAACCAATTTTCCAAGACATGAAAATATCCAGTGAGCTAAAGTTCCATGATCGCTATCATTTTAAGCCAATCCGGGAGTCGAAACGAACTCGAAACCCGCCCGAATCTTCGCGGGGGCGAAGATCCCAAAATTAACTATCGAATGGGGGGTCTAGAGGGGGTACCCCACCCCCGAGGCCACCATGAAGTGGCCAGGGGGTGAGGCAGACCCGAAACTGCCTAAGGTGGGGCAGTTTCGGGTCCCCACCGCCAAGACCGCCTTGTGGTGGTCTTGGGGAGTGGTCCCAGCCGTTCGTTCCCCCCGGGGTGTCCCCCGGGTGTGTACGCTCCACCCCGCGGCTTCTCGGTTCAAACCGTGAGCCCGCGGGGTGTGCAAACTCCTCAAAATATCATTTTTGAAACTGTTTTTATCGGTAGTTTTTGCGCGACAAAAACGGCGGATTTCTGACGTCGCTACAAGTTACCCTAATATTCTAACCTGGCATTGATACCATGAAAGTCGACCCTAGCACCACCATGAGGTTCCAAGTGGCATCATGCATGCCAAATTCAAATTTTTATTAGTGCTAAGCTAGACTATACAAGATCTTTGCTAGAATATTAGGGTTTAGATTGGTGATGTGAACAACTAGAGAAAGTGAAAGATGGCTATACCCTCGTAGATCGAGTCCTTCACTTCACATGCTCCGTGTAGTAGTCCCGTGACTCCAGTATGCTTCACTTGAGGCTTTGGACGAGCTTCCTCCGATGACCTTCGTGCCGAAGATAATCCACACGAAGTCCCTCCATCTCAAGCTACCTCTACACTAAACTCTTTAGCATAGGAAACACGCTACACTCGATTGCTATTCAAGTGTAGGATGATGAAGTAGTGGATGTTTAAAGCTCCCAAGATAGTGTTCAAGCTTCATGGTTTACATCACATGTGAGGGTTGAAGCTTGAACCATAGCAATGAGGAGGAAGAAGAAGCTAGAGAGCAAATAGGAGCAACTAAAGAAAAAGTAGCTAAGTGTTGAGAATGAGCCTGTGAATGGCTAACCTCTTGACCTCACTCATTCAAGCATGAAATTATTGTAATATAAAATTGCACTCATACTTGAATAGTGGGTCAAGATGAATAAACAATGATAAAAGCCCATACTTGCAACCATGCTCCAAAAATCTTCCCATTTTCCACCTCATTTCTATTTTTCTCAAAAATAGAAATCATGCCATGCTACATATATATATATATATATATATATATATATATAATAAAATATTTAGTAAGCTAATGATATTAATTAAGATATAATTATATCAAATATAATATATATTACATTATTAATCAACACTTGATTTAATAATCCGGTTATATCACATATGATCGACTAATATCATTTATCTGTATATCACATTATTAAATCAACACTTAATTCGAAAATCTGATTATATCACATATAACCGAACCGATAACAGATAACTGCCAGATTACAATACGGTATCACATACACGTATTTAATCAGGCCCACACACATATCACATATGTGTCCTATTTCATTTCGCTTGAACCAGGAAACTTCTGTGTGGGACTCTGAAAACTCGTCAATACGCCAGCAGTAGGTGATGATCACATCAGTCATCTACAAGCCGTCAGCGGTACTAGCTGGACGTAACGGCTACCCGGGTATTGAGCGATATGGAGATCAACAAGCAAGCTTGTCCATAGTCTCCATGAAGCCTATTAGTAACACTATTGTACAGTCCGGTCTCTTCATTTGATATATCGCATATCATGTCTAGGGGTGGTAAACGTCAAACCCCAGTAACGTGATAAGTCATGTCGATGTCTGGCCTATAACAAGTTGAGAAACTACTGATAACACTTATCAGTAAATCTCATACGCATCCCTGGTCAGGGACTTTCAGTTATAGCCAATCGAGCATAGCGCAACATCAACCCCCAATACCGGGAGAGACGAAACCCCTCCTATCGCTCATTTCCTTCATGCGACTCGGGACTGTATCCAAAATCCACCTGTTTGCACGTCTCCTTTGAGCGTGGTAGGGAGGAAATCAAAGCACAGTGGGAGCCGCACACGACTCTATAACGATTTCGGATCTACAGACCTTTGTCACCAGAGGACTGCTATCTGACGATAGGTATACTACCACATAGGAGTTCTCGACGAGTCCTGTTCGGTGTACCCATTCTCCAATGAACACCTGTGTACAATCTTTGATGTCACACACCAATGGTTATGGGATCAACTATCGCCCTCTAAGGGACAAGAAACGTACACACTAGTCTATTTTGGAATATCGATGCTCTTGTCTCGATATTCCCACGACTAGGAACTGATTAAAGGATGTACTTTTGGACCACCCTGGCCCCACTAGTATGATCTCATCATAATCCTGGTAGTCAAGTACATATCCTAAGGGCTTTATTAATATGTAAGAGACAGACAGTATAAATACTAGTGTACATGTTAAGAAAAGGTAACCTGATAGCATACTATCATGTCAAGCAAGAAAGTCGTCTCTATATGTGTCCAAGCATCCACTATATTATCAATAATGGCCTCTAGGGCATACATATTCCTAACAATAAGTCACTTGAGGCGAATCGGCGTAATGAATTGCTGAAATTGGCTCTGAAGGCGCTACACAAGAAAAACTGCGCCGACCCCGAATGATCTGATTATACCACGACCCTCACAGGTGAAGAGATTTCTGCTCCGGGTCATGGCCGTTAATAAGTGTGAAGACTTCTCGATCCACGGGCACGTCGGTGAAAGCACTCTCTGAACGTATGAAATGGAAGGAAGAGTCGAAGGCCATTGCACCTACACAAAAGGAGAAGGTTCAGCTATTGACGTTATGTTCAGAACTTTAACGTTCTTTGATACATAATTTTTTTTGTTTTTGTACTGCATTGCGGTGCAAAAGAAAGGAACAAAGGGGGGGCCACAAAATTAAGGTGACGCCCCATCATTGATGGGGCAGTCACTCATTAAGAATGGAATCCTAAAAGGATTCTCATTTAATGAGAAATATCATTGGACTAAGGAGTTAAACTCCCTCGAGAGCTGTGCTCAGCAAACAGATTTTCACATCTGTCAGAAAATTAAGGAGGGAATAAAATTCCCCAAAATTTCTTTGAGCCATGCTTTGTAAAACAATGGGGTAATTTATCAGAACCCTCAAAAGCAAAGCTTTTTAACAGAGTAATACCCCAAGATCTTTAAGATCTGCAAGAAAAATCTTATAAAAAAAACTGTAAGAGTTCTTCATGAAAGATGAGCAAAACTCTGATTAACGGGTTAAGAAACCCTAAAACACATTTTAAGATCTACGATCTAAAAAGAGCAAAGCTCTGTTAATGGGTTCGATCATAATCCTTACCAAGTTTTTTTGGCAAAGTTCCAACTCTAAAAGAGTTTCTTTAGGCAGAGATCTAAGCTCTGGAAAGAGAATTATATTCTCAGAAAGAAGAAGTTTAGAGAAAATGAACAACAGTCATCTCAAGAGCCGGTTCCACTTCCGAGAAGATCCAACGGTGGAAAAGATGCCGCCGCTGCACTCACATGTGAGCCACGTGAGCGCAGCAGTGGGGGGGCATTTGTTTCCCCAATAAAAGAGCAAAGATCTATTCAAAACTCAAGAGGCAGCGCCTCACGTGTCTGCCGCGAGGACGCCAGCTCTAGAGTTAAAAACTCAATAAAAGAGCAAAACTCTATTCAAAACTCAAAAGGCAACACCTCACGTGTCTGCCACGAGGGCGCCGGCGCCAGAGTTAAAAACTCTTATTGACGCTGTACGTGCACAGCACGTGAGAGCCGGCGCCTAGTAGAATTACATTCTACTCTCTGTTAAACAGGGTCGTTGGATCAAAAATCCAACGGAGATGATAAATCATCAGAATGCAGAATTAAATTTGGTGGAGAAAATATTCCTCAAATCTTTCTAAGTAAGAAAGATTACTCTCTGTAAAAAAGAGTACCGTTGGATTAAAAATCCAATGGTGATTAAAGAATCACCGATCTACAGAATAAATTCTGTATGGGAAAATATTTCCCTAATCTTGTTAAGAACAAGAAAAATACCTTCTGAAAAACAGAAGCCCTTGGATCAAAGATTCAATGGTGGAAAATCAATTAAGATCTCTCAATGAGAGATTTCTTCAACTAATCAACAGACTTGCCTCTACTATATAAATGACCAAAGACTTCAAGTCTAACACAGAGGAACCCCACCATAAGCTCTAAAAAAAAGAGAGAAAGCTTTGAAAGAACAGAGAATTAAATTCTCGAGGAAGAAGAACTCTCTTCTTAGAAATTTTAGGTAAATAAAATTAGATAAAGATCCTATGGATCATTCAAAAAAAAGAAAAGAGAGAGAACTCGGGAGTGCTTAGCACTCAGTAGGCGGCGCTCAGCGCCCAACGCCCTACGTGCCCCTCACGTGGGCGCCATAAAATAAAGAGTGTTTAGCACTCAGTGGGCGGCGCCCAGCGCCCCACGTGCCCCTCACGTGAGCGCTATAAAATAAAGTGTGTTTAGCACTCAGTGGCTGGCGCTCAGCGCCCAGTGCCTCACATGCCCCTCACGTGGACGTTATAAAATAAAGAGTGCTTAGCACTCAGTGATTGGCGCTCAGCGCCCAGCGCCTTACGTGACCCTCATGTAGGCGCCACAGAACATAAAGTGCTTGACACTCATCATTCAACGTCTAGCGTCTAGCGCCTCACGTGCTTCGCACGTGGACGCCATAAAGAGTGCTTAGCACTCCATATAGAGACAAAGAAAAGATAGGGTAAAGTGTGAGCGTCAGAACTCACATGAGTGCTCAACATTTTTTGCAAGAAAAAGGGGTCTGAGCCCAAGCCAGTTCTTAGCACCTCTTTCAAATAAAAGAAAATTGAGTGGGTCAAATCCAAGTTCAGATCAAGCGAGCCCATGGGTTCATTGCTTCCCAAACATGACTCATGACATCCAAAATGATGTTCATCCCACATTTCCTAAGTTAATCTTAGTCTCCCAAAAATGGCTAATGATTCTTAGATAGTCCACCATGATCTCTTCCCTCAGACACGGAAATTGGTTCAAGGGTACATCTCTCCATACCTTTGATGCATATCGTTGTAATTCCTCAACGTCTTCAGAGATGTGGCGGGTCCCGACAACTAACTGCTCTTGGATGCACTTCCCAAGCTGACGTGCACACCTTAAACCAAACCATACCAAATGGGTGTATCCCGCATCATCGCCATACATCCCGCCACGTAACAAATACACGGGCATAAAATGGTGATCTTCGGACCGTAACGTCCTTAAACTAAATTCTACGGACCGAAACGTCCTTAAACTAAACCCTCACCTCAAAAATCGTAAACTACGGACCGTAACGTCCTCAAACTACTACGGACCGTAACATCCTCAAACTAAAACCCTCACCTCAAAAATGGTGTTCTACGGATCGAAACGTCCTTAAACTAACAACGGACATAACGTCCCTAAACTAAAACAATGGAGCTCAAATGCTCTTTTGTTGAATCTGAATGATCCTAAAACCCCGTTAAGTAGATTTTAGTCTCAAATTGGACTAACGTATCCTTAACAAAAATTTGAGTTGATCTTAATCTCAAATGAGATTAATGATCCTTAAATCAACCTAAACCCAAATCTAAGATATACGGATTTGGACTAATCCACGCCCTACGGGCGACAACATAAATTAGTCTCCGTATACAATCCACGAGCAACCAAAAATAAAACAAACACACATGACACGAAGTGAACTTCTGGAGCTGGAGAAAGTGGTTATCGCGATGCGGTAACGTAATTAACTGCAGCGGCTTGTGCCTGCAGGGAAGAGCGTCCCCACAATCAAAAACCCCTCGCAAACGAAAGGGAATCTGACGAAGTCTGCTACAACGGCCGCATCCGTCCAAATCTCCGGTATACAGTGCCATAAACCAGCTTGGCATTTTCGGAGAGGTGGACGGATAAATCCAAATAGCATCTGCCACCAAATTCAGGCAAGACGACCTACGCGGTCCGTCTCTGTTTTCGGCGGTGAACAACCGCGTCCTTCGCCGCCTCGGTTTCCCTCTTGCAGGCATCCCGCGACTTCTTCATCCGGCGTTAAGCACCTTGGCCTCCTCCAACTTTGTCTAGACGACCTTGTTGGATTCATTCAAAAGTCGAATGGACTCCTTGCATTTGGAGTTCGTCACCTCCTCGGCGGCCACCCGGGTCTCGAGGGCGGTTATCTTCTCCTTCTCCTGCTACAGCTCCAGGCATAAGTCCTCCTCCCGCAAGGACGACTCACCTTCCTTCCGTATCGTCGGGGCAATCTCCTCGTGTTCTATGTTGGCGATGAGAGCGCAGTGCTAGAGGACCCGAGGAAAATAAAGGAAAGGGTTAAAAAGCATCCGATCCGAGGAAAAAAAGTTTGACGAAAACCTCAACGGAAAGCAGATACTGACCTGTACGGACTCCTGAGCGATGGCGGCCGCTTGGGCCTTGAGTATCCCCCGGGGAATTTTTTCCCCGGCCGATCTTTCCATCTCCGAAAGCAAGCTATCAGCGACAGAAAGCCCCGAGGGCACCTCGAAACAGACGTCCCCCTCCTGCACGAGGATCGGGGACGCCGAAGATCGGGATACCGTCCTCTTGTACCTCTTGAGGGGGACCTCGGAGGGGTCGGCCTCATCCTCCACCTCCCTCGTCCGGGGCTCCGGTTCCCGAGCGTGCATATGGCTCTCCCCGCGGCTGGTTTCCGAAGCTCGGGGCGTGGAGCGGCTGCCTTTGGGGCCGAGCTCGAACTGGGGCGGGAAGAGCTAGCGTCCCGGTCTTCCTCCACTTCTTTGCGGCTATAGCAGCCAGGAATTTGGATCGGCCCATTTGCTCTGCAAAAAGGAAAATACACAAAGCGAGTTAGTGACGTTGAAAAGAGCAAAAGAAAAATATGCAAGTCTAGACAGATCGTCCGAGCTCCTAACTTACCCACGAATCGAGCGAGGCTGAGCCCGACCCAACTAAGAGCCTGCTCAGAAAGCAAAACATCAGTTCGTTGGATCGGCTCCCAGATGGACACTGCTCTCGCCTCGGAAGAGGACGACCGCTTCACCCGCGGGCAGTCGGCCCAGTGCCAATGTACAGGAACAGGCCAATCCTCACCCTCGGGTGGTCCGACGAATACGAACTTCTCCTTCCATTCGTGAATGGAAGAAGGAACAACTACTACCCCCGACCCGGCCGCCCCTCCCTTGCGTTTTTTAAGGAAATGTACACACAGCCCGGCTCGTCCTTACGGGTGCCGGGATGATTTTTATAACAAAGGAAGGAAATGAGAAGGGTCAAGCTGAAAGGGATTTCTTCAAGTCTCAACCGGATCAGGAACCCGAGGAGAATTCTCCATGAGTTCGGCACTAGCTGGCCTGGGGCAAGTTGGAAGAACGTAGTACCCCGCATACTTCGGGAGGAAAGGGCAGACGCATTTCAGCCCAGAATGCATCCAAGTACAAGGCAGTCTCCTTGCCATGCACCTGATCCGCCCTTTCGTCCTCCCTAGCCAAACGAAGCGAATAGCTAGAGGGAATGTAGAAACGAGCCCGGATCGCTGTGAGCTCGTCCACATTCCTTAGGAGGGAGGGCGCATCACGAACGTTCCCGATGCGCACTTTGGGGACCTTTTCCGTCGCCTGACGACGAGCGGCGCGGGTAGCCCTAACTTTATGAGGTGAATCCGACTCGGATAGGGCAGAGGAGGAAGCAGAAGAAGACACCCTGGACCCGGCTCCAACAACTGGAACCTCATTGTCCGACTCTACCGTAACAATTTCCACAGACTCCTCAGAGGAAGACATTTAACCTGATTCAAAGAAGGAGTCCTCCGAGGAAAGAGAGCGAGGAATCCAATCTAAAAGACGGAGCGCCGAGCTATCTTTCGCAGCGAAAGGAAAATGATGGCGAAAGTGTAGACCCTGAGGGGATCCCATCTCTATTTATAGTGCTTGGGTGATGCATCCGACGGCTCAAATCGTTTCCCGCCTAAACGAAGCTTCACTCCCGCCAGCCGTCGACGTTTCACGTGTTAAATGATCATTGGAGACGTCCCTTCGGGCGCAGGCGACAACGACAGCCTGTTACGTCCGCCAATCTGCGTTGGACACGTGGCCTGCGCCTCAACGGACGTACAAGCGAATCGGCGCTCCCTCTTTAATGCACGATCTCCCCTCTGATCCGCTGACGTCGTCGAAGATACGCCTAACCGTCCCGGAGATTCGCGCTGGTAGGTTCTTGACGACAAGCTGAGCCCGGGGGACCGATCAGACCACTCTCAACCCGACCCATAAATAGGTCGGAACGAGAGTGGGGGGCTAATGATGATGCTCATAAGTGGGAATTCCCCAGATCATGACACGTGGTAGATGACGTATCCCGAGGCTCACGGAACATGAGCAAACACGATACATTGAAGGCATTCCTCGGGCCTTCACCTCGAGAATTGACCTAACCTTCGATGGCCTCCCAGAACACTCTTATGTTCACCTTACAAATAACCATCGGCTCGCCTCCGAGCCCTCCTACACGCTGAGCTTTCTTAGCCCTCCCTGCTCGCCTTCGAGCTATCACAGAACCGAGCTTTCTCAGCCTCCCGCCTGCTATGGCCCCCCGCCGAGCTAAGCCTTCCCGGTTCTGTCGAGCAACCTAGAACGCAGATCACAGACGCCTCCGCCACGGCTCCGCGTATCTCGCCAGACGCGAGATACCCGCCGCCCCACGATCCCGCGTTCCACGCCGCCGTATCCTCCCATTAACAAGCGTATCTCGTCATTAATGGGGGATCCCGTCATTCACGCAGGCGTAACGCCAAGGGTGTAACGGCCGACGAAGATCTCGCGCCAGCTAGCTCATGGCGACCGCTATAAAAAAACGCTCTCCCAGATGACTCAGATAAGGCAATTTTAACCCAACAAGCCGCTACTTTACTCAAATATCTCGGGTAACTTAATCGTCGGAGGGTCCACGGTGGTACAAACACACCGGGGCTTCTTTGCAGGTAGCTCGGCTTCATCCTAAATCAAACCCACTAAGATCCACACGCTCAGGGAAACGACCCTCAATATCAATCACTGCCGTTCGTCAACGCTCGCGACAGACCGACGGAGAACAACATCTGAAGGAGATCCCGATCTCCATCAATATCTGTATTCAAATTCATATCTTATCTGAATTCATGCATCTAGATATTCGTAACCGTATACGAATTATTGTGCGTGCTAAATCCGTAACCATATTCTTATCCGTATCGGCAGGAAACCGTGTTTAAATATATATTTCTATCCGGTAAGAAAATATTTAAAAAGTGATCTGCATGTGAGAGCCAATCAACATATTCTCTTAAGATCAACACTGCACGTGCTTGTTATCTATCAAATGACTTGTTGTTGTCCTGTATAAAGGAAACGAAGTGTGGAATTGGGAACAAAGACTAAAGTGTGGAACTCTTAATCTAGAGCCATTGTCAAAACAAAAAGGGTATCTCCGTGAAACGTGGATCATGTGTTATGGGCCATACGGTCGAAAGATGGCTAGCCCTCTTTCCAACTGAACAAAGTCCAATCTTTCCCATCACATGACCAAGTTTTGGAATGTGAATGTGGCTTCAAAACTTGATGCTTGGATTCATCTACACAAACTCCATTCCAAAATTCAATTCACAAACAAATGCCTACTTTATTCACTTACACCAACCCCCCATTATTCATTTTGCATTTCTTTTCACTCTCTTATTATCTTGTCTTCAGGTTTGAGAAAATTTTTACCACTGGTTATGACCGTTAAGATTATTTCTTTATAAGATCCTAAGAAGTGTTCTATATATAAAAATATGCCACCTCCAGATCTCATCTCGGCCACCACCAAAATCACCGCCCTTGCTCGCTCCGGTCTCATCTCAGCCGCGCACAAATTGTTCAACGAAATGCCCCAACGAGACACGATAGCATACAACGCAATGCTCACCGCCTACGCCAGCTCGAACCTCCCGCAAAACTCCCTCGCCCTCTTCTCCTCAATGCTCGTATCCGATATCGATCCCGACCACTTCACTTTCACCGCCGTCTTGTCGGCTGCTGCTGCTCTCCGAAACCTCAAACTCGGCACCAAATTGCATGCCCTTGCGCTCCGGTTTGGCCTAATCTCTTTGCCCGTCGCCAATTCGATCGTGGACATGTACGGAAAATGTGCACGGGCATTTGACGCGAGACGGGCATTTGATGAGATTGAAAGTCACAACGAGGTCTCCTGGTGCAGTCTTATTCATGCATATATAACTAGCAGGATGTTGCGAAAAGCTTATCAAGCGTTTGATGAGATGCCCATGCCCGTTAAGAATGTCGTGACTTGGAATGTGATGATCATGGGCTGTGTGTTGTGTGACGAGCCTGCGATGGGCTTAGTTTTGTTCAAGAAGATGAGGGTTTTGGGTTTTGAAGGGGATGCATTAACATTTTCGGGACTTATGAATGCTTGCGCTGAGCTTGAAGAGAGGTGCTTTGGGTGTATGATTCATACTGTGACGATGCAAATCGGATGGATCTCTGCTGTTGAGGTTAGCAACTCTATACTTAGCTTCTACGCGGAGTTTGGTTGCATGCGCGATGCTCGTAAGATATTTGAGGGCACAAGAATGCATAGCCAAGTCTCGTGGAACGCAATGGTCGATGCATATATGAAGGCTGGGGATGTAGATGAGGCGATCTCTTTGTTTACTCGAGCGCCTAAGACGAATATTATCTCATGGACTTCCATGATAGCAGGGTTTGCTAAAAATGGTCATGGTGAAGATGCACTCTTGACGTTTGCCAAAATGAAGAAGAATTTTTACAAGCCCGATGACCTCACCTTCAGCGCAGTTGTTCATGCTAGTGCAAGCTTAGCTATTGTATCGTATGGGAAGATGATCCATAGTTGTGTGATTCAACGAGGTTTCGCCTCGTTCGGGTATGTAGCCAACGGCTTGGTGAACATGTACGCAAAATGTGGTGACATTGAAAGCTCGAGCAAGGTCTTCAATGGCATGCATAAGAAAGATTTGGTCGCATGGAATGCGATGATATTAGGGTTTGCATTGCATGGTTTGGCCTCGAAAGCTTTGGAGACATACAAAGAAATGGTAGCCTGCAAAGTTGTTCCCGATAAGGTCACTAACCTAGGGCTATTGATGGCTTGTAGCCACTCGGGGCTTATTGATGAAGCGAAGGATTTGATAAACACGATGCAATCGCTTGATACAGACCATTTGAATTGTGCTATCAATATGATCGCAAGAGCAGGGCATGTAAAAGAAGCCTGCGAGTTGATTCAAGGCGAGGTTTTGCTCAACGCATGTAGCGTTAGCGGCAATATTAGGGCAGGGATGAAAATCGGCGAGGAGTTGGTGAGGGCAGAGCCTGAGAGAGAGTGCGGATACCTGATGCTTTCAAACTTGTATTGCGTCAGCGGACAATGGGAGGAGGCAGAGCGAGTGAGAAGGGAAATGGTGGAGAAAGGAGTGAAGAAGGAACCGGGTTGTAGCTGGATTGAAGTGAGAGATTTTGTGAAGGTGTTTATGTCAGGGATCAGATCCCTTGATCAGATGATAGATGTGCATGAGATGTTATGTTGTTTACATTCTGAAATGAGGAATCAGAGTTGCATTGCATATAATATCATGTACAGATCAGAATAAGGTCGTATGTGAAACACAAAGACTCGATTCAACAAAAATTTAGGCATCTGAAAAACACTGTAACAGAAAATTGAGATGAAGAAATGTACCTGAGACAACTTTAGCCTGAACTCATGTACATGATGGCTTCTTCAAGTTTAGGAGAGTGCAGACTTGGACTCATTTGAGTATAAGAGATCTGCATATTGGCGTAGAGAAACAAACACCTTATCAAGAGAACATAGATAGTATGCAACACATAATCATGCAATGCCTACACATGGTTCACAAGAGTCATTAACAAGTGAGAACTCTGGAATAAATCAGGAGAGGGCAACCATTATTTATAACCATATGCAGACAGTAAATATGAAAAAACAGATTCCATGTAGCGTGTAAACACTTAAGAGTCTTAAGCATCTTATTGTGTACTGTTTATCCAGAACCAGGATAAAGGACGACTGTGCTAGGTGGTAATAGTATACATCGCCGAATCCATATAAAATAATTTTTTGCATATTGCAGGGCATTCCCACTGCAACTCAGCATTATTATCACCCTGGCACACCAATAAGTCATCTTGTGCCGTGCCATCATGCCTTTCTCCCAGATACTATCAAGTAAAGCACCAACAAGCCAAGCAGCTCAAATTTGGATACAAATATGAGACATGATTCGAGCCGGATTTGTGTATTTGCAATTTTCCAAAAGTAAGGATACAGTTTGCTTGAACACACTAAATTTTTGTTCTATAAATATATATATTTATAATCAACAAAAAGTAAGTATATTAGATATCTTAATTTAAAATACAAATAATTTGCTAGTGTTGACCTAAGAAGTTGGTATTGTAGCCATTCATACATGTTAAAATACATATAGAACAATATATAAGTTTTAGGATGTGCCAAAGGAGTTCCACAGTAATCCTTGACATATCCAAAATGCATACATATCCAATACAAATCCCATACACATGTCTCTTCGACAACAAATATGTGCAACATAGCCAACATGCATATCACAATTTAATTTTTATTTCAAAATAAAACTGTGAGGACAAGATCCACTTGTTTCATTATTAATATTTTAACCAATCTGTACAACAAAAGGTTATAAATATTGAGAACTATCAGACATGTTCACTTCGATAGTAAGCGATTGTTCACTATAATTTTGAATATGCAGTATACGCTCTACAGATATTACGTAATTTTCAAGATCACATAGATTCCATTTGACCCAGGATTGTAGTGTACATTGATTAAATTCATATGTCACTGTGATGCCCGCAATGCCTGAATCGGGAAGAATATTAATCAAAAATACAGGCAATACACATTTACTTCTTATTAGGTGAACTACCATAGACCATAGTGTACTGACCACTTCAATATTTACCTGTATCAGAATTCAATAAACCAAGAATATTAAAGAAAATGTAAATATGATGGATGGCAGTATGTCTATATGAAAATTTAGCCATTCCATTGAATCAAAATAACGAAATTTGGGACAAGAGTATTACATCAGAGAGAGAAAATTGTGTCAACAAATCTAGATTCTACCTTGAAACTTCTAATTGTCATCATTCCTTAAATTGATTCAGCAAAATATTGTATCATTGAAGCTCAACCCAAAAGTCCAACCTTCCTATTTCTTATGATGTAATTATGTAAAACTGCTGAAGCAAAAGTTCATCAAAGATGGTCAATACCTCCTCAAATACTGAAAATCATACGTAAAATGATTGCTATAGCCCATCCAAGTCTATGATTGCAAGCCGATTATTTGAACTTCTAGGTCGTCGTCCAGAAACGGTGCGCTACATCGGACCCCGGGTGCAATGACAAATAAGCAAGGGTCGTTGTGCAGAAACGGCACGCTACATCGGACCCCGGGTGTAGTGACAAATAAGCAAGGGTCGTCGTCCAGAAACGGCGCGCTACATCGGACCCCGGGTGTAGTGACAAATAAATAAGGGTTTCATAGGATCCATCTAGTTTCCTGGAACATACGTTCCCTTATGGGTAGACTAATAGAATTAGTGGAGGTGATGATTAGGAGGAGAGTTGGTATTATGTGTTTGCAAGAAACTAAGTGGGTATGTGAAAAGAGTAGAGTCATAGAGCCTTAGGGTTATAAGCTTTTGGTATACGGGTAGAGATAAAAATCGTAATGGGGTAGACATAATCATAAATAGACGGTTGCTTGAGGATGTAGTTGAGATTAGAAGAAAAGGTGATAGAATTTTACTGGTTAAGTTTATTCTAGGTTGAGAGATTCTTAATATTATTAGTGCTTATGCACCACAGATAGGTGTTGATGACGCTAGTAAGCGTCTATTCTGGGAGGATTTAGATGAGATGGTGCAAAGTATACCTAGTGGAGAGAAGATATTTATTGGTGGTGATCTTAATGGACATGTAGGTACTAGTCATAGTAGGTTTGATACTATCCATGGAGGTTTTAGTTTTGAACAAAGGAATAAAGTAGATGACTCGATTCTATATTTTGTCTTATCTTATGACTTGATCTTAGCAAACACTTGGTTTAGGAAAAGAGAGTCCCACCTTATCACTTTTAGGAGCTGATCAAGTGCTAGTCAAATAGACTTTTTTTCTGACGAGAAGAATGGATAGAGGTGGTTGTATCGACTGTAAGGTAGTGCCAGGTGAGAGTGTAACCACTCAATATAGACTTTTAGTTCTAGATTTTCGATTTAAAAGAGAACCTAGAAAGATTAGACGTAAGGTGGAGCCTAGAATTAAATGGTGGCGATTGAAAAAAGGTAACCAAAAGGCTTTTATAGATCGTGTAGTCTAAGAAGCGGATTGGCGGTCGGGAGATGATTTAGACAGAATATAGAACAAAATGACTAGTTGTATCAAGAAAGTAGTTAGAGATCTACTTGGTGAGTCGAGAGGTAGTGCTCCACCATCTAAGGACACATCATGGTGGAATGAAGAAGTAAAGGCTGCTATTAAAATTAAAAGAGATTCTTATAAAGATTTGAAGAAAAATAGAGATGTGGAGAGATTTAAGAAGTATAAAATGGCTAAAAAGGAAGTTAAGAAAACTGTTCGGGAAGCTAAATCTAAGGTCTGCAAGGTGTACGAGAAATTAGACACTAAAGAGGCTGAAAATGATATATACCGAATTGCTCAGATGCAGGAAAGAAAGACTAGAGACTTATGTGCGGTGAGGTGTGTCAAAAATGAAAATCAGAAGGTTTTAGTTCGAGATGAGGATATCAAGGAAAGATGGAGAGATTATTTTGATAAATTGTTCAATGAGAGCTTTACTAAGAATTTGGATGGACGTGTCATTCAACCTCAAGATATAAACCGTGATTTCATGCGTAAAATAAGACTATCTGAGGTTAAAGAAGGTTTGAACAGAATTAGTTTAAGAAAAACGGTTGGCCCTGATGGGATTCCTATCGAGATTTGGAGATGCTCAGGAGAAATAGGCGTTAAATGGCTGACAAATCTGTTTAATAAAATTAGGCAACCAAAAAAGATGCCAAATGAATGGAGGAAAAGTATTCTTGTACCTATCTACAAGAACAAGGATGACATTCAAAGTTGCTCAAACTACCGTGAAATAAAACTTATGTGTCACCATGAAACTTTGAGAGAGAGTGATTGAACACAGGCTAAGGAAGGATATTAAGATAACAGAGACCAGTTTGGGTTCATCCCTGGACGATCGACGACAGAAACTATTCATTTGCTTCGTCAACTTGTCGAGCGTTTTCGAGAGAGGAGAAGAGATTTGCATATGATATTTATTGATTTAGAAAAAGCGTACGACAAAATACCTAGAGAGGTATTATGGGGGACAATAATGAAGAAGGGGGTCCCCGTCAAGTATATTGACATAATCAAGGATATGTACGATGGAGTAGTGGCAAATGTCAGAACTTGCGGCGGCTTAACGAGTGATTTTTCGATTACAATTGGTTTATATCAAGGATCTGCATTAAGTCCATTCCTGTTTACCATCGTGATGGATGAGCTTACTAGAACTATCTAAGATGAGGTACCTTGGTGTATGCTATTCGCTGATGGTATTGTTCTAGCAGATGAGACGAAAGCATGGTTAATGCCAAATTGGAATTATGGAGGCAAACATTGGAATCTCGGGGATTCAGATTGAGCAGGTCCAAGACAGCATATATGCATTGCAAATTTAGTAACCAGAAAAGTCAACCATATTGGTATAATATTGGAAGGGCAAGAGATATCACCGAGCGACCAGTTTAGATATCTAGATTCCATCATCCAAAATAATAGGGAGATCGATAGTAATATTAATCAAAGGATTCAAGCTGATTGGTTGAAATGGAGGAGTGCAACAGGGATTTTATGTGATCGTAACTTTCTGTTAAAATTGAAAGGGAAGTTTTATCGGAGCGCTATTCGGCCTGCCTTATTATATGGTAATGCTGGGCTCCTAAGAAGCATCATACACAGAAGATGCATGTAGCGGAGATGCGCATACTTCGTTGGATATGCGGTAACACTAGAAAAGATAAGGTGCGAAATGAGGATATTCGTGCAAAAGTTGGTGTAGCACCTGTGGAGGAGAAGATACGGGAAAACCGGCTAAGATGGTTTGGTCATGTGCGACGCAGACCTATGGAAGCACCGGTTCGACGAATAGATATTCTCGATATAGACAAGGGCAAAAGGGCAAAAGGGAGACCGAAGAAAACATGGATAGAGGTGATACGAAACGATATGGTTGCCAAAGGACTCAATGAAAGTATATTGTTCGATAAGAGTGAGTGGAGGCGGAGGATTCATGTGTTGGACCCGGCATGATTCTCATGTTGGTTCGTGTAGCCTACCCCATATGCTTGGGATAAAAGGCTCAGTTGTAGTAGTAGCAGGTACACTTATGGACCTGTGCTTGTGGTATTAATGACCAGATGGTAGGTTGTATTGATGAGACAATAGTTGAACAAGTAGAATCTCAATGTCTCTTGATACCTGGACCCCTTGTATGCGATCTCTAAGTTTAAAATTTAAGAGCTAAAGTTTGTTATGGGAGAGTTTCTTTCCATAATTGTTCAGTTCCTACCTGTAATGTTGTTTTATTGAACTGGCCAAAATTTAATAGACGACAGAGCAGAACGAAGCTTAATGGGCTTAGATAACTTACTACTGTTAAGAGCTAGATTAATCTGATATACGTTATCAAATCAGAACCAATCAGCTTAAGATTAAGGGTAAATTAGTTCTTAACAAGGTATCAAAGCACCAAAGTTTTAAGAGATCCTCAGTTCAAACTTTCGTTATTGATAATTTGAAAAAGTTTAAGTACCTTTATTCATTCTACTTATCCAAGCAGGTCCGCCAGAGGGTTTTCCACGTCATCCAATGGTCCATATGAGGTGCAACATTAAGAGTTAAATTAGCTTGAAACACATTGTTGAATCAAAACTCATCAGCTTTTGGCGAAATGGTTCTTGACAGCTACAATGTAAAGTAAACTTGGACAAAGAGATATACCTGATACCAAACGCATATAGTAATAACAGGACTAAAGATACTACAAAGTTGACATGCAACCAGCGACATGACTGCAAAACTTGTATCCACTTCATTTTGATCAGTTGATGCCTGTAGTGAGAAAATTGCTTAAATAAATGAGTTCCAAGTTGCATAAGTAATTAAAGGAATTTTTAAAAAGCGATGAGGCTTCACTTATTCTATTCAGGATGCAGTTACTAACATCGGAATCGAAGAATGACATAGGGGCATGGAAGGTACCTGCATACCACTTGTTAAATAGAATTATTGCAGTCATATGTTCAGCTGTTACATGTGGCAAAGCTCTAGCAGGATACAAAGGGAGCTCCCAAGAGCTAATGCCACATAAAGAGATCAAGTGTTGATCCTTCAACGAGAGCTAATGTTTTTCTAATGACCCATACAAAGCAAAGGACCAAATCAAAAGAAAGCATGCGTGCTGAAAAGTCCAGCATCCTCAAAAAGTGAAACCCTCCTAGTGAACAATTCATCAACATTGTCAACATTCAAAAGAGGCTTATGAAGAGGAGTCCTCTTCTCCACTCCTCTATAAATTATCGGCATGCCTGAGAACAAATCAGCAACAAGGGACCCAAAATTAAGTAGACAGGTCATCAAATCCCAAGTTTCCTTTACCAAACAAAGTCTGCAGCAAGGAAACAACAAAAGACAAGCAAGCACGAACCCTGCCAAATCCTAATACCTTGGGGACTTTCATATCCCTATATAATGATTAAACACAAAAACCACGGCGTAACAAGAGATGGAAAGCCACACAACGGCTCTGACAACCAAATCCAACTCCCCAACGATATGCCACAAATCATGCGCGCGCGCGTGTGGAGGATAATGGAGGAAATGAGCCATAGGAGGGAATTTCCTATGGAAAGCCACAACGTAACAAGAGATATGCTATAATGATTAAACACAAAAACCGCAGCGTAACAAGAGATGGAAAACCACACAACCGCTCTGACAACCAAATCCAACTCCCCAACGATATGCCACAAATCGTGTGTGTGTGTATAGAGAGAGAGAGAGAGGGGTGCCATAAGAGGGGATTTCCTCCTATGGAGTCAAAAAAATATGTCCTCCACGGGTTTTTCCGACGATCGGCACCCATCATCATCATCATCATCTTTATCATGTAAGATGTGGATACACCAAATTTCGTGGGATTCCATCACTTTTCCACCGTTGATTTAGTAGGTGTAAAATTAACGGTTTATCGACAATAGAGCTTTTTACATTGCTAATTCAACGGTGAAAAGGTGGTGGAATCACATGAAATTTGGTGTATCCACATCTCATGATAAAAATGATAATGATGGATGCCGATCGTCAAAAAAATCGTGGAGAATATATATTTTTGACGCCACCTAACGAAAATGCCTCCTAGGGCCTCTTATATATTGGTACTATCACAAATCAATGAATCAGCTTAGACGGCACAGCCTAGTTACTCATTACACGACTGCCTAGCTAAGATTATTCTGTTAAAACTTCAATGAACATATAATATACTTGATTATGGGAAAAAGATCTTAACAGATCACAAAGGAAACAACTAGAACACAGACTCGAAGCAATATCTGGGGACGACTTTTTCTCGTTTTAAGAACATGAACAGAAGGAAAAAAGAAAACGGAATGCATAAATTAGAGAAACAAAGAACAACAATCAAATGTCAGATTATATTTCATCCTATCCACCTCAGCTACATCAAAATAGAGAAACAATTAAGGAAAAACGGTGGGAAATAGCCTCAGATAACAGGTAATTTGTATTTACTGCTTTACTACAGGGCAGGAGAAGGACAACAAAATAATATCTCTAGCAGAACACATAAGAAAGGCTTCCTGAGGATGCTTCCCACATTCAATGGTTAAAAAGAGCAGCATGAGTGACAAAAACAGGCGCTGTGTACAAAAGAAAGAAGTCTAATGTCCACTCAGTGAAACTAAACATGTAAGTGATGTCTAAAAATGTAGCAAGCCTATATTCATCAGACTTCAGTAGGAATACTGTACCAAACTCGAACTGATTGTTGAGAGAAGTCGTGCTCCAACCCTATGAAGAGAGCATGTGCACAAGCTTTTCACGAATGGCATCTTCGTCGTCATCGTCATCTATAAAATCACTCTCATATTGGTAGCTCTCTTTCTCCAAAGTTCCAAAGTGGCGCAGTTCCTTATCTCCAGTTGCATGGTGCTCTTCAACTGACGCCATGACAGCCGAACCATTTGATTGTCTCTTGTGCTTGAGAAGTTCATTCAATGGTTTAGGGCCCTCAAAGTCTTTGGACCCATGCTTTCTAGAGTTCCAGCTGATATGAATCCCAGATATACTAGTATCTTCTTCTATGGTTCTCCTTTTCTCTTCTTTAATCTGTTCAAGAGTCTTGGGCCCAGAAAAAGTAGCACCAGCAGACCTAATTTGTGACGATTCTGCTGTTTTCGAAGCAGATCCCTGAAAATTCTCTGAGGGAAGAACTGGCCGAGGTTTTCTTTTTCCACTCTTATCTTCCCATTCCCTAAGCCTTGATCGGGTATGCACAGACCAACCTCTCACATGGAAATCATTCCAGTGAGACCTATTACGAGGCAAAGGCCTCATTTGATACCCTGAAGGTCGTCCCCAATTACTATCTCTACCCTGATACAAGTGGCACCTCGGCAGGATGCTACCTGTTCTTCTTCGTTGTCTCAGATGGTCCCGAAGATCTACAGCATCACCTTTCACTTCTTCATGTCTCCTTTTATATGGCTTCCTTTTCCAATCTGATGTTGACTGTAAACTCAACCTGCTCGAATGCTCATAAACTCTATGGAAGTTCTCACGGGTACATCTCTGGTCTTCATGGTCGCAAGTGTCATATGCACCATGCTCACATAAGTATTTAGCATCTCGATATTCTAGAGGATGACGCTGGAGCATCTCGGACTCCTTCCCTTGAGCCAATAGATAGTCAGCATCTTCTTCATAGGCTATTTGCTCTGTTCCATCCTCCACGAGCACATCAAGCCCTGGGGATGACTCCCAACATTCATCAGCTTCAGCAAATTCTTTCACAATCTCATCCGAGACCTGATCCTCACAAAGTTGAGGACTACCATTTGTATACTCAATAGGGGAAAGCATATTTTGTTCCGACTCCACGGATAAACATGGAGCTGGCTGTTGGAGAACCACTTTAGGATGTTCTTGTTTAATAAGCTCTGAGGTGTCCACATGAGGATTTGTTGGTATTTCTATTGATGCTGGTCCTGTATCACTTCCACTTGATGCTTTATTATCAGGAGGAGGATGGACCATGGTGGTTGCAGGGGCTGCCTTTGGAAACTTTTGAGAAGGCAAAATTTCATGTAGGAATGAGCATTGATCACCTTTGACGCAATACTCATTGAGGAAGAAGTAACACGGAACTTTTGGTGGCTGAGTTGGTTCTGGCACAGTTTTAGCGAGCCCTTCTAATGGCTGAAATGGAGAAAGTACGTAATCAGACGGCATAATTCAAAGACAATATTCATGTTGCAGCATTGCTACAGAGAAAATGGTAACCATACGTATTTGACCACAAATTGTAGACGGCACATTTATTGCAGCAGCAAAAATGAGCAAATGAATCAGATTGCACTACAGAGCACATGTCCAAGGAAGTTTCACCTATCAGGCCTGTGTTGAAATATAAATTAAATAATGCGACAGAATTATGTGCTATGCACAATATGTATTCAATTGAATAGATCTATCAAAAGTTTGTTTTTTTGTGATTAATATCATGGACAAAGACACATGTCATGATGAGCCAAATGCATAAATCCATAATCAAACGAGTGTAGAGGGCATCATCACATCTTTATTGGATCTCAAAGATGTGAATATAATCATATAGTCAATGCATACACCCTAAGAATATAAATAAATATGTCCTTCCATTGATTTATATGAATTTCTTTATATGGTGTAATTGACTTTCCTTTCACCATTGGCAAAACCAGATATTATAACTGAATTTCGTTTCACCGCATTCAATATTCTAAAAGCATATGGATAGAGGTGGTCAAACAACATATGTTGATTTTCATTTTAATAGAGGTAACGACCCTTAAAAGCGAAGAGTGGAAGAAAAGTACACATGCACCCAACCTAAAAAGTTGCTTAAAAGTTTGTAGTTATTGTTGTTCCTTTCACCATAGGGCACACTTTGTTCAACAACAACATAATCACGTTAAGAAGACGACGAAGGTACATCAAAGTAACTATAGATTAAGAGGAGAGCGATTAGTTTTGGAAGGGTCTAGACAGGAAATGTGAAGCAATTTACTCTTGGAAGTATCCTAGTCATGCTTTGTTATCATATTCGCTCAATGAAAATGCCTGAATGCTAACTTTCATGAAAATTACAACCAACCTTAATGCGTTATCTAGTACCGCGAAAATCCTAAAGGCTACCGGTCTACGTATTATCTACTAACATCAAAATGGCTGCGCATTACCATTTGAAATTTTTTATCCTTCGAAACATTTACTTATTACCATTAAACAATGTACACTCAAGAGAAACCATCTTACATGGCCGGTGGAAAAGGTTTAGCACTTTAGCTTGCCAAATGCTACAAACACAGTCATATATATTGCTAACATTTATTTGCAAGATAGTTCCATCTACATTTCTAAAACCATAATTTGCACGCATTCTTTCCCCATAAGGATGCCTAATTTAGTATAGCATTGATACAAACATTCGTAGGGTACATGGAGAATGCTCCGCTACAATTCCACATGCATACTAATGGTTCAATATTATCATATAACAGGCATTAATGATGGCATAGAATGCATGCACATTACAGTAATTATAGAGGAAAGGTTTCAAGGTTTTATTTATGGCATACACTTGACATAAACAGGTTTACAAATTTAGTAGCTAAATTAAATATGCACCACAACCAACAGATGACAGGTTGTTCTGCATTGCAAAAGAACTCACAGGATGACGAAAAGCGCAGACTGGATTGCGGCAGGTCCTGTTCAACCAATACCAACAATCTCTTGGATTAAGCCATGCGGTCTCGCTATGACGATACTCACATTCGCTCCACTGGCCAAAAAAATAAATGGTAAATTAGAAAGTAATCAATATGCAACCATTGCTGTATTATATGCCATAAGGCCCAAATATTTCCCTAATTTCTTAGAAACAGCATGAGATGGCCTTCACATCAACAGACATTCACAACACCAAAACCCTAGAAAAATGTAAAATATCACAGCATGAACATGTTCCACAATCGAAATGTCACAAACCCTAGGTCACGATTTCCTCTATAAAAAGAGGCGAAGCAAACGAAGAAAGAACAAATGGCCACAAAATATCAACCAGAAACCAGAAATGCGAAGAAGAAGCAATTAAATGAAGCGCTAACCTAGAAGCGTAAGAAAAGTTAGAGGAAGAGGAGAGGGATTTGGAGAGCGACCTTCTTGCAAGTGAGGGGAGAAGCTAGGAAGTAGACGCAATCTGTGCTGCTCCTCTTCTTCTTGAGCGCTACCTCCTCCTCCATTGATCGATCGATTCGAAGCTTAATACGAAACCGAGCGCATCAATGGCGAAAAGAGATCGGCTCCATCTCTGAGAGAGAGAGAGATTATTTTTTTCCTTCCTTTTTTGGCCGTTTATATTTCGTTTTTTATGAAGCGAAATGGGAAGAGGCAGTAGGAGTGATTCAGTTGGGGCTCAGGCAGTGAGAGAGATCTAATTGGGACCCACCCATTTGAATTGGTGTTCTTAATACAAATAAAAAATTTATTTTACCCAAATAAAAAAGAACTGTTTGTTCCTTTGATGCTTCCTACATATTTTTTACCACTATGAACAGATCAAATAAGAGCCATAGGATCAAAACTCAACCAGCTAAACCTATTCAACCGGTTACCCTTCTCAATTTCCTCAAATCACATAAAAACGACCAGCTATGCAGCTGCACCCATGTCCTTATGAACGGCCACCATCAAGTGCGCTCTCTCTTTCTCTACAGTCAAAAAATTGGGGTTTCTTTTACTTCAAAATAAGATAGTTACGGATTAAAATTAGTAAATTATGGTGTTTTGAAATTTAATTATGAAAACAGAACGGTTTAGGGCCACGTAGACATGACTCCAAGCCCACAATCCCCATCATCAGAGGAGGGCGGGCTCACCACTAAAAAGTGGAGGACGGGATCTGTGAACCCGCCCTGCATCCCTACGCCACCCCCATCCCATCCCGCACCCCCAGTGGAGAGCTGGTTCCTAGAACCCGTCCTCCTCCCATCCCAAATAGGAAAGGTGGGTTACAGGGACCCATCATCCGATAAAAAATTATAATAAAAATTTTTAAAAGGCATTATTCTTAAATAAGAAAAATCATTCAAAAAATTAATTTCTTTTTGATAGAAAAATCATTCAAAAAATTAATTTCTCTTTGATGGATGTGGACTTGGAATATTTAAGTTGCGTCAAGTAAATACGGGTTCGAAGAACCCGCCCTCCCCTATATGCCAGAGAGGACAGGGTTCCAAGAACCTACCCTCCAAGAAGGGGAAAAAAAATTTGACAACAAGTTTGCCTCATTTTTTTCTTTAAAAGATGGACGGAAAAAAAAATTAGAATTTTCATATTAACCAGAAATTCATATACACAAAAATCCATGCACATATGAAAGCTTATGTCTTATCTTTAAGTACCTGACATGTCAATTCTCATCAATACACCTAAATATTGGATAAAATTGACAAACAAGAGTTGTTCCTGTTTACTAACGTGTAAATATTGGATAAGATCGAAACATTGGGTTGTTACTGTTGCTATAAGAGTAATCCAATGCTAGGATCATACTTTCTTTGAGCCAGTTTTGGATGAATGGTACTGCCCAGTAATAGGACCCGGAGTAAAGTCGGGATCCAAGAACCCACCCTCTCCTATGTACTAGGGTGAGTTCCAAGAACTCGACCCCCCTCAACAATGGGTTTTTACCGCAATTTTTATTTTTTCCCCATAATCCAATATTCTTAACATTTATCAATATTATGAAAATTTATCAAAAAGCAAGACGAATCTAAATTAATATGTAAATTGATATTAAAATAAGTAAAAATTTGGCAACGAATAATAACACATGAATTTAACATTTTCGACGTCCAAATTAAAAGCATATACTTAATGCTTTCCCTTTTCCTTCCCCTTTCCCAAACAGAGAAGGCTTAATATAAACTTATGCCTCTTGGGCTGACTCGACGACCCTCCATGTCCTGTGTATATGGCGGCGGTGTCTACTCTTCTGCTTGTTCTTCCGCTTGCTCTTCTTCTGCGTCTTCAGTTTTGTCTTGGACAGGCTGTTGTTGCTGTTGCGTAAATTCTGTATGTGGGACAGATTTCGGATATGTGTTTTCTCCCAACAACTGTATATAGGATGCAAAATCCGTCTCCCAACTGGATTGTTATTGCGAAGTACCCATCCCGGTTTCCTGCTGCTAATGTTGCGCAAAACCTGCCCCCTAAGGCTGCGCAAAACCTGTCCCCCAAGCTGCTGTTGTTGCGCAAAACCTGTCCCCCAAGACTGTTGTTATTGCGCAAAACTTGCCCTCCAAGAATGCTGTTGCTGCGCAAAACCTGTTCTCCAAGACTGCTGCTGCTGCGATTGTTGAGCTTATTCATTATCTCGCGACGATAGTCGATACCACTGACTATACTAGAGTTGCTACTGATCGTATGGTGCTCCAAACTACTGATGTTGCGGCTCTACTTCCGGCTTATGCTGCGTGTCACGCCTCGCTTCCCAAAATACGGAATAAAAGGGTGACAAGGCCAGCCATGCTCCTACGGTCGAGGAAATATCCTGCCGTAGTCACACTTCGGCTTCTAACATTACGTGGTAATCAGAAATCAATGCACAGGTAATGAGAAATGCAGTCATTTAATACTACCAAAATAGATACAAAACTAACCAGATAGAAATCAAGGAAAAGACAGCGCTGGCGTGGCTGATCTAGATGTCCGCAATATTCTCGAGGTGCGATAGATCCTGATCCGAGCTAAGTCCACTTCTCTCTCTGAGTATGCATACTCAGGTCGTCAGAGCGACGTAATAGCAATATATATACATACATACATACATACATACATACATACATAAACACGTGTAATGATGATGAACATGAAGCAGTAAATATAGAACAATGACGTGAGCATGAAATAATCGGTATAGGAAAATAATAAAGCAGGTATAACGAATCAGTAATCAATGCATATCCATGTCACTAAACCTATTAGTCTTTAAGTCTCACTGTCCAGGTCGCTAAACCTATCGTCAGTCCAAGTGTGAGCGTCAACCACCGCAGAAATATCCCCAACCCAAGGGTAGGCCCCAGGGGCAAAGGAACACGGGCCCGAATCACGCTCGCTAATAATCAGTAATATCACCCATATGACTCCCAAAATCGCTGTATATGCCAGCAATGAGACTCCTGAGATTCCGTTGATCGAATTCACACTCAAACTACCCCACACCCATGGTGTACATCAAACACCGGCCATGAACCCAAATACTAGTCGCTCCATGACAAGTCTACACGAGAAACTGGAGACAGGGTCTCCAACAAGCATGTCTCGACTGGTATTCAAGATAAATGGACAGTACTCGACGTCTTACCTATGACACTAATATAAGTGCTTCTATAACCGTCCCATTCCAATTATAGTTACACCTATATATGTCCCATAGGCGTCGACAATGCAATAATTTAACCGGTTCCGCTGATTGTGTACAAGTACGTGTCACTTCACTTATTCATCCATGCTTTAACACTAACGTACTTGCCATAATCCAATCACTAATACTTATCACTGGGTAATGTATCACGGTCACTAGATTATCAATGTTTTATGACCACTATTCAAATGAGAATATAACCGCTACATGATATGATGAGAATGCGATTGATTATAATACGAATAAAATATAGCAGCCAATATCATACCACTTGCAAAATGTACTATAAATCATACGTGTAGAATTAAGCAAAACAATATAAAAGGGGTAAGCAGTATGTTTAATTTTCTATCCATCAAAATTGGTTTTGCGTCAATCAGATTTCATGTTTGCTAGTTATGGTCATTTCATTTTAAGTGTTTACTGCTGGAAATCCAATTTCTAAACTGGAAGTCCATTTCGTAACACGTTTTACTCCCAGTTGGGAGCATAATTAAGCGACGCTACTGTTCAACTAGTTGTAGGTCTATTAGTTAAATTTACAGAACAAGAGACGGATCAACAATATTCATTGTGGTTTAGGAGTTACGATCAGATTACCGACGAAGGGTGCAATCTGAAATGACAGAAAACTGCCGTACAAGTCATCCGTTTAAAATATGATTTAAAAACTAAATGACACTGGATTTTAGTGAAACTGGTACCATTGGAAAGCTAAAATAATTTTCTACGCTTCTATATATGGTTCCACATACTTGTACATTTAAACGGTGAAGTATATGCGTTCTAAAAAAAGAAAAGGTAGAGATTCTTGCCCCGGACTACAGTTCAGGGCCGTGAATCGCCTCAGTATTCATTGTTATAACTTATCAAAATGCAAAGATGAACTATGGGGTGCTGTAGGTTTATCTGTTGGCTTCGATACGAGCCATTGAATATTAAGTTGTGAGTTGTATTCAATTTAATATGGATTTTAGAACATGGCATGTGCAGTGAATTCCAGATTCAACGTCGCATTTTGGGGGCGTCGTTTTTTTGTGCGAGACAACATTATTTTGCCTTCAAATTTCAACACGCTAATTGTAAACAGTAAAGGGATATATCAATCATAAGTTTCGCTAATTTCATTTAGGTTTTGGTTTGGGATTCTCATCGAACACTCTTGCATTATATACATGTCACGATGGAAACATCGGTTTACCCAATTAATTAAAGTGTGATTTAATCACTACAAGTCTTACACTATACTAGAAAGGTAATGTTAAAACCCGAATGTGTTCCACTCAATATGATTAAATAACGACGATCACACATTAGAACGTAACGATAATTATAGTGTAAATATAATATCAATACAACTATAATTTGACGACTAATAACTTATAGCATGTAGAGCAAGTGAGGGGATTCACTTGCCTTTGACGATATCACGGAGATGATGGATCGCTCGGACGCTGCAATGCACTCTACGGATGCGAAAACGGTCGTTGCGACAAAACCGGAGTTCGCGAGCCTTGGAATCGCAGTGGCGGAGCTTCGAATCCTTGCTTCCGATTGGCTATGGTTTACACAGATCGACGTTGGCGGCGGTACCTAAAGGCTCCGAGTTCGCAGAGATGATGCCGTCGATGGTGGAGTGGTCGATGCGCAGTGCTGGGGCGTGGCCGAAGCAAGTGGAGGGAGCAAGGTAGTGGTGGCTGTTGTTGTCTTCGGGGATGGCGTCAGTGATGGAGGCTGTAGGGTTCAAGGCTCTGGGTCAGAGAAGGCGACGAGGGGGCGACGTCGCGAGGGTTGGATCTCCGGCGAGGTCTTGCGACGAAAGGGTGCATGCAATGGGTTCTCGGGCACGGCTCTGTGCAGCGAGGAGGCTAGGGATCTGGGGAGTAGGAAGTGAGGAGCCGAGGTCGAGGAGGAGAGGTCGGGGATCGGGGTGCAGCGACATGGTGAGGGTCTCGATGGCGACGAGCTCCGGCGAAGAGGTGCAGGAAGAGGTGAGGGCTGTTGGGTTTGAGGTCGCAGGGGAGAGGTTGCCCGGGAAAGGAGGTGATGGAGAGGTGGTGGTTGCGGTGTTGGAGAGGAGGCGAGATGGGGCTGGGTTGGTGGAGGCGATGGGAGAGCTCCGGCGGTGGGTTTACAGTGGGGTGAGGAAGATGAAGGCGATGGTGGTGCGTGGAAAGGAAGAGAGGAGAGTGAGAGTGAGGGAATGAGAACGAGAGAGGGGGTCGTTGTGAGAAGAGAAGGATCGTCGGGGAGTTTGTTGGCGACGAGGGTGCGGTCGTCGCGGCCGTTGGGGAGAGACGTTGGAAGAGTGCTGTCGTGGGGCGAGCGCGGGACGTGGGGAAGTGGGCGCGGCCGTTGGGGAAGTAGGCGCGGGTCTCGTGGCGTGGGCGCGAGGAGCGGGGGAAGCGAGGGAAATGAGCGGGAAAAGAGGCGAAGGGGAGAAGAAGAAGGAGGAGAGGGAGTCGGGTCGGGTTTGGGTGTCGGGTCGGGTTAGGGTCATGGGCCGGGCTAGGGAAGTGGGGGTTGGGTTAGGATTTTAAATAGGTATTTTAAAGGGATTAGTAATTTTTATTAGAAAATATAGGAAAATATTTATAAAAAATATTTAAATGGACAAAAAAATAGGGAAAATATTTATTTAAAATACGGAAAGTATTTTCAACATAACTTGGTATTACACGACGGCTCTGGTTCCAGCTCATAGACCGGCTTTAGTGATGGCGACAAATGTGGAAGAATATGATATGAACTGAATATACCACTAATATATGAGTCTATGGTAGAAAACAAAGCCTGACTATCTGAACCAGGATTAGTCAGATATAGATGTTGTATCAATGATTGTATTTGAAACAACCCACGGGCCTGTCGTTATATAGAAAATAATATATAATTATAGACTCATACTTTGGATGTTAAAAACTAATTTAATTTTAAAAATATTAACTTACCATTTCTCGTTCCACATGGCTTCTAGGTTCGTACTGCTGGACGTTCAGAAAGTCGGTAGGAGAAGCAGAAAGATATCTTATGGTGACACGCTTATACCATTGTAGGTATGTTTCTATAGCGCTGGTGGGTATTTGATCACCTATTTGCTGTAAGACAATATTACGAAGCTTATCTTTCTATCTCAGCAAATATTGATGATGATACTCTCTCCAATCATGCTCCGTTTTTCTTCCCTGCATGTTTCTCTCTATTGTAATAGGCACAAGCTGCGGATCAGAAATATGTTGCAATCTACCAAACTATCGCAATACCCAGTCCGATAAGTGCATATCCACGATATTAATACACAATAGTGGGTATTAAGCCCACCAAACCGGCTCTTTTTCGATACAAATGTCGGGTAATCCTTGCAAACGATCTACTATTTTACATTTAAAACCTATATGAACTATGCAAATAATATAGTACAAAAATTGTAAATAATGTCAATTAAAAATATCAAATAAATTTAATTACCTAATTAATGGTTACCTGAGTTGGCTCCATTCGATCTAACTCATCTCTATAATAGTTAAGCACTCGACGACAAGTCTTATATGATTTCTTGTCACTCCACCAACAGCCGAGTGGTTTTTCAGGGACATTCTCGCTTGAAATACGAATATGATCCGATCTTCCAATATACATGAGCTCGCATGACCAAATCTATATATAAAACGCCATAATATCATAAAAAACCAATATTATAATTTTTCAAATATTTAGTTCAAAATTATTATGTACCTGAAATAATGTAATGCAATCATAAATTTTATTCTTCGTACGAGCATATGCCTTATCTAGTTGCTTATAAAGATATACTAGGACTTTTGCTCTCCAAGCATACCAGCCACATACATTGAAGTCTCTAAGAAACCCAAGATATAAAGGATGGACATGTGTTGCCGACTGGCCCCGCATCAACAAGAACCAATCGTGTATAGAATGTAGGCACGTGTATGCCTGTTCAAGACATCATCAGTAGCTTCATCAGGGATATTACTAAATGTTTCTTTGAGTCAATTTAAACTGATTTTATACCCTTTAATAGACTCTCCTGGTACCTGAATTTTACAATTAATTGTTAATTAATATCACCGTAATATATTTCAAATTTTAATTTAAAAAAACTATGAAGTATACCTGTCCGAGATTAGACTCTAAATATGTATCCCAATATGGATGCTCAGTTCCCAGATCCACAATTGTAGCTCCAACCAATCCAAATCCATTTACCCGTAAACCAAGGAAAAGGGCAATATTTTGGAGTGTGATAGTGGTCTCACTCTATTTAAGATGAAAATTGTGAGTCTCTCTTCTCTAACGCTCAACAAGAGAGGTAACGAGGCTGTGGTCGAGTTAGATATGACGCAGTAATGAAACTTCAAAAAAACCGGCTCTACGATAATACGATGATCAGTAACTTACCATTTTTAGAACTATTACTGGAAACTGTAAGATTATCTCCAACCTGCAAAATTTATTTATATTATTTTCAACTATTTGAATTAAAATATATGGGGCAATATTTAAAACAAATTTAATAAGTTTCGAATTTTTCCTTCCCGTTCAATATACTGAAAGATCTATACTCGTTTTGATTTACGAGTAGTGATTTGTCAAATGGTTGATCTTCCATCGTATTTTTTTTCAAACTCAAATAATTGAAAATTTGTGAAAAGCAGTGAGTATAAAATGGAGTTCGGAGAGATAAAGGATAAGGAAGAAAAGAGTGAAGAAGGGATTTTTTTAAGAGGAAAAAGGGAGATATTAATTGAGCGCGGGTTCCAAGAACCCGCACTCATTTTTTTAAAGGGGATTTGTCACGTCCCTGACCTTTCTTTTTTTAAAGGAGAGGGAATCTCCTTTAAAAAGGAGATGGCTTTTAAAAATTGGAATATGTCTTCCTCCCAAAAAGACTGTTAAAAAACTAATTTCAATTTTTTTTGGGCTGCACATTAATTGGCCATGTCTTATCTCGTTCTAATAATTTCACTATCACTCACTTTTTCTCGTTTTAATAATTTCACCATCTCTCATTTTAATAATTTTGCTTTCTTTTCCTTTTCTCCATTGACAATTTTTTGGGCGCTGGTTCCAAGAACCAACCCTCACCATTTTAAAGGAGAATCTCCTTTAAAAAAGAAAACGCCCCATTTTAAAGAGGATTTTTCACGCCCATGACCTCTCCTTTTTAAAGGATAGGGAATCTCCTTTAAAAAGGAGATGGTGATTAAAAGGAGAGAGCGGGTTCTTGGAAACCGTCCTCTCCTTTAAAAAGGATAAAGGAAAGGAAGGGTTCTTGGAACACGCCCTCCTCCAAAAAAAACTGTTAAAAAACTAATATCAATTTTTTATGGGCCGCCCATTAATTGGCCACGTCTTATCTTGTTTTAATAATTTTACTATCCCTCACTTTTCCTCGTTTAATAATTTCACTATCTCTCATTTTAATAATTTCGCTTTCCCTCTCTTTTCTTCACTGGCTATTTTTTGGGCACGGGTTTCAAGAACCCGCCCTCATCTTTTTAAAAGAGATGGTATCTCCTTTAAAAAGGAGAGGGCCCTTTTTAAAGGGAATTTGTCATGTCTTGTCTCGTTTTAATAATTTCACTACTGTTTTCTCTCTATTTTATGAACTGACCATTTTTTGGGCGCGGGTTCTAAGAACCCGCCCTCACCTTTTTAAAGTGAATTTGTCACGCCCGTGACCCCTTTCTCTCAAAACAAGATGAGCCAATCCCTTCTTTTAATCCAAGGCAATCCCGTGACTCTATATCTCAGAACAAGACCCGTGAACACTTTTTCTGAAATCAAGCGTGACCTCTTTTTTGATCAAAGATGACCAAATACCTACAGATACCTTTTCTTTCCCATTTACTCCCCCATTCAGCTCCAATTTGCATTTTCACCTCCTAAAAAACCTCAATCTCTCATCTGCACCCCTTCAAAGGAACTCGATCTTTCTATCGCTATAGATATATTTATCAAAGTTCTTGATTGACTAATGTATGTAAATTTTATTTACTGTTTATTTAATTTTCAGTGAATATAATATCAAGTTTATTTCAGTTGTTAACGTTTAATATTTATTGTTGAGTTGATATTATTTTATGTAGATAATATCAAGTTCAAGTTTATTTTTTCTGTGTAAATACGATGGTCAGATTGTGACATGTGTACAAGGTCCTGAGTATATAGGCGTGTTGCAAAGATTATGCGATTAGGATTATCAAGTACATACGATGAACTTGAGAATAAAGTGTTTAAAATCACGAAATACGATCCCGTGAAATTAAAGTTAAGTTAAGTTAAGTTGTATAAGGTCTCTGTTTAGTGGAAATGTATTAGTTGAAATTATAGACGATGCAACAATATCTTCGATGATAAATTTCGGTTTGGCAAACACTGAGCATTCCTTTGAACTTTTAGTTGAGAAGGAACAGTTGGATCAGATGTCGTTCCAACGAATTATTTTGATAGTAATACTGGAGGTAGTTTATGGGGATACGGTCTTATGGTTAACGATGATACCTTTGTTAGTTATATGTATGCCCTAGAGGCAATTATTGTACATATGATGTATATATAATAGTGGATGCTTGGACATATATAGGGAAGACTTTCTTGCTACACATGATAGTACGCTATCTGGTTGCTCTTTATCTTAACATGTACACATGATGTCTCTATGTTACATGTTGATAAAGCCCGTAGGATATATACTTGACTACCAGGATTATGATATAGATTATACTAGTAGGGTCTGGATAGTCTGTGAGTAAATCCTTTAATTGTTCCTAGTCGAGGGAATATCGAGACAGGGCATCGATACTCCAGAGTAGACTAGCGTATAGCTTCTCGACCTATGTGATGGGCGATGGATGATCCCATATCCATTGGTGTTTGACATCAGAGATGGTATACGGGTGCTCAGTGAAGACTGGATACACTGAACGGACTCGCCGAGAACTCCTAGATGGTATTATACCTCCGTCAGGTAGCAGTTCTCTGGTAACACTGGTACAGGTCAGTTTGTTGACCCGAGATCGTCATAGAGTCTTGTATGTCTCCTACTGTGCTTTGATTTCCACCCTACCACGGCTCTACTGAATCGTGCAAACAGGTGGTTTTTGGGTACAGTCCCGAGTCACATGGAGGCAATGAGCGATAGGAGGGGATTCGTCTCTCCCGATATTGGGGGTTGATGTTGCGCTATGCTCGATTGGCCATAACAGGAAATCCCTGTCCAGGATTGCTGAGATCTACTGGTAAGTGTTATCAGTAGTTTCTCGAACTGTTATGGACCTTACATCGGCATGACTAATTAAATTACTGGGGTCTGACGTTTACCACCCCTAGACTAGATATGCGACATATCAGATGAAGATACTGGACTGTACGGTAGTGTTACTGATTGGATTCACAGTAGTATGAGTAGGCTTACTTGTTGATATTCTGATCGCTCAATACTCAGGTGGCCGTTACGTTTAGCAGACCGCTTGCGGCTTGTAGGTGACCGATATGATCACCACGTACTGCCGGTGTATGACGAGTCTTTAGAGTCCTGCACAGAGGTTTCCTGGCTCAAGAGAAACGAAGTATTTGCAGTGAATCCCCCAGTTTAATGTGATATGTGCGGGACCTAGATTAATACGATATGTGATACCGTATTCTATTTTCACAATATGTGACATCGGTCGGTTATATGTGATATAGCCGGGTTATCGAATCAAGTGTTGATTCGATAAGTTGTTGCATTTGATATTAGTCGGTTACATGTAATATAGACGGATTATTAAATAAAGTATTGATTTAATGATTTAATGTATAATTATATATTTGATATATGAATTTGCATTAACTAATATTGCTCACTTGACCATTTCTTTTTCTCATTTTGTATATGTGTTATATATGTGATATATACATTGTATCATGCTAGGTTATATATGCAACTTGGGTGTGTGAGACTCATACCATAACCATGATAAGTTTAGGGTTTTAATTATCATAAATAATTCAAAATGGTGATAAATATGTCAAAGGCTAGAAGCTTGGAGAAGATTGAAAAACCATTGACTTAGTCCACCTCATTTGTTATACTTAAGATATTTATAAACCCAACCACTTACCATATGCCATGGTTAAGTCTCTACAATGGTTAGTGTATGACATTAACTAACCCATAGTTGCAATTCTAACCTCATCTCATTCTTTAGTTCATTCTCTTGATCATCTTCTTCTTCATCTTTTCAAGCTTTCTAGGGTTTCAAGAGATGTTGAATT